>NW_021011516.1:1473937-1855527 GCF_003987935.1 Bombyx mandarina | reverse complement strand
TATCGTTGCCGCCGCTGACTACTCCCCGAATCCTGATCATGCAGGAGCCAGTCACCGTCGACGCCCTAGACACGTCCTTACGGATCCATCAGATCCAATAACCTTTGCATTAGATGCCTTCAGCTCTAATACTAGGGGCAGGCTTAGGGACCCCGGTAACCGTACTCGTCGAACTCGACAAAGAGGTCGACGTGCAACCTAACCCATGCATCAGCCCGCTGAGTTTCTCGCCGGATCTTCTCAGCGAGTCGCGATTCCGATCCGGTAGTAGATTCATTCGCGAAACAATTGCTCTTGAGTTGTTAGGTCTCCTTCGGAGGCGCTCGGGCAGTTGTTAGCAAATCCCACCCCTCTTGGCTGAGCCTTTGCTCGCCCACCTGTCCTGGTGAAACTGGAAAGGTCTTCGGGCCACCAGTAAACTTTCAATCATAAAAAAAAAAAAACTCGGAGACTGGTGGCACTCGATTGACTGAGTATTGAAATTTGGCATTATTTCTCATAAAATTTTATTATCTTCTTCTATAATATGTATTTACGTTTGGTTTATATCAATTAGTGTGATTGGCTTTTATTGAATGATGGTCTAAATTTCTTTTAAATTTTTCATCCCTGTAATGGAATCTACACATTTATATATATATTTATATACATTAAAAACATTTTTAATTGTTTTTACAATACAATACAAAACTTGATAGCGTAGGTATCCAACTTTATACCTCTACTGTCCTAATAATCCATTTAACAACATAAAATGTTGTGACTAAAAATTCTGCGGCTATATTAATTAATTAATATATATAGGTATATTGGACCAACCATTGCTACTTTCATTCATCCACTTTCATACAGTTGTTGTTTCTTTGACATACGCTAGGCTGAGATGGCGTAGACAGTCTAGATAATACCAATCAATTTAAAAAAAATCGTTTTGCTTGAATGCGCTATCAAAAATATTTTGCAACCGTTGCAAAATGGTTTTTAATTGCTTTAACAGAGTAACTAACAGTACACAACTCGCTTTCTGCAGCTTCGAAAACAATTTATTTTACTTTCCAGTCTTTCTCGTTTGTTTATCTTCTCTTTGAGTAGCAAAATTCTATGTTTGTAATTAAGCCGAGACTTAAAACTAAAAGCATTTTTGCATAATTAGTACCGTTCGCTGAACCTAGCAGGCTTTGTATTCAGGTTGTGTAAATTCCTTGTTATGAAAAGAACTAAGTTATATTTAAAGTTTAATGATTGTCATGCATTAGCAGATTATGCTCAATGTTCTTTCTGACTAGCGTAATATTGCTTCATCTGTGAGCAATAAAAATAATATGATCATTTTTAAAGTTGAGCGGAACGTTGTAGCGGCACTAAGTAAACTCATTATGTTTGATTCAGAAGTCTAATCTAGTTAATCTCTGTCCGTCCAATGTCTATTTAGATATTTAGAAATGCTGTTGAATTATTCTGCTTATAGAGCACAAACGGAAATATTAAATAGTAAACAAGCTGGTCGAGACGTCAGTAGCCACATTGTATATAATTAATCAAGACACCCACAGTACACAGAACGGTGATTAAATTGATCAAGTCAAAGCACAGCTGTGCTTTACACTTTGGCGCTACTAATAAACATTGTTAAATCGAATTTAACCATTTGTAAACCCATATTTAATTATCTTAACGTTACAATGATTTTTTTAATACACACGTAGGTACATCGATGAATTTATAGTTATAAAATAATTATGGATTTCGTATTGAAAGAAGCAACGCAATACAGATACATTCGATAATTATTTATTTTTCAGGCTTCGGAAATATTTAGTCTGGCCATAAATACTGTTACAATTAAAAATAAACAAAATATTACATTTGAATTTGGAATCTGTCATTTTTATATGATTGCTCATTGAGTTTTCTCATTTTGGCGCCAATACATTGTACAATATTTTGCGATATTAAAATGGAGTGGGGTGATAAAGAGAACCGAATCGCTGTGATTGCATTACACAAAGTAGGTATGNGTGAAACTTCTTTATCGGCGTTGGAAAAAAATTTACCGTCACATTTTTCGGTTACGCGTCACATTTTTCCG
The DNA here is from genome assembly GCF_003987935.1 of Bombyx mandarina. Next base: position 1,853,438 of record NW_021011516.1, on the reverse strand, counting down.
TTACGCGCCATCTTTTTCTTGCCCCTACCACGGTTGGTTCAGACGAAGAGTACTTTCACTTTCTCCAACGGAGTAGGGATAGCATTAATGTTTCACTTCTTACGTGTGTACACTAGTACACGCACACATTTTTTAACTTTTTTGTATTCATGTCTATGATAATAAAATCCTTTTGTTTAAACTTTATCTAATTTAACTTTATTTAACCAATTTCTAGAAAGTTGCATGTAGATCATTTTTCGAAAAATAAGGCCATAAAGAAGTTTCACTTCTTACGTGTGTACACTAGTACACGCACACATTTTTTTTTATTGTTTTGATGGGTGGACGAGCTCACAGTCCACTTGATGTTAAGTGGTTACTGGAGCCCATGGACATCTACGATGTAAATGCGTCACCCTCCTTGAGATATAAGTTCTAAGATCTCAGTATAGCTACAACGGCTGCCCCACCCTTCTAACCGAAACGCATTACTGCTTCACGGCAGAAATAGGCAGGGCGGTGGTACCCGCGCGGATTCACAAGAGGTTCTACCACCAGTAAACCAGTAATCTTCTTATAACTTTAAACGAGCAATTCTTGTATATTAATATATATGTACTTATATAATCTGAATCTCGGAAACGGCTCCAACGATTTTTATAACATTTAGTATACAGGGGATTTCGGGGGCGATTAATCGATCTAGCTACGATATATTTTCAGAAAATGTTGTTTTATTCGTGTTTTCAATAATCAACTCTTCCCGACATCTATTGGCGAATAATAATACAATTTTTCTTAATTAAGGGCAACTAACCGCTTTAAAGACGCAACAAGATGGCGTTATAAAAAAAAAACCGGTCATCGTCTAGTTAATATTATTCCAACAAGATTTGTGAAATAAATTATGTCTTTGTTCTCGAAGCCTCCAGAGAGACTACAGCAAAAAACATATTTTACTTCCAACGTCCTATTTTTCGGAGGCCACAGTTCAATTAGTCTCATTTCTGAACAACTGAACAGACGGACACCCATCCATCAACTCCTTCCGCAAATATAAATAGGATGTTTTAGAAACGGAGAGTCTCGAAGAGAATTAGTCACGTAATGTTGTGCTTCTAAGATTCAACAGATTAAATACAATACCGATAGACAAATTGAATTGCCTTAGAAAATGTTGATTTTATTAAATAAGGTTTTTCACTTTCCCAATAGTAGAATGCGATGAATATTTAACTTTAAGCCCGTCTGTCAATCTGCTAGTATTTCAAAGCAATGTACTCGGAGACTGCTGGCCGATACATTGCAAACCCAGTGCACGCCCAGCGCTCAATCCGTGGACCCTGTTCATGTAGAATTAGTAGACAGTGAGGTAGAACGCAGAGCCTCCTTGCCACCATCGGATGCGTTACCACCCGTCACCCCGATAGAAGTTAAAGACTTGATCAAAGACCTACGTCCTCGCAAGGCTCCCGGTTCCGACGGTATATCTAACCGCGTTATTAAACTTCTACCCGTCCAACTCATCGTGATGTNAAATACTGTTACAATTAAAAATAAACAAAATATTACATTTGAATTTGGAATCTGTCATTTTTATATGATTGCTCATTGAGTTTTCTCATTTTGGCGCCAATACATTGTACAATATTTTGCGATATTAAAATGGAGTGGGGTGATAAAGAGAACCGAATCGCTGTGATTGCATTACACAAAGTAGGTATGGAGCCAAATGCGATTTTTAAAACTCTCCATACGCTTGTTATTAGTAAAATGTTTGTGTACCGGGCTATTGATAGGTACAATGGGACCTCCTCTGTTTGTGACAGAAAAAGATCTGGCCGTCCACGTAGTGTTCGTACGAAAAAGGAAAAGCAGTAAGGGAAAGAATTCGAAGAAATCCTGTCCGAAAGGAAAAGATTTTATCTCGGGAGATGAAGATAGCACCTTATGTTTTATTACATGTATGTATTACAATATGACTTAGGACTTGCAGCCTATAAGAGACGTACTGGTCATTTCTTAACTGATAATTTAAAAGAGAATAGGGTGGTAAAATCGAAACAACTACTGAAGCGGTACGCAAAGGGAGGTCATAGAAAATTTTTGTTTACGAATGAGAATTTTTTTACAATTGAGCAACATTTTAATAAACAAAATGACCGTATTTATGCTCAAAGCTTTAAGGAAGCTTCCCAATCAGTCGACAGAGTGCAACGTGGGTACTATCCGACTTCAGTGATGGTTTGGGTATTAGCTATGAAGGAGTGACTGAGCCATACTTTTCTGAAAAAGTATCAAAACATCAGCACAAGTGTATCAAGATACCATTCTTGAGAAGGTAGTAAAGCCCTTAATAACACCATGTTCAATAATCAAGAATAGTCCTTCCAGCAAGACTCGGCGCCAGGTCATAAAGCTCGGTCTACGCAGTCTTGGTTGGAAACGAACATTTCGGACTTCATCAGAGCTGAAGACTGGCCGTCGTCTAGTTCCGATCTTAATCCGCTGGATTATGATTTATTATTATTTATTAAACGGCATGATAATTTGGAGTCCCTAAAGCAATCTGTACGATTGGCAGTGAAAAATTTTCCCATGGAAAGAGTGCGTGCTTCTATTGATAACTGGCCTCAACTTTTAAAGGACGGTAATGCAGCCAATGGAGACCACTTCGAATAAGTTTTTTTTTATACTTTAAATTGTTTTATATTTATGTATTAAACTAACACACTGTAAAAGTAATAAATGTTATTTGCAATAGATTTTTTTTTATTTTTTATTGTAACAGTATTTATGGCCAGACTAAGTATAGTGATTTAAAACATATTAAACAAAGGAGTAGTCAATACTAAAATGTATAAACATGCCGATACCAATTACCAATACCAATTATACATGCATACATATATATATTTTTGGAAATATCCACACCTGATATTGTACGCTTATGAATGTAAACGAGTAATATGGTTCGACCGTTGACTGACCATATTTTTGAGTAATTTTTAAGGCAGTTGATATGGTTTAAAAATTTTTTTTAAAACACATACGTTACATCAAACACAACTCTGATTACTAGTAGTCCCTTTGACAACATAATTATTCATTATTTCCTTAACGTTGAAATCTGAATTCAATTAGATTTTAATAAGGGAGTTTCTACGGGGATTGTAAGCTGATCCTACCTATGAATGATATTACGTCGGCAATCGAAAGTACGGCATTGTTGAGTTAATTAATCCCTCACATCCATTAGTCTCATCATACAGGCGACATGTGATCTATGGATATCTATTGGTGATATATTAAATTCAATAACTTCAATGTGCAAATTCACATTGTATTGAGAATCTATAGAGATCTTTGATATAATGTCACTTAGATTTATAAGTTTTTCTTCTTCTCACTATGATTATTTGTTAGCAAAGATGACACGTTACCTGAGAAATTGCAATATAGGTAATACCGATGCCTTCATTGAAACACGAATAAAAATAAATGAGATCGAAATCTACAAATCGGAACGCATGATTTATCCATGCAGAAATCAGTACGCTGATATATCCCGTAAGCTTATACAATACACCGTCATTAAAAAAGTAACATTACTTAACCTTAGTGTAGTGGAAATTTTATATGAGCAAACTAACATAAAAAACCGTTACATAAAAAAAAATAGCGTCAACAATTGGTCAAGCGATCCGTCGTGCTGACCTAAAAACAAATTTAAGCGGGTAATAATTTCCTATTTAGAATTTTAAAGTAAAATAAATAAAAAAGAATTCGTTTTTTTACTCAACAATTCTCGTAACAAAATCAAATTCTTATAAAATATATATTTGAATAAAAAAAAATGGGAAATTAATGTCGAAGGAATTGCGATGATTCTAGTAAAAGTAATAACTAATATTGAATGTTAACTGGAACCTATCGTAGTTTTATTGCATTTATGGGTAAACAACAGTTCTGAACTAATTTGTGAGTCGGCAACGGCTGTGCGGTCGGAAGCAACAATAGGTGTTAAACTTTTAATTAGTTCCCCTACTTTCGAAGAAGCATTAAGGTTTCCTGCCGGCTACAATGCAAACTCTTGTTTTTTGTTCGACGATTAATAGGAATTCTTTCGCTGCTAAGCGATCCAACTTGCTAATCCATGTTTTTACGCCTTTAAAATTTAAAGTGGATGATCTGGAAAAACAATCTTAACTTATTTATTCGGTTACCTAAATGTAATATTGTGTTAATAATGTGTTATTTTTATTGTAACGTTATTGTTTTGTAACATTAATAACAAAAAATATGAAAAAAGTGTTTATTGTAAATTCTGACGGGAGGTATAAAAACTCACAAAAGTAAAAGAGTTTCAATTTAGTGGCAGCACATGGCTGAAGATTTTGTAAAGTGAAAATCGAAAAAACATCACGAACATTTTCCGGAAATATTCCAACAGCTGTTGCATGTGAGAATTTCCGGATTTAAATTCAGCTATCTACCGCATGGATACGAAAATTGTTTCAAGCTTTCACAAAATGCTTTTGTCACACAAACGTTTGAATATAACCTTTAAATAAGTAATAATAAAGTAATAATAAACGTTTAAATAAGTAATATATTTACCTATGAACTTACCATTTAGTATACAGAAAGTTAGTATTTTTTTTAAATTCCTTTTTTTTTATCAATCATAATTAATCATACCTATGGTATCGATGCATCTTTGCCAGCGCAGTGGTAATTTTTCAATGCCCTTCTTGAAGAAGGTATACAGGAGCCAAAAAACACTTCAAAGGCATTTTCTACTGCCTCTTGGGGTATTTATTTTTTTCCCTACCAAGAAGCTGTTCAAACGTGGTAGTGGTGCAAGGTCTAGTGAGGGCGGTGGATGACACAAAACTTTCAATCTTATCTCTTGTAGCTTAGACACCGTCTGTAGTACCATATGTGTTGTCGTGTAGGAGCAGCGGCGATGAGCGATTACTAAAGTTGGCCGGAGATTCGAGAGATTCTCCATCATAACGTTCAGTTCCTTACGTATATATCCGCAGTACTGCAGGTGCCTTTTGGTAAGACGTTGTGATTGGTTATACTGGCACTAGAGAGTGACGATGCTTTTTAGATCGCATTGGCAATGCAATAGATAGTATTGCCTAGGTGCATTTACGTTTTAGATGTCTATGGGCTCTAATAAACACTTAACACCAGGTGGGCTGTGAGCTAGTCCATCAATGTAAGCAAAAAAAAAAAAAGCATTACAAGCTAAAAAGATACATAAAAAACACAAGTAAAAAGAAACAAAATCCGGCTTGCAACATAAATTATGTACGCACGACAAAACAAGACATAGTAATATACATATATATGCATAAGTATATACAACGTATGCACGACTGATGCTGACATGATACTCTAGAATCTAGAATAGCGTGGGTATTTCCCAAAACGTTCTCGACAAAGAAATAACGTTTTGGTCGCTCATGACCTCCAAAATTGCAACTTACGAAACTTTGTAAACGCTAAATGAAAAAAAAATATGTAAGATTAAACAATCGAAGTACATAGTTTGACTTATAAAATATCATGATCATTTTATTCTAAATATTAGTTAGGTAGATTTAAAATCAAGTTAGATTCCCTTATCGGCAAGAGTAATGGCTACCACTAAATTATAGGATTTCAGATTTATTATCATATAATTCAGGAAGAGAGTGATAATATCTGTGCTTTCATAGAAAACAGTACAATAATTTTATACGAAAGTAATATACCAAATGACGTCATTTCCCCATTTTTCGCGTCAGTCATTTAGGAACTTTCGAAATTAAATTTTGGCCAATTTTTGTACCTAAAATATTTCATACGTGGCTATTTTGTCATTATTAAAATAATAGAAATGAACAGTAGATTTCATTCAGAGCCACAAATGGCCGTGATAGATATGTAACTAAATAACAAACCCGAAATCATTTGTTTATGTAAAATGTTTTTTTGGGGTTTATTTAACGAATTATACTTTGTTTTGTTATACTTAAACTCATGATACCGGCTGTTCTCATTTCTCATGCAAATTGTTGTTTTATAGCAAAAAAAGTTGGATGAAACTGGCTTTTTATGTTTTCTTATTTACTGCTTTTTTAATAAGCAACCATTACATTGCCTGCCTTACCGCTGAAAATGTTTCATTCTGAAATAATTATACCGCTTTGTAGTCACGTCCAGATGGATCTACCTAATTAGCGCTTTCGAACGGTACTAGTTCTAACATTAGCAGCAGCCAAGCATAAGTAACCGACGCAAAAAAAACTTTTTGTTGATGGCAGGGTATATCAAAAAATCTGTGGATAACAGCACCTTCTCCTTCGAGGGGCAGCTTGCGCGCTCGCCGGGGCGCAATCCTGGGACTTATGACTTATTTTGCTTGTTGCTTAGATGGATGTACGAGCTTACAGCCCATCTGGTGTTAAGTGGTTACTGAAGCCCATAGACATCTACAGCTTTTTACTGGTGGTAGGACCACTTGTGAGTCCGCGCAGGTGCGTACCATCACCCTGCCTATTGCTGCCGTGAAGCAGTAATGCCTTTCGGTCTGAAGGGTGGGGCAGCCGTTGTAACTATACTTGAGACCTTAGAACTTATATCTCAGGGTGGGTGGCGCATTTGCGTTGTGGATGTCTATGGGCTCCAGTAACCACTTAACACCAGGTGGGCTGTGAGCTCGTCCACCCATCTAAGCAATAAAAAAAAGAATTAAAGGGAAAGCAGTACAGATACAGCAATTTTTTTTAGTAAAATTTCAACATTAAAGTTTAGTTTTCATATATTAAGGCGGTTGGCGGCATTCACGTGCATTTAAATACCAGGTGATGGAAACATGTCGTAATCAAATAAAATTGAAACGATGTAAAGCAATGCTTAATATATTGTTTGACTTTCATGAGTTGTAGACACGATATATCGTATTACGAACAATATCAATGGCCATAGTATAGTCATCAGCAGTGGTTGCGTCATCTCCTTTATCATCTTAGTTTAGTAAAACAAACACCAAACTTTTTCACTTTCTGTTCTTCACTTACGGTGGCATCGGAAATGTTCATGAAATTGAATACGAACCAAACTAATTTCTGTCGTATATAAATAATTCCAAATTATTGTTATTGCTTTGCATGCTACACAGCGTTATTTTTGGTATATTATAGTTAGGATTTAAAATAATAATTTATGTCAAACTTTGACATCAATGGTAGGTATTGTGTTACTCTTTCAGACGTGATAATACAGATGTGGACAACGGCGGCAATTGTAGAATTTGTCCAGGTGTTTAGTGTTCGTATAGTACAAGTCAAGTTCTTTTGATATTATAAAATCTTTTTGATATTAAATCAAGGAATGACACTATGTTGTATGGAGAAATATTTTATAATTCTTTATTGTTTGAAACTACTACTTATGCTACTTCGTTCACATGCCCGCCGACAGTCAGATAACTGGACAAAGTGATATGACAGGAAAAGTAGAAGGAAAGAGACCCCACGGCCGATCATCTAGCCGCTGGTGTGACCAAATAACCCCACTGACTGGGTTGCTAGTCGCAACCGCTATATGAGAAGCTGAGAACAGGACGAGGTGGAAAGAGCTCACGAGGCCGGCCGCGGTCATGTTTCAGGGACACGACCTTCAGTAATGAAGAAAACGACGAAGAAGAAAAATTATTGGAAAAAATATAAACATATACATAAGAAATGGTAACTATATTTTTAAAATCTAAGCCCACATGCTTGTAGTGCCTGTATCGCTTAAAGATCGTTGATAAAAATCGTATATTTAATGAATCATTTTAAGTTTCTGACTTATACCACTCGTATAAATCTTCCTCAATTTTAATAATCATTCCTCACATTTAGTACGAACCCAATGATCTCCTGAACTACAAACGAATATGTTTTTTACATTTTTATTGTGAGTGATTTTTTTTTTTAAATATTAACAACATAAAAGTATAAATAATATGTCCATTTACTTTGTTACAGTATTATTGGTACATTAATTTTAAACACGCTATCAGAAGACATAGTGAAACCTAATATAGTTTTCATTGTTGCAGATGATTTGGTAAGTGAGCATGTCACAACGATTTTAATAATAATTAACTAACGTTCAATAATTCGTAGACTAGACCAGCAAACTCACTGCCGGTCAAGTTTTAAACGGTAACCGAAGCGAGTGCCACCACCACAGATAGGGGGTTATCTGTGGCCACCACTCACGTTGGAAAAAAAATCGGATTCTCGATTACAATAAAGATAACCAGAATCCGAACATATAAATGTTTCGCCGAAGAATCCAATGGGTTGACAGTATGTATCTAACCATGCGGTCTCACAAAACGCCACACCGCGAATAGACGTTTATAATATTATATTTCGTGGAATAAAATAATAAATAACCTTTTATTACGTGTGCCTTCATCTTGTTTTAGCGGTGAAAGTTATAATTCTATACTTTGTAAATTTCGTAGGCCACGAAGGCAAGTAGGTAGCCGGTCGTGTTAAATGTTGTGGAAAGATAAGTTGTTTTACAATTTTGTAGGGATGGGACGATGTTAGCATTCACGGATCTGATCAAATCATGACACCAAATATCGACATAATGGGATATGAAGGTACAATATTGCATCAATATTACACGGACTCACTAGGGACCGCGTCGAGGAGTGCTCTTTTCACTGGAAAATACGCTATTCGTCTAGGTAAGTTCATGACTCTGATTTATTTTCAAAAATATCCTGAAGGCAGATCCCATCTAACAGTGTTCGAATAACAGCTTATTCATATATATTATCAATCTTAGTTGTGCAAAACAAAAAGTGATTTAAATTATTTAAAATACGGGCTTAATAGTTCACTTCAAAATTTAAAAGTCTTCGTGTATACGAAGTCGTCGTGGCCTAAAGGATAACTTCCGGTGCGTTCGTATCTAACGAAACAAGTGTTCGAACCTCACAGGCAAGTACCAACTTTTCTAATGAAATACGTACTTAACAAATGTTTCACAATTGACTTCCACAGCGAAGGAATCACATCGTGTTATAAGAATGAAAGCCGCCAAATTATAATTTGCGTAATTACTGGTAGTAGGACGTCTTGAGTCCGCACGGGTAGACCCTGCCTATTTCTACCGTGAAGGAGCAATGCGTTTCGGTTTGAAGGGTGGACCGGCCATTGTACTGGAAAAAAAACGGAAACCTTATATAGAACTCATAGATTCTTTTCTATTAAACATAGTACGTTACGGTTTAAAGTAAAAATCTCCCCCCCCCCAAACTTTAGGGACTCACGGTTCATCGATAGCGGCAACGGAAGATGGTGGGGTACCGTTGTCCGAACGTCTCCTACCTTCTTATTTGCAAGATGCAGGATACACTACACATTTGCTCGGTAAATGGCAACTGGGGCATTCGAGGAAATCTTATTTGCCAACAAGCAGAGGGTTTGACACTTTCTATGGCTTCGTAACCGGATCAGTTGACTACTATACGTATAGCCATGTGGAGGTTTGTGATCCTTAGTTATAATTATGGTTAGTTTTATTGTTTCCTGTTTTAAGTAAATTATGTTACATGCTATTAAATCACATAAAAAAAATGAAATGTCCACTTTAAATTGACGTAACTTACTGCTGTATTAACTTTGTTTAAACCTTGATTAGATATAATATTAGGTTTGAACTATGCAGCGTATATAATAATCTAAATATTTTTACATAATGCACGCAAGAAAGACAATTTCATTATCTGTCCCAGTTTGCACAGAAAATTGGGTTAGCTCAATCGTTGTTTTCAAAATTTGCAGAGTTTTAATGGATCTGCGTTTTTCGGGCTTGATTTGTTCGAAAACACGCACCCAGTTGATAATCAAACAGGTCATCTCACTGATATTATTACAGATCAAGCTATTCAAAGTAAGTAAATGTAGAACCGCATTCAGAATATAATTTTTATTTTATTTTATAAACATTATCATATTCTTAGTGTTTGAATCATAGAATGTATTGGCAGTGATTTGTTGACCAGCTCTCGGTAACAAACGCTAATTTATTTCAGTTATTAGAAACCATGATATAAATAAGCCGCTTTATCTCCATGTATGTCATGCTGCTCCACACGCAGGCGGTGGTTTGGTTCATTTACAAACTCCCGAAGACACAATAAACGCAAATGATCATATTGCTCACTCTGCTCGAAGATTATATGCAGGCAAGTGATATTTTTCGGCCGCTGTTACTTATCATGTTTGAAAACAATTAATTGTACGTTTTTGAAAAATAAAATAAAAATGATATGTATTTCAGGTATGGTTACAGGTCTAGATAGAAGTATTGGAAATATTATAGCAGCACTAGCAGAAAGGGAAATCCTTGATAATACATTGATTATATTTGTTTCGGACAACGGTGCTGCGCCCGTTGGGGCGACACAAAATTTCGGATCCAATTTACCCTTGAGAGGAACGAAGGGAAGACCTTGGGAGGGCGCTATTAGATCAATCGCTATAGTATGGCATGCGTCAATCACACCTCAAATCTGGAATGGATTATTCCATGTTACAGATTGGTTGCCTACTTTAGTTGCTGCAGCCGGAGGTAAAGCTCCAACTGGAATCGATGGTGTGAACCAATGGAATGCTCTTACAAAAGACGAGGATTCGAGTAGAAAGCGTTTACTATTAACAGTTGACGATTTGAACGGTTGGGCTGCGTACAGAGATGGAGATTTCAAAATAATAATCGGAGATGTTGATAAGGAAACCAGTGTTTATTTAGGAAATGAATTCAAAGAATTGCGGCTGCCAGTACATTTATACGAGAGCACGCTACTTAGTTCAGAAGCTGCTCATGTTTTTAAAGAGATTTTAGATTTATATTTGGACTTAGATGAAATATTTCATAAAAGAGATAAGCTGAGTTTACGTTCGAAACATAATATTTCACAAGAATTTAATTTTTGCGTACCAACAAGAGGTAAGTGCTATGAAGTTTTGAGGAATATTGAATTAAGAAACATCTTATTTACTAGTACCGTTATTGTTTGATTTGTTTCAGAATCAGGGTGTTTGTTTAACATCACAGCAGATCCTTTAGAAACCACGAATTTATGGTCTTCATTGCCTGATGTTGTGAGACGTATGGTTTTGCGACTACGTTATTACTGGGCACAAATAAACCCTAGATGTTTAGTGAAAATCGATAAAAAATCTGATCCCTCCCTTCGTGATTTTGTATGGTCACCATGGCTAGAAGATAATGAACAAGTAGCAAAACCAATCAGAGATAGGCCACGATTTCCTCTCAAAGTTTTAGTTGGGGAATTGCAATATTTAATTGATTCAAAATTCAACAATTTTAGTGAAACAATGAGTGCCTATGTTAAATCCATGGCTGATTCGTTTTTAGAGAATGTTAGTGAATTGTTTTCGTTTTAATTAAAATGTAATTTAAAAATTAATTGAATTTATTTTTATTTTTATTCCGTAGTTATATTTTAATCGACATCAATTAGAAGTTCGTATTCTCAAAAATACACTGAACGGCTAAATCAATATAAATTATAATTATTTTATTTGTGTGGAGTCATATGATTTCGTAGAATCAAAACTAGAATAAAAAACCAAAATAGGTAGATTGGTAGACTTGATAAAACATTACAAGTGACGCTCTTGTCGATAAATTGACCAAAAATTTATGAGGCAGTGAAATATTTTGTTATCGGTTCACCGATCGAACGTCCTTTGATCAGCTCGTCCACTAAAAAGGAAAATTGGTCAGCTTTTTAGGTCCACGAGGGTGACTGAATATTCATTGTGCTCTTAAAATAATTTAATTTACTGTAAAATATAATATTATATTAGGAGATGTTAAAATTATTGATTATAAAAAAAAATTTGTTTTTGTGTAGTGCTAATTAATTACCAATGTGAACCATAGTACAAAACATTAAAAATTACATAATTTACTCTGAATAAAACATTCACTGAGAATCAACAGAAGCAATTGTATAGAATTACCGACGACCCAAAACATTTTTCTTGAAATCATTAGCCCTTTAAAAAGTTTTATTTATTTGTAACGGCGGCGTAACTTAATTCCTCTGTAGCTGTCACTTCGTATTGCCTCTTATTTATCTAATGAGTACGGTAAAGCTTGTAATGAGTACCCTTTTGTTGTTCATGAATAAAATGAAGCAAGATTTCAAACACTCAAAAGTATATAAATACTGGTAACCCACCCTCGCTTCGTTTCGGGAACGGTAATTTTTTAATATTGATCTTATTGAATTTTCTGTCTTCATCTTTCATATCGTCGCGCACTCAGTCACAACTATTCAAATATTTGTACTAATGACGTAGTGTAAAATACAAAGTTTTTCTAATTTAAATACCAGATGCGATAAATGTTTTTATTTTCATATAACAATCAATTTGTGACTACTAAATATGAGTTAGAAATAAATTATCAATTTTTATTGCATTTATGGTTCATTATTTTGGCGATAATGGCTTACACATAAAAGAGAGATAAGTACATATATGCTGTTAGGAGCTTTTTTGTAGAGTCATTTAAGATAAACATTTCCATAATATATTAAATACGTCTAACTCCAACGGTTTTTGCAGCACACGCCAGAATAGCTCGCACATGGCAGATTGTTTTTCCTACTTACTTGGCACTTATCGTTATATTTTAAGTTCTTCACACTATATCTTTATAAATTATAGGCTATATGTTATTCAGATGTGTAAGTTATATTGTCGTAAAGTTTCATCAGCAGTTTTTGCGTGAAAGAGTAACAAACATACCTACATCCATACATTCTTACAAACTTTCACATTTATAATATTAATAGAATATATGTGTATGTTAAATATTTTTAAAATAGCAGTTAATATTTCCTGCTACTGAAGTTACTAAAACATTTTTTTCACACATAAAGTTTTAGAGGGACAAGAAATTGTTTAAAAAAATAATTGTATATAATATTGTTGTTATATATTATAAGTATATTATGCTAATACAGCTGTTATAAGCTGTTAAGTAATCTTTGAGCGTTGATTTCAATAAATAATACAAAAGGGTCGATTGCAATGAAAACTCTCTAAGCGCCTCGAATTGAGTCAGTATTGCCGTCATAAATCTTTTGAACCGGAGAGCCCTCTAATCTAACGCCTCAAGTCGACAGAAATATACGAGCCTTCGGGCGATTTGTATTGCATTCATACAAAGAATTCTACTTGGACTTTCTTTTCGCAAAAACATACTCAAAGTTATAACGATCACTCTTTTACACTTCTTCTGGAGCGGCGTAGTGATAGTATTATTATAAATACGAGTATATAATATATATGTATTGAGTTTTTCATTTCGTTATGTGCAAAAAAAATACTAATTAAATATTTGGAATGCGGTTATTGGTAACAAATGCATTGTGCCGCTTTCATCGAATTGTTTAATATTTTTAGAGTAGTCTGAGAAGTGGTATGACGGTATTGTACAATAAAAGTATTTCGTCATCTTACATGATAACCGAAATCTCCGCGGCATAATGAGTAAAACGTCCGCCTTACTCATCAACCAAAGCAACTGTATTTTTTTTTATTCCTACCTATGCTGATAGCCTTGAGAGGCTATTTCAGATTCGCCCTAACATATAGGTGAGCTCACGGGGCTCAAACCGGAGTGTTGCTAACACTGGCCCTAGCAATAGCAGTGCTTCGCAAAATCTACCACCGGATCGGAATCGCGACCTACAGAGAAGATCCGGCGAGAAACTCAGTGGGCTGTGTCTGTGGGTTAATTCACTAGTCGAGCCCTTCGTCGCAAGCGAGGGGTTCGACGGGCACGGTGACCGGTGCTTGTGGTACCTAAAAGCACCGTTAATGGATTGGGATGATCCGCAATGATGTGTTTTGGGCGACGTCGACTATTTACCATTCGGTCTACAGGATCGGGTATGGAGTATTATTGGCGGTTATTGGTAACAAATGCATTGTGCCGGTTTCATCGAATTGTTTAATCTTTTTAGAGGAGTCTGAGAAATGGTATGACGGTATTGTGCAATACAAGTATTTCGTCATCTTACATGATAACCGAAGTCTCCGCGGCATAATGAGTAAAACGTCCGGCTTACTCATCAACCAAAGCAACTGTATTGAGGTTCAAACCCAGCTATCGGGGTTAGATTTTTTTAAACGGCACCTCCGACCTAATTCACGAAAGGCTTCTATGGAGGAAATTAGGTCGCTTAACAAAAAAAACTTCGTTTTTATTTTTCAATTGCCTATTTACTAGGGATAGTATTGCGTAATAGGTGGTACCCCACAAATAGGTAAAATAAATTTTGTCTATGTACCCTCGCATCTTCTCTTAGACCTTTCTCTGAAATAAAACCTATTTCTCAAACTTATTCTTATTAGTTAATTTCCTTCAGTAAAAGCTGTGGTAGTAGTGCGTATTGTAAGTCTGCGTTGGTTGGTGATACTGTACCATTTGGTGTTGCGGTTAGCAAACTATTGTACAATGTCAGTTCTTAAGGTGGCCACGTTCTTGTAAGAGAGGATGCTAGTTAACATTAGGTGAATTTGGCTGCCCAACTGTAATAAGTAGAGCTATGGTAAAGGTTTTTTTTTTTTTGTCAGGAGGAAATCGCCGGACTTCCGCCCTCCACTGGGGATGGAGAGCGGGGCATGTCAGAGTCGAACTGACTAAAACCTCCTGTCGCTCAACAACCAACGTCCAAACCTCGCATGAGACAGAACTCATGAAGAGGCAGAGGGGGGAAAGTGAAGCGTTTAGTGCGGAGCACATCTCTCCCATCACCCTCCCCCTCGGGACGCCGGACCGGCGGTCGTCGGCACCACGACCACCAGCCCTCTCGGTCGGCAGGCTATCCGAAGCCCGCCTAGATGGCGCCGGTTAGAGTGAGCTATCCTACGGAATACCCCGCTGGACCAGAACCAGCGTGAGTCGAGGATAGCCGGCCTTCCATCACCCGGATGCTCTTGCGTAAAACGCGTGCAGAGCAGCTTGCACGTCGTCTTCTTAGGCCCCCCTCGCCNACGATGGGACGGTACCCAGCGGCAGTATCCGCCGGGCGCCCTTCCTTTCTCAACAGCACGAGTCTGCCCGTCCTCCACGATGAAGGAAACCGTCCCGACTCGAGGCAGGAGTTGTAAAGCCTCAAGAGTCGGTCCCCTAGGGCACCAAGAGCCAAGGCCCAAACCCGGCCATGGATGCCATCCGGGCCGGGTGCAGTGTCTTTCGCGATGGTAAAGGTATATTTTAAATATTGCGCTTTATCGTATTACTAGCGTTGGCTTACTTGTCGACATTTTCCTTCAAATCTAGAATTCAGTTCATGACTTAAGTCCATTTTTTGTAGTACATTTTCATAAAGGTTTTGATTTTGAAATTTTTTTTTTGTAAACGTAGTATGTAAAAATATTTTTATTTTTTTACTCATATTTCTATCTTGTCAAAAGTTTGTTAATGAGAAAAAAAGAAAATCGGTCCATAAACAGAAGAGGAGTAATAGGTGCTGAACTATTTTGTGTTTTGGCCTAAATGGGCAAGTTTTTAATAATTTTTGGCATATTTTAAGTTTAAATTGGTTCTGTGGATTTTTTTATGACAGTTCGCTTGTCATTATTCATTATTTTTGTGTTTTTTTGTTAATTTGTATTGTCTATCTGACACAAGAAACACAGACTCTGATATGAATCAAAGCTCCTAAAAGAAGACTTTATCACCAGCAAGCGATCGCCGGTTGAACAAACTGTTCTGGCTTGAAGCCAGAATAGGGCTGGAGCATTCAAAACTTTAGTATGCATCACTCGTTGTCGTGTGAAACTAAATAAGCAACAGTCACTTGCCAAGTTTTGGTTTTACATTTTCATTAGATTGTCTGTCATCGCGGTATGATAATTAGCGGGCCAACCATTTTAATTAATTAACAATTTTAAGTTAACATGATTACCTAAATTCAACTAAAAATAACAATCTTCCTATAGGTACAGTGCGTGTACACTGTGTACTTTACAGATTGTCTTTGTTTTTGAATTTTCCGTAGGAGTTTTCTGTAGGTTTGTCACTGAACTCCCCTTAAACTCTGGACCAATTTTTTGGGGGTAGCTGGGGTCTCTTAGATTATTATTTTTCTTTAGATTATTATTATTATATACATCAGGGGCCAAGCCAAGCGAATGCCTACTATAGCATCTGATAAATTAAAACTAAAAAACAAATAGAGTTGATAGTTTGTGCTACAATCGTGCTTAAGTTTTTTTTTTCAGGGTAAATTTCCGGAACCGCTAGTGTAATTATACAAATTGAAATATTACAACCTCTAAAAGATTTAATTGTGCACTAAATATTGTCATAAAGTATTATAACTAAAACAATTGAAATATGTTTTATGGTTGTAAATAGACCGGTTAAAGGTTTTTTGATTTAGTTATTCTGTCGATTAGTTACTTGTTTATTATAGGAGTTTCGCGGGATTCATTACAAGATTAAAGTTAAACCGCTCATTCTTAATTAAGTTAACATGGTTGATGAATGTTCCAATTTGTTTTCCTGGTAACGAAGCGTGGATGTTTGAATGAATTTGTATTGCGAAATCAAGATTTACTGAGAAATGTAGTTTCAATGTGAAATACCATCACCGCTTTGTTTTATTGATTGATTGTGATTTTTTATTGTTCAATATGATTAGTTAGCTGTTTCTGGTTATTTGATGGTAATGTAAAGAATACCCATGCTCAATATTTATTTAAAGCCTTTACTTTAGATTATGATATATGAGATATTTAGAAATGTTATACGATTATATATCTTAGATTTATAATTTAAATCAAACGAATATTTATGGGGTACTTACTATGTTTATTTGCGGTTCGCTATGTTTGTGTTCACGCGTCGTTTTCTCTTTTTAACTGCAATGAATTAAATCATTCTCCAGTTGCATCTTGTGCTATGGTTACATACCCGATCCTGTAGACCGAATGGTAAACAGTCGACGTCGCCTAAAGCACGACATTGCGGATCTTCCCGATCCATTAACGGTGCTTTTAGGCACCTCAAGCATCGGTCACCGTCCAGGCCGAATCCGTCACTTGCGGCGAAAGGCTCGACGAGTTAATTAGCCCATAGACACAGCCCACTGAGTTTCTCGCCGGATCTTCTCAGTGGGTTGCATTTCCGATCCGGTGGTAGATTCTGTGAAGCAATACTTTTGCTAGGGTCAGTGTTAGCAACACTCCGGTTTGAGCCCCGTGAGCTCATCTACACACGTTAGGGTGAAGTTGAAATAGCCTCTCAAGGCTATCAGCATAGGTAGGAGAAAAAGTGCTATGTACCACTAGTTGCGGAAGGGACAGACAACTCAATCTCATAAAGTCCAATACTCTCATAATCTATAGACTAACCGAAAGCTTTGCTAATACATGAAATAGAAAAAAGCAGATGATAACTTGAAGTAAAGATTCATAGTAGATTATAAAAAGTATGAAATCATTTCAATAAAATCAGGGTCAAAATCGGGTGTCTGATTGAAAAAACACTGTCGCCTTGTACGAATAAATAATTAAAACCACCTGTGACTCGCTATCGTTTCAAGGAATTTTGACAATATATTGTTTCTTCAATGCCATTTATTTATGTGATCGATAAATAACAACTTTAGCGTTCGTACGTCATTGTACATTTTAATATTTACACGAAAACATGCATTGTTTTCAAGGCTCCATTTTTATAATTGATTGTTTGTAAATGTTTTATTTTATTACTCAGCTTAATAAATGAAAGTGAAAATTGGGTTAGTTTCAAGAAAACTGTACAAACTAAATATTCTACACTTAGTTATCGCAAAACGAGTTACTTTTCAACTTGTCAAAGTTAAGGAAGCGGGCTAGTTATGTAAAAGTTAAATATACAAATTGCAACTGTACAAGGCGTACATAATTTCAAATGACCCGTCACTATGTTCTACCTTAGCGTTCAAGCTAACTTTATTAAATAAATATTTTGTTTAATTTATCACATTTTTGTGTTCATTTCTTATTTAGATAATTAATTGAATAAACATAATTGAATTAAACAGAATTAAAAAATGTATATAGTAATTAACCCACTTACTTCGAGCTACTATTTTTTTCTTTATTAGTCGTCTGTCATAGTATTGTATTTATTTATTAAAATTTTCCTCTATATTTTTTTCTCTACTACCCTACTATGCTTTACTTTGAAATTTTGAATTCACCAGATATTTAGAATATTTCCGGGACGCACTGGAATTGATAATTGAAACACATAAAAATTAAATTTTGTATTAAATAATCGAGAAAAAAAATTAATTTAATTTAACTTTCAATTTTATTATTAATAAATTTTCCTAACTGTTCATTTATCTCTCTACAATAATAAAAAAGCTTTCTCTTTTTATTAAGTAATAATAATTCTATCTAACTCCTTAATCCTCTACCTTGATACATGATTGTTTTGATGTGGTGGAGAATGTTTTGAGCCTATATGCTCTTCAATTAATTAAGGCCAATGGTTTAAAAATGTTTTTTTTTTATTATATTAGGCAAATCCCTCTAGATAATCGTCAGATTATGAGACAGCACGTCTAGGAGATGAACCATATATGTATATCTTAATCTGACGCGCTCGAGTATTTCAAAATTTTTTGCCCATTATAATAATGGCCACGAATTTGCGTCACATCGAAATCGTCAGATTATTGAATGAGAGCTTTTTTTTTAGGTTCACTTAACACCCCCCTAGAAAATCTGACGCGCTCGATTAAAATTTTTTTTTTCATTTTCATCCCTTACGTACGACCACCCCCGCCATGCAAACGATCAGATTAACATACATACATTATTTAAAATATGTAGGACATTGATGCTATCAATATCTGACGCGCTCGATTATGTCCATGCAACAGTATTTTTTTGTGTGTGTTCCCCCTGTGGGCTCCCCTACTATAAAATACTCAAGAAGCTAGAACTATAAAATAAATTTTAAATCAAATTATGTTAAATTGTGATAGGCGGCAGCACTTATATTATGATTTTCTATAAAGTACAATAATCGCTTAATACTCGCTAGGCTAGCTTCTCCACTAATCAACAACAGCTTAATAATTTGTATTAAGCACGACTTAATCCTACAGGAATAACTTACCTATTCAAACGTCTAGAGCATTTTAACTAACTGAAATAAACTTAATATTTCCACCTCTTTCAAAGTACGACTAGCTAAAAGTTTTAACTTCAGTGAAAAGTTTGTGCTTTAAGGAGTTAGTGTGAGCCAACCGACTTACGGTAAGAAGCTTGACTAAAATATTAATAGGTTTCGGTAATATTCGACACAAGTATTGCTCAAAAAACATTTATTTATCAATGTAATAATAAAATTCAATTATTTATGTTATAAACTTGAAAAAAAAAAGCTTTTTTTGAGTTATAAATTAATATTGGATTATTATTGAAACTGAGAATTTGTAAATGTTTAGCGAATCTTTTCCATTTTTAGCTTTATCTCGTTAGCGCGGGTACCCAAAAAATTTCAGAAGATGTACTATTATTTTTTGTTGTCGTACTCAAACGAGCATACGACCCACCTAATCACCTAAAGGATGATCAATGGTCACTGAAACAGTCCGCAGATAACCAACGATTAGGTAGGAAAAAAATGCCACTTCAACTTACTCGCATTTCGCTCCACTCGGGAAAACATCTCAAATTGTTATGATCCAAAAGCCTGGTAAACTGCCTAATGAGGTCTCTTCTTATTATTATTATTAGCCTGATGGCGGTTTTAGGTCAAAGTTGTGGGAAAGGATCACCTCGGCACGATTATCCCCTTGTCTAGATATGAGCCATTTAATACCTGGTCACCGATTTGGCTTCCAGAAACACCACTCAACCATAGAGCAGGTACACAGTGTGTATTGTACAATAAGATATTGTCTGGAGAGGAAGGAGTACAACAAGCTTTTGACCGGGTTTAGCATCAAGGTCTGCTCTACAAAATTGAAAAGTACCTTCCACATTCTTACTTTTTGCTGGTAGAGTCTTATCTCATTGCAAGAAAGTTTCACGTCAAGCTCTGTGATACCAGATTTTCTCTTTTTGCCTACAGAGTCGGAGTGCCCCAAGGCTCCGTACTTGGTCCGGTCATGTAAATTTTGTTTACTAGTGGTCTACCCCATTCACAGATATAGCTATAGCTATATATAATATACTAGATATAGCTGTAGCAACCTTTGCCGATGATGCAGCCTTCCTCAGTTGTAGCAGTGATCCTAATGAAGCGACTTACTTAGAAACTTACTTACTTAGAAATCCAAACATACTGGATAAAGTTAAACGATACTCAGCCAACTTACGTTTGACAGTTCACCCAAACCCATTGTCCAGTATGCCCTCGCAGCCATAGCCGATTAGAAGACTCAAGAGAGCTGACGTGCTTTCCTACTAAGGCGAGAGAGAGCATTGGCTCTACCCCTCCAAATCATGATCTCTCGCAACTCACCTGATTATAATCTTGGCGACTGATCAAAAGTGCTAAAGAAAGGAAAAAAAAAACTTCAACTTACTGTTTTATGAGTTATATCATTGCAGTTATCTGCTTAATTTCTGAATCCTGTTTTGCTTATATATTTAAGACAAGCTTCAACCGAGCATAGCTCGTTCTGTACGAGTAGCTGGCTTAGCAACCGTATGTTCATGAAATAGGTGAACTGTCCACGTCTCTGCTTAGATTATAAGTAAGGGTGTGTCAAATAGAATAGGAAGGAGAGTATCGATTATAATAGAATAAAGTACGCATAAAGTTTTTGAATAGCATTTCTTAAATGATTTATTTAATATTGTAGTCTAAAAGTCAATCCCAAAAGAAAAGATAAGTGATTGTAAATCGGCATACCATTAATTTTTGTTATTATCAGTTATGACGTTATGCTTCAGAATTTTTAACTGTTTTTAATCACAAATGCATTTCAGTTAGTGTTTTACTTGATGAATTTTGTTAGACGATACAATCAATAATAGGAAAACAATGTACAGAACTAAAATCAGTCCAATTAAAATTCGCATCGGTAAAATAAATTTACCGAATAGGTAGTACGAACTACGATACGAACCTAATTTCAAAAGGTCACATCGAAATACCAGATCCAAAGCAGAATTTGCTTTTACTTGCACAAAGGGACTCGTATCCGCCCCTATTAACGCAATGATAAGGTCTTGTATCCTGTGCAATCACACATAGACTTTAAAATCGACATAACTGTCTCTATTATTTAAATATACTTATCATTAATTTGTAACTCTGCTTCTATAATAATGCAAGTGCAATAATTATTCTGACGGGAACTATTAGGAGTGTATTTAAATGAAAATACACGAGAGGGTATTTTATTGAAAATGTATCTTATTTTATTGGAATAAGACATTGGGAAGTTAATTCAGTAGTAAGCCTGTGTTGACGTCATGCAGTAGGTTTAGTTTCTTTGCAATTTCACTAATGGGATAGCTGACATCAAAGAGCTTCATTTGAAATGCACGGTAAAACGCTTTGTGTGCCTGATTGATAGGTCTACAATATGAACATTGTCATGTTATTTTAACGACGGATTTGAATGCATTTTATGTCGCTTTTATATCTAACTCGTCAAACATGTTTTGCGATGAAATCTGTCTTAATTTGTAAACGAGTTTCATAAATTTCAGAAGTTTTTGTGTTTAAAATCACAGAAAATATAAATTTCTCAGAATTTCCTTAGCCTTCCAAATATTATACCTATAGCTATAGTTCGTAAGCACCCGCGGCCAAATGGATAAGACGCTTGATCTATATTATACAGATGTTCGATACAATTTTTATCGAGTACACCACCATGTCCCAAATTTCAGGCATTTACTAATTTTTCTAAATAGCACGTAGCTAACATGTGCTCAGTAAGCACGTACTATGAAAAAATAATGTCTTGTGTGATTTAAACAGACAGATATATTTTTTTATAAATTTTCGTTTTTTTTTTAATTAAATTATTTTTATTGTATTATTTTATATTTTTTAATTAAATTTTTAAATAATTAGTAATGGCAAGGTGCATTTCGAATCCGGACAGTTAGCCTCGTTTATTTCTATCGATAGGCGGGGCGGCAGTCATGTGCTCTGGCGCTGTCGTGCATTCTGGTTTAATGGGTGGGACAATTTTAATACTCAATAAAAATTGAGGCTTCTATATCATGTCTCCAGGTCGAAAACGGCACTCACTCTGTGATATCTACTATCTATGTAAAGTTAAATAAATAAAAAATGTATATTTTTATCACTCTTGCATAAAAATATATAATTAAATTAGTCAATTTTTATGTTACCCTGATTACAACATTGCAGCCTATTAATTTAGAACTACTTTTACGATTTTTTGTCACGTTTTTTATTGTTATTCTATTGTTTCCGAAGTTTCTAATACTTTATTACATTTCAGTCGCGAAGCAGCTGCCTTTGAGTTGTTAAGTACGTCTCCTCACGGAGGCGCTCGGGCAGCTGTTACCAAATCTCATCCCTCATGGCTGTGCCCGTACTCGCCCACCTATCCTGGTGAAACTGGGAAAATCCCGGGCCACCAGTAATCCTTCCTTCCTTCCTAAACAAAAAACTTACCTTTCTGTAGTTACGGATGTATAAATTACAAACATCTTATACATTATCTAATTACAATAAATTTGCAAACAAATCTGAATACTAATCAGACATTTTTCCCTACCCATGCTGATAGCCTTGAGAGGCTATTTCAGCTTCGCCTTGACGTGTAGGTGAGCTCACGAGGCTCAAACCGGGAGTGTTGCTAACACTGGCCCTAGCAAGAACAGTGGTTCGCAGAATGAACCCCCGGATTGGAAACGCGACCCGCTGAGAAGATCCGGCGCGAAACTCAGTGGGTTAATTAACTCGTCGAGCCCTTCGTCGCAAGTGACGGGCTCGGCGAGGACGGTGACCGGTTCTGTGGTACCTAAAAGCACCGTTAATGGATCGGGAGGATCCGTACTGACGTGCTTAGGGTGACGTCGACTGCTTACCATTCGGTCTACAGGATCGGGTAGAAACCACATAGAGCTTGACAGTCGCAAAGAGCTCTTAATGGTTTTAACTGGCAACCAACAATTCGGAGATAAATAGAAGTGTTACTTTCACGGTGATTTTAGTACAATAAGAAAATAGAGATACGACAATAATGATAAAAAATAAAATCCGGAGAAAGTAAGAATCACCACGACGGCGGGGAAACAATGGGCAATAATCGGTTTCCGTCACGTCGTATAGAAACGATGGAGCCGGCTTTTGACGAGCAGGTATAAACACCAAACGACGAAAAAAACAAATCCTGTTTCTATAAGATCAGATACATATTACATAACAATACGGATAAGTATTATTTAAAAAAAAACTCAATGGATACAGTAGATAAAATATTAAGACAATTTTTTTTGTGTTATACAATAATATTATAAATCAGAGATTCTCATTGTCATTTCAGTAAAGATCATAGCTTTAAGTTAATCAAAGTTATATTTGAAGTTAGAGTGTGTGTTGGCGAACCACTGCGAGACAAGCAATTGATAAAGTTTCTTTCAGTTCGACATAATTGCGTACGCTTTCGTGTTTAACTATTGTAGTAATTAAACCACCTAATAGAAATTTCGTGGGTACCGTTAAGATTCGTGTACTGAACTAAATCATTTGTAAGGCTATGTGTCATGATAATCGCCTTATCATTGCCGCCGCTGACTACTCACCGAATCCTGATCATGCAGGAGCCAGTCACCGTCGACGCCCTAGACACGTCCTTACGGATCCATCAGATCCAATAACCTTAGCATTAGATGCCTTCAGCTCTAATACTAGGAGCAGGCTTACGGACCCCAGTAACCGTACTCGTCGAACTCGACAAAGAGGTCGACGTGCAACCTAGCCCATGCATCAGCTTGCTGAGTTTCTCGCCGGATCTTCTCAGCGGGTCGCGATTCCGATCCGGTAGTAGATTCATTCGCGAAGCAATTGCTCTTGAGTTGTTAGGTCTCCTTCGGAGGCGCTCGGGCAGCTGTTAGCAAATCCCACCCCTCCTGGCTGAGCCTTTGCTCGCCCACCTGTCCTGGTGAAACTGGAAAGGCCTTCGGGCCACCAGTAATCTCTCAATTATAAAAAAAAACATTTGTAGCATGGTTATTAAATTATAAACTGAACATCTCTATTTCGTGTTTTTTGTTTAATCTTCGAATTACATTTTAACGAGTGGTCTTATTAATCTTACTAATAATAGAAACGAAATATTTTAAAGCCATCAATAATTCGTGATCATTATTCGAAATCCAACGGTCACGATGATGACCAGTAATAACAACGGTCGCACCGTGAGCGAGCGGGAAAGAAACACGGTCTGAGTGCGTCAACGCGTTGCCTCGACTCTCCACCCGGCATTTACCGCCGCGCATTCCCTACCTTCGCCCGTCCGAACTCCGAATACCGCACATGTACTCCGCGAGTGTGCTGTGAAAATTTGGATGTTTTCTTGCAATTATGGGGCCGTGTATTTTGTTACTAGTGATGTGCGTCGGACTCGTTGTGGCTGACAGGAAGATGACTGTCGCTGAAAAGTTGAAGGAAGACGCAGATCTCTCTCAGGTATACTTAAACTTTATGTTACATAAAAACGGAACAAGACAAGTTTTTGAACTTGGCACTCAAAAGTTTTCTGCATACAGTAATTTAGTATATTACCTCATAATTAAAACTTATAGTGATGAGTAGCCGTTGTTATAAATTAGTTCGTTTTAAGTTGTTTAGTCGTTGCGGTGGTTGTAAGTTTGTTGACATTTACGAAAACCGGTTGCGTATTTATCTCGTATTTGTTTCGTAGATACACAATCTACGAAAACGTCCTGTTAATTGTGAATATAATAATACGAACGAAGACATAAATTCTTCTTACAAACACTACTAGAGAATTACTATATAGTAGGTCCTAATTTATGTTGTACAGAAAATTATTGCTGTCTATACAAAATTTACATTCAAGATATACCTATTTATTTTAAAGCTTTGAGCTTATTAGGGTAATTTACTCTCGCTGTGCAACTGTGATACGGCTAAGTGCATAATTCTTACATATTGTTTCGATTTGCATAACACAGTTAACAGATGCGATAAATGATCGTGAATCAGAATTGTAATCCTGACCATCTGGTTGTTAACTGTGACTCACTTGGTTGGCCATTCATAACTGGATAGTATTTGAATTGCCCACTTTCTATTATGGGTAAAATTGTTTTGAAAGTAAAGTGTTTTACATAGATGTAGATCGGTTGATACGGATTTCTCCTTAGTGACTGATAGGCATGATTGTAGTTGATATAGTTGACAGAGATTTAGCTCTTGTATGGATTCGAACCCGGTCAACGTGGTACAATTATCTAGTACACTAGCCCTTAAAACAGCGAGATAAACAAGTCATTCGTTTTCATTGATTATTATTATTCTTTTTTTTTCATAACTTCTAATCATAAAATACAAGGATTGGACTTCAGATCAGCGGTATTTAAATCTATGTATTTACAAACCACGCACTTAATTGCTCTGAATAATAAACTAGATATCTACGCAGCACTTTCAGACAGCCCCTCTAGTTTTATCAATCCATACATATATAATGAATAGTCCCGACTGACTGACTGATTCATCAACGCAGAGCCTAAGCCGCTGGGCCTACAAACTTGAATAAGGGATGAACAACGGCTGTATGGAAGTCTGTCATTTTCACAAAATTACATGTAACCGCTTCTGGTTAGAAATGAATGTAGACATATATGAGGGTTTTTCAAATTTTCAATTAGGAACTAGGGAGTGTAGGTTTAAATGGGAAGCTCGCTAAATTTGAAGGAAGAATCATTTAGTTTTAAATTAAATCTAGATAGATATGTAACATATAAATACTGTAAAATTTAAGCACTGTATTCATGCGAAATCGGGCAGCTATGAGTAAGACATACTGAACACGGTTATTTTATTCGTTGTTTATATGTATTTATTATTGAAGAGTTTTATTATTATTATATGTTTATATTTTGTTCGGTTATGCTCCACCTACTATTTGGGTCCATAGTATCCCATGCCCATCCCATACCGTACGGCCAGATACCAAAAACCAGTATAATTCTATCGTATTTTCTATCAAGTTTTTTTGCCATTGTTGCGTGGAGATGCAAAGCTCACTGCGCGTTCAACAAGAATGATGCGTTACATCCAGGACCTGAAGTCTAGAAATAGCAAACGAATTTGTATTAGAATATTTTATGTTTTAAATATTATTGTTTCTAAGTCAGGGTTTCGAGAATAGTACTTATTACGTTCTGAAAAATATATAACGTTTATAAGATGATGTTAAACACATGCTAGCATGAAATAAAAATAGGTAGATTAGTTTCTATGTTCTAACTGCACTATCGTCATTCGCAACGTTTTCGTAATTAAGATAACAAATTTATTTCTCTGGAAAATAGTAAAAAATCTACAAAGTAAAGGGAAAAAAATTGCGTAAAATTGAACTCACACAAAGTTCCGATAGGCGTAAACCGTTAACAAGATAATCAAATCACGAGTTGTGAATAAGGGTAGTCAAGATATGGGGGGAGTAGAAACTTGTTATGAATCAATTTTCATGAAAGGCTTAAGTATTAATTCGAGAAGAGTTCGTTAATTACAGTATAAGAAGGCATCTAATTGGAAGGCCAAACTTTAGATACTTACTTACTTGAAAATCGTTAAGTTTTATTAAATTTTTAGTAAACTCATATTACAGCTTTATATTACAGGTAGGAAAGTTAAATGCGAATCTCCTCCCGAATTAGACGTACAAATCTTACAACCCCGATCACTCTCTTTGGCCAGAGCCGGGAACGTCAAGTATCTGAGATTCATCCTGGATGCATCCATGACATTCCGCCCACACTAAGTCTGTTTACGACCATACCGCGTATATCCTCGGCAGACTATCTCATGATTTGTAAGGAATAAAATGTGTCTTCGTAACAAAGTGACCCTTTAAAAAACTTGCATATAATCATACGTAATGTATTACGCGAGTGTGGTGTTCGCTGAGGCGCCGGGCCCACATAGACACCCTCCAATCCCTCCAATCACGTTTTTGAGGTTAGCCGTCGGAGCACCGTGCTTCTTAAGGAAGGTTGACCTACATAACCATCTGGGCCTTGAATCCATCAGGAAACACCTGAAGTCAGAGCGTCGGAACGGCACTTCAGTAAGGCCATGCGTCTAGAAAGTCTAGATAATCGCCTCATCGTTGGCGCTGCTGATAAATCCGCGACTCTGGCTTACACAGAAGCCGGTCATCGGATTAACGGATCCATCTGATCCACTAAGACTATTAACAAACACCTGCAGCTCTAGCACTAGGAGCAGACTTAAAGACCTTGGTAGCCGTACTCGTCGAACTTGCCAAAGAGTTCGACGTACAACCCAACCTACACATCAGCCCGCCGAGTTTCTCGCCGGTTCTTCTCAGCAGGTCGCGATTCCGATCCGGCATTAGTTTTTTTAATATTTTTTTTATTGCTTAGATGGGTGGACGAGCTCACAGCCCACCTGGAGTTAAGTGGTTACTGGAGCCCTTAGACATCTAGAACGTAAATGCGCCACCCACCTTGAGATATAAGTTCTAAGGTCTCAAGTAAGTTACAACGGCTGCCCCACCCTTCAAACCGAAACGCATTACTGCTTCACGGCAGAAATAGGCAGGGTGGTGGTACCCACCCACGCGGACTCACAAGAGGTCCTACCACCAGTAACTACGCAAATTATAATTTTTGCGGGTTTGATTTTTATTACACGATGTTATTCCTTCACCGTGGAAGTCAATCGTGAACATATTTTGTTGAGTACGTATTTCATTAGAAAAATTGGTACCCGCCTGCGGGATTCGAACGCCGATGCATCGCTTCAACACGAATGCACCGGACGTCTTATCCTTTAGGCCACGACGACTTCGAATATATTTGCGAAGCAGCTGCTATTGAGCTGTTAGGTCTCCTTCGGAGGAGCTCGGGCAGTTGTTAGCAAATTTGACCCCTGCTGGCTGATACTGTGCTCGAACACCTGCCCTGGTAAAATTAGAAAAGCCTTAGTTGTACCTTCCTTAAAAAAGACAGGTAAGGTTTACATTATATATAAAAAGATACTATTCAAAGATGCCCTAAGATGAGGGTAACGCTAAGTTACCTAATTGAAGTCAACAAGTCAAATGGCTGCATCCGTTTGTCTTACGACAGTGCCATTGTATTCTTCGTCAATGGGTGCTCGGAATTAGTAGCTTTTCAATTGTTGTATACTTGTTTGTACTTAATGAAAGCCTGGTAGAATAGTCAGAGACAATTACAATTTACAAATTTGAAAGAAGAACATAGAACACTGTACCATCTCCGTATAATCACAGAACAGGACTTATCAGCTGTCATTATTTCCAACCAGCTGACCCGGCAGACTTCGTAGTGCCTCAATCTATAAATAAAAGTCCTAAACGTTTGTATAAAATAAACTTAAAACAAACAAAAGGAATCCGTCCGACGGGGGACACATCAAAGGAAAAACAAAATTGTTATTTTTATTTAATTCCGAGCATTTTCATATTTATTTACCTTTTAAACCTTCTCTGGACAAATAATTCAAGACCAAAATTCGCCAAATCGGTCCAGCCGTTCTCGAGTTTTAGCGAGACTAGCGAACAGCAATTCATTTTTATATAATAATATATAGATTATAGATATGAAATTATTATTTAAAAAAAAAACAAATAATGATGGTAATTTTCTCTATAGAGTCGTAATTTCATATCGTATAATGTAGCATCGTAGAAGAAATAAATTGTTAGAATACACGAGGAGCTCTCATCTTACACGTTTCCTCTGAAACATAATTATTGTGGACAACGGTTCCCTTCGTCAATCAACGGACAGTTTAATTTCATTTGAGCTTCCTTTGTGAAGGTTACGAGTCACTGTATATTGAGTTACAACATACGACTTGTATTACGCGAGCAAACATTTAAATACATAGTTGTTAATGACCAGTAACAAAACATAAATTTTGTAGTATAGAATTAGAAATTTATTTTTTAAGTTAAATGTAATACCGATTAAATAACGTATAGATCTCTTTCAGAAAAAAAAGAATATAAAAATCTGTCATAATTGGTATCGGTTCAAACTCGGGTTGGATCCAAATTGAAATATTTTAATAACTCTTGTCGTGTACAAAACCAGGCGTGCTCACGCTTCATCAAAATTAAATTCCTAAGAACGCATTTCGCTTTATATGAAATATTTTGCGTGTGTTATAAAATGCTTCACTGGAAAAGTGTTACAGAATGAAATACAATTGCAAGGGCAGCATTGGAATAGACTGAATGTTTCGATTTCAAAATGGCGTTATTTTTTCAGCTGTCTTTCCTTAGGGAATGCTTAATTGGAATCGGATGAGCTGTAGAGAATCAAGCTTAGGTTTCATTCTCTGAGCTCCATTTAACACAATATCAATGGTATCGTTACAAGTAACCAGTACGTTATGTAAACTTTAAACAGTGTCTTGATACATAATGCATTTGATTTTTTAAATGAAATTAATATCAATAAACTGTCATGTTTTTACTTCATTTTTTTCGAACTAAATGTACGTACGTACCATTAGCATTTTCTGCCATAGGGTGCTATCGATTATTGTGTGTCGATCTAAAAATAGACTATACGTAGTAACGAGTAACGCTGCCATTTGATCTCGCTTTTCCATTTTTACTTTTAATTGGACGGCAAATCGGCTTGTTTTTTTGATATATCTCTTTTAAATGAAGTTGCTTACACGTAATAGGAAATGAGCATACAAATGAGCAAGCACCCTTTAAACAATACATTGTCTTTTTAGCGATGATGTAATATGACAAGATATCCTGTCGCACTTCCTGCGTTCCTGAAGGTGACAAAGTATCAATTGGTAGAGAATTCAATATAGGCGCGTGATGCGGGTTACTCCCTACCAACATTTAGTATTCAATCCTCGTTGTTTCGACACCTGAGATGTATGTGTAGAATCTACTTATGTAAATGTGTTTTAACGTCTTCGCTGACGTGACCGTTAAAATAATGTACAAAACTTGTATGTACACGAAGGAAACAGATGTAATTTGCTTCAAAGGTATATTTTTCATCTATGTCGTTCTTAAAACTATGTTTTGGCTTTAATATCTGTGTATGCTAGTTCTTAATCACAAATACGATAGCCATATACATAATAATCATATTATATAATTATCATTTTAATGAGTTTGTATTTTTGAATAAGATATTGCTAACTAGGATCATAAATATTTTAGAAAATTTATTAACATTAAAAATTGTATAGGGTTATGGGTATACCCTACCCGATGTGAAAAGCGACTCTTTAAGGTATTCGTAATCATAAATTAAAGAATCGACTGATCGCTTTTGATCCTGAAAACTGTAAAGAATCCAACCTATAGTTATTTTTTAAAACATCAGGAAAATATACCTACGAAGTAAATTACAATTAGACCGAATAAAACTTAGTTTAGCTTACTTAGTGTTTTTTATTTATTTACATACAAACTATTATTGTGGGAGAACTTTTATTGATAATCGAATTAGATGCAATATAATAAATTCTCAGGTATCTTTGCGTGTGGCTCAAAAACGACCCTCAATATAAAATATGTATAATACCTCAGACCATAATTCAAACCCTTCGACGAGAAAGGAAAAAGAAGCATATTCGTTTAATTCGAAACATTTTAATAAAATATCGTGGGTCGCGGCAGATAAGTTGTAACTCAATGCAAATAATGTTGGGGTCCGACATATGACAGTGATGCGGGTGACATCCACGAGATACGAACCTCCTGTTAAGATTTACGTTTTATTTCTTATCTTGAATATTTTCACAGACCATCAATTTTATCTGACAACCGCAACTTCTGATATATTAGATTCCAAGGTATTCCTTGAAGCACCACCTTATACATCTATTTTGAAACAGTTATCTAGATATATATAAATTAACTGCTGTTCGTTAGTTTTGCTGAAACTCGAGAACGGCTGGACGGACCAATTTAGCTAATTTTGGTCTTGAATTATTTGTGGAGGTCCAGAGAAGGTTTAAAAGGTTGATAAATATGAAAATGCTCGGAATTAAATAAAAATAACAATTTTGTTTTTCCTTTGATGTGTCCCTCGTCGGACGGATTCCTTTTCTTTGTTTTAAATTTATTTTATACAAAAGTGTAGGTCTTTTATTTATAGATTGAGGCATTTGAGGCACTACGAAATCTGCCGGGTCAGCTAGTTTCAAATAAAAGTTGAACATATTCTTAAAATAAAACATATGTCGAAAACGAATTCGACCAAAACTTCCAAACTATTTTTTAAGCAATAAGAAATAAATTACAAAAAATTAGACATAAAATTTAATACGCTATGTCTGCTTTGGAAAAAATTTGCAAGCGTATTTAATATTTAACTGAGCTCGTCTTGCAACTAAAAACATTAAATGCTGGTTATAATGTGACTTGTGAGCCCTATAGAAACATGTTTAAAGTTTAAGTGCAAAGAATCAGATTACTTATTCATTACATCACGGATTTTATTATTAAATAACATGTTATGCGGGCTGGTGTTCAGTTAGTCGGCATCATTGTTCTGTACTAAGAGATTTGTTCCATTTTTTTACTTTTCATGTAGGGTTTTTAAGTCGTCACCGCTTAAAAGATAAGACTAACTAAACTAGATAAGAATACACCGACCCTGCAGACAAGTAGCAGATTTATCAAACGTACTTAGAAAACGCAAAATTTATAATAATGCGTAAATTACTGCTATTGTAATTGCGAATGGGTAGATTTTTTTATTTATTGCTTAGATTGGTGGACGAGCTCACAGCCCACCTGGTGTTAAGTGGTTACTGGAGCCCATAGACATCCACAACGTAAATGCGCCACCCACCTTGAGATACAAGTTCTAGTATAGCTACAACGGCTGCCCCACCCTTCAAACCGAAACGCATTACTGCGTTACGCATTACGCATTACTGCAACATTTTCTTATTGCTTAGTTGGACGAGCTCACTGCCTACCCGTTATTAAGTGATTACTGGAGCTCATGGACATCAACAACGTTAATGACGTAAACGTAAAACGTAGAACCGACTTGACACAAAAATTGTAAATCTCAGTTTTTTAGTATAACGAATTACTTCTTCACGGCAGAAATAGGCACCACATACGTACAATACGGCATGCACCTGCGGCAATACTTACGTACGTGTGGGCTTACAAGACGCCCTACCAAAAGTAAAATACGAGCATCCTGCCAATGTGCGCTTCGATTTGAAGGGTGGGACGGCCATTTTATAATTGATACTTGAAACTCGTCGACCCAAGAAAATCACCAAAAATTAAACTCATGCCCTGCCTATTTCTGCCGTGAAGCAGTAATGCGTTTCGGTTTGAAGGGTGGGGCAGCCGTTGTAACTATACTGAGACCTTGGAACTTATATCTCAAGGTGGGTGGCGCATTTGCGTTGTAGATGCCTATGGGCTCCAGTAACCACTTAACACCACGTGGGTTGTGAGCTCGTCCAACCATCTAAGCAATAAAATAATCATATAATATGATTAAAAAAGGTATTACTTAGTAATATTTTTGTTGTCTCGTTGATTAAATGATTGACTATGACTACTTTTTTGTTTTTGAGATTTCGGTGTGTACATGTTTATGTTTTTGATGTGTTTGCAGCATCTATAACACGAGAAATTATACTGGCTTGATCAGTAGTAAGTAAAAAAACAAATTGGAGTATTTAAAAAATATTTATAAACAAACCTTTTTTTAAATCTTAATTCCAAACTATGTGTATGTGTGTTTTATATTGTTTTGAAGAAGTTACGACGACGGTCGAGCGACTACGCTTATTTTCAACTGAATGATACAGTTTTGTTTTTTACAGTTGTAATAATATTTCGTGATGTTACCTAGTTTGCTGTTTTCACTACTGTCTTTTCTATAGGCTTGCCTACTGTTATCGATATTTAATTACGTATTGAATATTACGTATACATATGAATATGTAATAAAAATTCACTATATGAGTCACCAATTAAATACTGACCCCACTCAACTCAACGATCGCTTGCGAGTCGAGAGTGCAAAACTCCAATGGCATTCGTCATCACTTCATAAAATTTAAATTTTACTCCCCCGCACACTGAAAGGTTTCTGAATTAAGTAGAACTCAATTTTGTTGATACGTTTTTAAATGAGCTGTGAAAATGTTTCCTTGCTAAGTAATTTTTCATTTGTAAATTAAAGCACTGAACATAAAGTTACATTAGACATTATTATTTGTCTACACAGATATCACACTGTAAATTTTGCCACCCTTGAGACATTAGAACGAAGAAGCATTAATAACTGTTCCCTTAAAACTGGAACACATTACTACTTCGTGGCATAAATAAGCAGAACGGTGGTTTGCACCCGTGCGGACTTACTCCGTGCCTACACTAATTACCTATATGAATCGAATCTTAATTTGGCAGTTAACAATTTCACTAATGGTTGTATTTAGACTTCATTGCCTTCCATTATTCACCGATGCAATAAGAGATTTTCATATTTTTTTAAATCGAATTAAACTTCGAGCAATTCGAGATTTTATCAGATCGCGTATTAATAACCATTGAAATGATTAATAGTCTAATTTCCTTTGAGCTTTCAAGGTGTGATACATTAAAGATTCAATTTAGCACAGAATGGAGTTTAAGGGCCATTAGTTCTTTCTTAAGAACCAAATTAAATACTGTGAATAAAATTTATGCATGCTTCTGTAATCAGTTTTTAAAACTTGATGATTTAACAACTAGAATTATGCTATGAGTTATTAGTTGTGCATACCATCGTCATACTTGCTACTTCTGACAATCAATCTTGCCTTTCGATTTGCAGATTACGAATTTTATATTTTTCTATTCGAGAAAAAATAAATTTTGTTCTTATGATACAAGTTTGACATCGATATTTATTTTATACGCGTGTAACATACATACAGTAACTGTTGATTTCTGAGTGGACCGATAACCTGTTTTTTTACTAGAAAGTGCCTGCCAAAAGTAATTAGCAAAAAATCTGACAGTAGACTTTACAGGTCGATTTATGTTTTCAATTGAATTATATGAACATTTTCAGATAAAATCAGCGTATACAATACTCATGTTACTGTACAAGTAAATAATCATCAAGAAAACTATGTTTTTTTTTATTGCCCTTGCAGGCAGACGAGCACACGGCCCACCTGATGGTGAGTGGTTACCGTCGCCCATGGACTTCAGCAATGCCAGGGGCAAAGCCAAGCCGGTGCCTACCGCTTAATACTCTCCACAAGCCTCGTTTGAAGAAGGACATGTCATAGCGCTCGGGAAACCGTTATCTCGTTTCAATCAATGAACTGACTGGTTTAGCAAACGAAAATCTGATCCAATAACGTTTGTAAGATCAGCGTACCGTGTTCTCTCGTCAAGCGTCCGCTGCAGCCATGATCACACAACCTGTTTTATATTCAGAACCGTCACACGTAGAATCGCTTACAATTTTTATAGAACGAATTCGTACGTTTATATTCGACAATATTGTACCGTATGACGAATGCTACCTCGATCGGCGCTATCTATATATTAATACGTGAAACAGAAACTTTGTACCCCTTTTTACGAAAATTTCGCGGACGGAGGAGTATGAAATTTCCCACACTTATAGAGAATATAGAGAAGGAGTGCAGAATGCTAATTTTTTTTTTAATTATGCAATAAAAGGACTTTAAATCAATAAAAAAAACATTACACACACTATCATGTATTTGACACACACACGCACGCATACTATTTGTTTATTGTCAAACTTTTCTTATTGCGTATAGTCTGTGATCAAATTGAGTATAGATTAAATATTGTTTGTCTTTAGTCTATAGTCTAGTCTTCGCGAAAGCTGTAATTATAGAAGTATAATAAATAGTCTTTGACAATAGAACCATCATAATGTTCCAACTTATAATTTCAATTAATTATAGTCGAATTTCGACTACTGCGGGACTACTAGTAGTTGTTAAATGTGACCTATAAAATTGAAATCTTCAATCACAAGCAAATACTTGATTGCGTTTTTAATAGTTATTACGCCTACCTAGTATTAAAGCTTACCAGAGCTCGTAGATTCAAAAAATGTTGACGCCGCTAGCCATCGAATTTTATGATCAAAATCTGAATATCAATAGTTTAATATGACAGGTAAATATTTTGCGACGTGAGCGATGAGTTCAAAATAAAACGTATTCACAAACATCCAGAACAAGCAATTGAAATATTCATCCGGCGTTTCTACGTACAAAAATCTGATACACACAAAACTGCTCGCGCGGAGGTCTCTCTCTGTGCTTGAAACTGTTATGAATACATTTGGAAAAACAAGTGAAATTTTCTCGTGAACTTGTTAAAACGTTTTTAGATTCAAACTGAAATGTAATATCTACCGATGTATTCTTGTGTTCCATTTTAAAATTAAAGAGGCGAATCATTTTAGAGATTGCTTCGTTAGTCAAATGGAGAGTTTTTTATTTATTGCTTAGATGGGTGGACGAGCTCACAGCCCACCTGGTGTTAAGTGGTTACTGGAGTCCATAGATATCCACAACATAAATGCGTCACCCACCTTTCTATTCCAGTAACCATTTCTATTATCATTTTATCATTAATCACGTGTCATGTAAGATTTTCGGGGTTTGATGGTACTTGTTTATGAATTGTGTATTTTCGGCACTCATTACATAAGAGAAACTGGAACATCTATATTAGATGTAAAAATTTCAAATATATGTATATTTGTTATAGCTTAAATGGGTTGACGAATTCACGGCCCACCTGGTTGAGTGGTCACAGGAGTCCATGGTCATCAGTAACGTAAATACCGTCGCCTACCTTGACACATGAGTTCTAATGGTCTGTTTTACAGTACAAAGTCTGCGCCACATTTCGAACCGAAATGCATTACTGCTTCAGGGCAGAAATAGGTAGTGTGATGGTACCTTCTCGTGCGGGCTGACAATAATTCATACCACTAACAAACGCGTGTAACTATTTAGTTAAATTTACCAACTACAATATGAATAATTTGCAGCGTGTGTATACTTTTTAAACATAGCACATATGAGACTACTAACGCGTGAAATCTGAATGGAGCCTAATGAGTTCCGGCTTTAAAAGGATACATGCGGTTGTGGAGAAATGTTAATATGCAAATGGTATGGAACAACAGTTCCGAATTAAACACATTGCACGGGCTTACTTGTAAATTTGTAATACCAACATTGAAATAAAATTGCCATTAATAATTTGAAACGCTTAATGAATATTTACGTCAGTGGACAAACGAGACCGTCAGCGCAAAAGTGGCCTAAGCTTACCATAGTTAGTATGGAGATAATGAAGTTTGAATTTACTTTTACTCTGCTTAGTGGGTAAAAACAAAACGCGCAAAAATACTGTTCACGAAGCCGTGATAAATGGATGAAATTAGGGATTAGGATAGGGTTTTGCATCAACATTTTAAATAAATATAAAAATGAATTGCTGTTCGTTAGTCTCGCTAAAACTCGAGAACGGCTGGACCGATTTGGCTATTTTTGGTCTTGAATTATTTGTGGGGGTCCAGAGAAGGTTTAAAAGGTAGATAAATATGAAAATACTCGGAATTAAATGAAAATAACAATTTTGTTTTTCCTTTGATGTGTCCCCCGTGGGACGGATTCCTTATGTTTGTTTTAAGTTTATTTTATACAAAAGTTTAGGTCTTTTATATATCGATTGAGGCACTACGATGTCTGCCAGGTCAGCTAGTTTTAAATAAATTGCAATACTTGAGTACGAATATGGAAAATTGTGAGTTAAGCCACTTTTGCGCTCGAGGCCTCAAATATATTTTACTTAGTCTGGCCATAAATACTGTTCCAATTAAAAATAAACAAAATATTACATTTGAATTTGGAATCTGTCATTTTTATATGATTGCTCATTGAGTTTTCTCATTTTGGCGCCAATACATTGTACAATATTTTGCGATATTAAAATGGAGTGGGGTGATAAAGAGAACCGAATCGCCGTGATTGCATTACACAAAGTAGGTATGGAGCAAAATGCAATTTTTAAAACTCTCCATACGCTTGGTATTAGTAAAATGTTTGTGTACCGGGCTATTAATAGGTGCAATGAGATCTCCTCTGTTTGTGACAGAAAAAGATCTGGCCGTCCACGTAGTGTTCGTACGCAAAAGGTGGTCAAAGTAGTAAGGGAAAGAATTCGAAGAAATCCTGTCCGAAAGCAAAAGATTTTATCTCGGGAAATGAAGATAGCACATAGAACAATGTCGCGTACGCAAAGGGAGGTCATAGAAAAATTTTGTTTACGGATGAGAAATTTTTTACAATTGAGCAACATCTTAACAAACAAAATGACCGTATTTATGCTCAAAGCTCTAAGGAAGCTTCCCAATTAGTCGACAGAGTGCAACGTGGGCACTATCCGACTTCAGTGATGGTTTGGTGGGGTATTAGCTATGAAGGAGTAGTGACTGGGCCATACTTTTGTGAAAAAGGTATCAAAACATCGGCACAAGTGTATCAAGATACCATTCTCGAGAAGGTAGTGAAGCCCCTTAACAACACCATGTTCAATAATCAAGAATGGTCCTTCCAGCAAGACTCGGTGCCAGGTCATAAAGCAGGTCTACGCAGTCTTGGTTGGAAACGAACGTTTCGGACTTCATCAGAGCTGAAGACTGGCCGTCGTCTAGTTCCTATCTTAATCCGCTGGATTATGATTTATGGTCACTTTTAGGGAGTACGGCTTGCTCTAAACGCCATGATAATTTGGAGTCCCTAAAACAATCCGTACGATTGGCAGTGAAAAACTTTCCCATGGAAAGATGGCTTGCTTCTATTGATAACTGGCCTCAACGCTTAAAGGACTGTATTGCAGCCAATGGAGACCACTTCGAATAAGCTTTTTATATTTTAAATTGTTTTATATTTATGTATTAAACTAACACACTGTAAAAGTAATAAATGTTATTTGCCATAGAATTTTTTTTGTTTTCCTTTCTAACAGTATTTATGGCCAGACTAAGTATACAGCAAAAAAACAGTTTGAACAGATCGAATACGAGTGGGGGAAGTGAGGAAGTCTCAACACTTTCATCTCTATTGTTTCGAAGCATCCGTCGTGTTATCGCATTACCTCTTCAGCCCTTCACACGGCTGCACCCTGTGAAAAAAGTACTAAAAAACGAACTTACTTGCACGCTAGCGTGCCGCAGTCTTTTGTTAGCGACATGCAGTACTTTTTCATGTTACTTGTGATGTGATGTTAGTAAAATTTAATGAGTGACGTCTACCGTCGCTTTTTCTG
Source organism: Bombyx mandarina (assembly GCF_003987935.1). The sequence goes on along the minus strand of NW_021011516.1, from coordinate 1,814,803 downwards.
TTTAGGTATTTTCGTTCTGATGTTTCTGGTATAACACCATCATATGTGAAATTTGGTATTTGAAAATCAAAATTTCAGTGTAAATGCTTATAATAATAAAAGGAAGAAAAAAAAACGGATGCAAAATAAAGCAAACACCAAAAGAAGAAATAGAAATCCTTCCCTATGGTACGTTGCAATGGATATATGGAGTTATATATAACCCAGGGCCGGTCGTAAATCTTATTCCAATTCCCTATGTATGTTAGGTGGCGTGCGAGTCGTGTCAACAAATATACATTAGGAGAAGCCACAATTATTAACACCATCGTCAGACATCATAGGCGCGAATAGGGCGATCAAGCTAAGAGAAATAATGAGTACACCAATCACGTTTGTTGTCTTAGAACAATTTAAAAATGTTCTCTTGGCGATAGCCAACGAAAACAAATGACAGTTCTTAGGACAGAGGCACCGCTCTTCAAGAAGGCTGGTTGGTAAGTGTGATGGCGTCTATCCGCCTCCATCGGCTAAGCTCTGTCGTAGTACGAAGTTAGCCGAGTTCCGATGATACCGCAATCGTGCTGCCATCTCTCGGGAATCGTACTGCGTTTCGTTTAACTACCAAACTAATGACCGTCTCCGCCGTCAAAGCCGGTGGGTTATAATTACTAACGATTCTCAAAGCAAAGCCTGCCGTGGATTCACTACTGTAATTGAATTATTTTAGTTGTATGAAACTGCCGGTGCTTTGGTTAGACGTTCAACAACAGAGCGCAGAACAATAATTTGAACACCTTTTTTGTCAATGTTAACATAATATTGAGCAAAATGTCCTACCTAACAATTCAACAACTCTACAAGAATGGATGGGACAGCATAGGGTGGAAATCGTTCTTTGTTATCTCATCGGCATTTTAAAATACGTGAACGGCCCATTAAATGTGTCATCGTGGTTAATTTATAGCTTGGTCCTTTTGCCCCTCACTAATAAAAGTCGATGAGCCGTGATCTGTATGCCAAAACTTCCACAAAGCAGCTATAAGTCTTCGTTATTGCAGATATACTTCCTGATGACGCAGAGGGTCCAACGAACTACTTAGCTACATCACTTTTCAATAAAACACAACTTAAAAATATAGATAAATACATATAGTACCAAAAAGCGCTACACTGGACGGACGCGCATGAAGAAAAAAGGCTACTTGTATAATTGGATGGAATAATAGTATTTTTGGAAATAAATATTTATAGTTACAGAAGTGTTTAAAAAAGTTTTAAACACACACATTTCGGTAATATAAAACACGATTGCGACATTATTAGAAACATTAGTCATATTTTAGGTATTTATTACCTACTAGCTGACCCAGTAGACTTCGTAGTGCATCAATCGATAAATAAAAGACATAAACTTTTATACAAAATAAACTTAAAACAAACAAAAGGAATCCGTCCGACAGGGGGACACATCAAAGGAAAAACAAAATTGTTATTTTTATTTCACTCCGAGCATTTTCATATTAATTTACCTTTTAAACCTTCTCTGGACTTCTACAAATAATTCAAGACCAAAATTAGCCAAATCGGTCCAGCCGTTCTCGAGTTTTAGCGAGACTAACGAACAGCAATTCAGTTTTATATATATATAGGTAGATAGATAGATATTGAATTTGACTTATTAATATTCCATTAAATACATATATTATGAATATACATTTGTGTTTGTACTAACCAATTAAGAAAAAATTTATCAATGCCATCTAGATCAAAAGGTAATATCTAAATATGAAGGCATGAATAAAAAAAAAAATTGGTTGAAAATATATTAGTTCCTTTTGAGAACAGTAATTTAAAATTAGATCATCGTTTTTGCCTTTCTTTGTTTTAGTAAAAATGTATTTAAAAAGATACTTTTTTTGTCCAACAAACGTTTAATCGAGATAAAACGGAAACTGTTCTCGCAAAATAGGAACACTTGAAAAAGGTCGGCTTAACTTAATTAAGTGAGCGAATATTATGTTTAATTAATTTCTGTTTTTTTTATTTATTTTCTGCTCTCGTAGTTTGAGAATTTCTTTAATTGCAACCACTCAATCGTTATTTATGCAAGTAGCACATTGTTTTGCATTTTATATCGGCTTGTATTTACTTTTACAAATGCGGATTTTGTGTATATTGATAGTTGATAAATGCTATCAACACGTAATGGTGTGACTTTTGTTTACGCTAAGAATAGAGTTAGTAGTAACAAATATAATTAACGTCTATTCTTGTAAATTTATCTTGTTAAATAAATTACAAGACCGACCTCTGATAAATTCCGCAGAATTCTACCGTAGCACATTCGTTCTTCTATCGGTTCTAGTGTAATGGTTGTGTCGATGGTAAAATTTGCAATTTAAATTCAACTACCTGCAACTATTGTACGCACGCTAGCCTAGAGCTTTCATTATGTATTAGATAAAATAATGAACAATTCGTGAACCTTTGACAACGGCCGACGTAATTCCTTCTCTAACATTTACTGCCAACAGTTGAAAATGATTTACGTTTGGATTTGCTAGGTAATAAATCAAGATTAATTTAATTGTATTTTAAGATTTTATTTCAAAGCGATTTTTTCCATTATAGATGTTCAATAAATGTTACGCCAAGAGTCGCATGTACGTTGTCTTTCAGATAGTTCATAATATGTTGGGGTTTACTACCGATTGCTTTAAGTGAGACATGATATAGTGTTGATTGCTGGACGCTCCCAACGGCTCTCATTGTCGCGCATATGCGTAAGATACAACGATCAAAAAAAATCGTAAGCGGTTTGTGAAACACATAGACATGAACACAGCAAATATTGATACATGATAACACATAGACACAGCCCACTGAGTTTCTCGCCGGATCTTCTCATTGGGTCGCGTTTCCGGTCCGGTGGTAGACTCTGCGAAGCACTGCTCTTGCTAGGGCCAATGTTAGCACCACTCCGGTTTGAGCCCCGTGAGTTTACTTACACCTTAGGGTGAAGCTGAAATAGCATCTCAAGGCATAGGTAGGGGAAAAAAAAGGAAGAAGAAGTTCTTAACGAGCTTAAAATACGACTATTACTTATAACGTAAAATTCTTACCTACTCGTCAATCTACTCTATCTACACGTCTCAGATTGGGACGCATGATTGTTGCTCGGAAGAAATAGACACGTTACATAGCCCGCCCTACCACCAGTAAAACTTTTTGATACATAAAAAAAAAGTGAGCGAAGCGCGTACAAAAAAATAAGTTTGTTCTTTACAAGATTCGAACTTTGCCCCTTAGCAGTCCATTTTACGTCAATTTCTAGAAAATGGTAAGTTCGCAAACAAAATTATTGAATTCCATGACCTCTTGCAATTTCTCGGTAACTAACTTTGTCCAAGTAATATTACTTTTACTTTTTTCTTAGATACACCTCTGGTAGTCAATGAAAATTTGAGAAATTTATGAACCGAATTGGTAAGTCTGGGGAATAGTTTGACCAGTTTCTGACACACACTTAGTATTCTACTAACAAAGCAAAGGGCCTTTTGTAATACTGTTAATATAACTAACATACACAGCTAAAAGATTTATAATTAGTCATGAATCATCCCATTCCTTGTATACCTACACCCGTAGGCAAATTAAGCCAATTAACATGTGATTAGAATCGAATAATCACTGTACTCTGAAATGGATTATCGAGCTTAACCGTACACAAAGCGTGCACATTCAATTATATAAAAGTTTATTGCTTTAATAGATGACAATACTAATAAAAATTTAAAGTAACCGCAGTTCAGAATTTACTTCGGTTTATTTCATTTTCCTCTTCCATCCATAGTATTATTAATATTATTACAGCATAGTATTACCTATTTATTATTATGCTTCATTTATATGAAAATTATATAAATTATTATTTAAATAATTTTCATTAGCGCGCTTATTAGCGCGAGATAAAACCGTTTTATTTTTATGTATGATCGACCAGGATACTATTTAGATCAAATTCCCATTCAAATTAGAGACAGGCAACATGTTCTAAGCGTTTATAAAAATATACAAAACAATATTAAAATTTTGTAATGTAGAACTTTATCACTGTATTAAAGGCCCTTACTTTGGAAGGGAAACCTAAAAAAAATTCAAGCATAAATCACAAATATGTATCCAGATTAGTCCCGGCAAATAACTATCATTGAACGTCATTAAAAGTCGACTAGCGTAACAAAAAGCAAGCCAAAGAACGGTATTTCGCGTGTAATCCGCCAACCCATTTGTCATAGTTACTGGTTTTTGTGGCACACGTCATAATCTCGGCGTTTTTTTATTTATGTTTCGGATATAAAATATTATGGTTATTGTATAACATGGCATTGTTAACGTGTTAGCACAGGAGCACGTCTGAATAGTCGTTACGCCATTGTTGTGAGTTATTGAAAATACGGATAAAATCACCACTTTTTTTAAAAATACATATTAGATGCACAATCCATAAATTGATCACAATTGTGCTTAGTCGTTTTTGTATACACAAATAGAATTAAACTTTTGCGAAGACTGTACAGTGAAACGTGATGTTGAATTCAATAAAAAAAAAACTAGGTAAAACGAAGGATACCCTTCATGTGCTTGTTCCGGTTTCGAGCGAAATAGCCAGCGTCGGTATGGCTTCCGGTGAGCGTTGACCGCAGCGGTGTTACTGCCCTGCGTATATCGACAACCTGAATAAGTAATAAGATTTTCTGACGAAACTTTCTCTTATTCCGCAATATTTGAAAAAAGGGCTTCCTGAAAGACATGTCCTCCTACCAAAACATGTCGATCTTATTTTCAATTAAAATTTCTTTTTTCCTTCAAAACCGAAACACTTATATCGTTTCATTGATAAAATCTCATCAAATTTTCTATTCATTATTTCTATTAAAGGAATCATTTGAAATGAATACTTTTTGTTTTGAAATGAAAAAACGTATTGATTTAGTCATTCGAGCAATAACCATTTAATGTGTAAAATGTACCTAATTGAAACGAAATTATTTCATTAGAATTTAAGGCTATATGAGTGTCAGATGCTCTCACGGCAGTCCTGGGAAAACCTAGTCAATTAGACCAACATGCAGAAAACCATTCAAAGGTTCCTATTTATATTTTTAAATTTGCTGACGATATGAAGTGTATTCGCTCTACACCTTAGTAAAACTATTTATCGTTTATTTTTTTTGTCTCAAGATCATAACCATACCTTAGGTATAATTAAGGAATATATAATAATACAAACAGTAAAACAACGCTTTAAACGTAAATTCAGAGCATATATTTAAAAATATATATTAAATCGAATTTCCCGATAATACTTGGCATCCTACAAATACAAAGCAAAATGAATGATCGGAGTTTTCGTAACTCTAGAGAGACAGGCTGATTTATTCGTGTCCGGCTTTAAACAAATGGTCGGCCTGCCATCTAGCCATCAATAAAACGTTTACAAACACATCACTCAGTTTTCCGTAAGACAAACTCCGCGGGGACAGTTTGTCGAACGTTCGGTGTCAAGTTTCCATTAATAGCACATCATTTAAATCTAAATATTTAGTCAACCTACGTAACAGGAAAAATACTACTAAATAATATCTTATAAATAAAAAAGTACAAGTAAGATAATAGGAAATTTAATTATCAGGATTTTTTAGCTGCGTTTGTAATGAGCCCGCGACGGGAAAGTGATATAACTCAGTCTACTTCTTTCATAAAGCATGAAAAAATAACAGATATTCCCAACGCATGTCTGAAACTGGGCAGTTTTACACAAAATGATGCCAAACATATCAGTACCGGTATACGAGCTAAGTAAAGGTTGTCTATGTGCTTATTTCGGTAATTCTTGTAGTATTTAGATCAGTTACTGGCATTGCTAAAGGCTTTTGTCATTGAAAGTAGTCACCGGTGCTCCTGGACATCAGCGATGTCAGGAGCACAGCAAAGCCGCTGTCCACTGCTAATGGTGACTCTACACATGCTCTATCCTGGGCCAAAACATTGACAAAAAAAAACAGCTACCTAGAACCTTTCAAGCTTATCATCATTAACAAAAGCTTCCGTTGTCTTCGATCGACTCATATTGAATGCAACGAAGCGTGCCTTTCGGTGCAGCGGCAAATCAAAAGATCTTAAGGGTCGAGTACACTGCGAGTCATCGTTGAACGACGTAAAAATGCATTACCCATTCTTTCCACGAAGATTTTATTTCACAAAATTTTACTCGTCAGCAAAACGTTTTGTATTTTTCGTAGAATATTACTGGAAGTAGAATTCGTAGAATATTACTGTAGTTAAGTCGCATGTGATCACAAAAGTTGTAAAGTCTTCGAAGCGTCGATGTTATCTACTCGTATCTATATATGTTTAAAAAAATGAATTGCTGTTCGTTAGTCTCGCTAAAACTTGAGAACGGCTGGACCGATTTGGCTAATTTTGGTCTTGAATGATTTGTGGAAGTCCAGAGAAGGTTTAAAAGGTAGATAAATATGAAAATGCTCGGAATTAAATAAAAATAACAATTTTGATTTTCCTTTGATGTGTCCCCCGTCGGACGGATTCCTTTTGTTTGTTTTAAGTTTATTTTATACAAAAGTTTAGGTCTTTTATTTATCGATTGAGGCACTACGAAGTCTGCCGGGTCAGCTAGTTGACAATAAAAAATGCGATACTAAACCGTAAAAGCAGTTTTAATTCGTTTTTGGAATATCTATATATACGTGAAGCGAAAACTTTGTACCCCTTTTTACGAAAACTGCGCGGACGGAGGAATATGAAATTTCTCACACTTATAGGGAATATAGAGAACGAGTGCAGAATGTTAATATTTTTTTAAATGATCCATAAAAATACAATAAAATAAACATTACACACACTACCATGTATTTGACACACACACGTATGCATACTATTTATTTATTGTCAAACTTTTCTTTTGTTTATAGACTGTCGTCAAATTGAGAATAGATTAATTATATATTATGGTTTGTCTTAATTAATATTTGTCTAAAGTATAGTCTTGGCGAAATCTGTAATTATAGAAATATAATTGTCTTTTACAATAAAATCATAACAGTGTAAAAACTTATAATTTCAATTAATTACAGTCGAATTTCGACTACCGGGGGACTACTAGTTTGTGTTAAACTGAGATTTGAAGTTCCAATCAATATTGTTGAATTCGAAATAGTTTCGTATCGATATTGGTGAATGTCTACCATCGCTTCACGCATTCGCTTGCACTAGACTAATGACTTAACACATTCTCGTTCGGTGGTCCGCACATCCACTGCGGCTTCTTTCTTCATTTAATTATCATATACCGGTATTCGGTTTTCCGTTTTAGTTTTTGTTTGATTTTAATTGATACGATCTTGTGATACTTGTAAGGGTAACACAGTTCCGGAATTAGGTATCGATTTTTTTTTGTCGGATTTCAATTAAGTGTAAGTGCTTTTAACAGTAGCACGAAGCTTAAATAACGATAATGATAATACTATCGTTTCCGTGTTTACCCATATATTTTGGACTAAGGAATTCGTGGTTCTCGAATAATGTTTGTTCATGTACCTACTTGATTGCAACAATTTAAAACCATGCAATTGTTCCAAACAACCTATAAAAATATTTAGAAAGAGTCTTATCACATTATGTAAGAAGTGGATTCCCAACCCGAGACGATTAAATCTTTTCTAGTTGCCATTACAATAAATACTTATTAATCACGAATTTGATTTGAAACTAGTTATTAAATTAACATTGTTCAATTTTTTTGTTGAAATCTAATAGATATTTATTTAAATACACATAATAGTATATTAACAATATTATGTAAAATAATTGTTTAAATTATATTTTGTTTGGCTCATTTATATTATAAATTTATTTATTTTTAACTACAGATACAGTTTACTAAGCACGGACCCGTAACTCCTTCTCCTGAAGTGAAATGTCTGCTTGAATGCGGGTCCTATTGTTCATAAATTCATCCACAGACTACAGCTTAACTGCGTGACATCCTAACAGCCTTTGTCTACTTTCTATACCGAATTTATAAGCTCAGGGAAAATATAGGCATTGCCAATGATCTCACTAATTCCAGTATTTAATAACAACAATAAAATTTTACAGTAAAAGCAAAAAAATTAAACCATGAGCAACTAATCCAGATATTAATATATCTCATCGTCCATTAATAACCGAATGCTTAAGCCCTAAGCCATACATGGGACATTAATCGACACGAGAACCCTCTCATCGTGGCCGCCGGTAACTACATTCCCGATCCTGCGGACAGAATGGAAAGCAGTCGACGTTGCCCAAAACACGTCATCTCGGATCCTCCCGATCCACTAACGGTGCTTCTAGGCACTTCAAGCACCGGTCACCGTTCTCGTCGAACCCGTCGCTTGCGACGAAGGGCTCGACGAGTAAATTAACTCCCAGACACAGCCCACTGAGTTTCTCGCCGGATCTTCTCAGTGGGTCGCGTTTCCGATCCGGTGGTAGATTCTGCGAAGCACGGCNTCGACGAGTAAATTAACTCCCAGACACAGCCCACTGAGTTTCTCGCCGGATCTTCTCAGTGGGTCGCGTTTCCGATCCGGTGGTAGATTCTGCGAAGCACGGCTCTTGCTAGGGTTCGTGTTAGCAACGTCATCAGGTTTGAGCCCCGTGAGCTCACCTACAAACGTTAGGGTTACGCTGAAATAGCCTCTCAAGGCTCACATCTTAGGTAGGAAAAAAAAAAAGGACATTAATACTTTTAAGTGTCTGCGCGGCGGGTAAAAATTTATCCTGTACGTAATTATTATTGGTATACGCAGTGCGTACACGAGCTTGATCATACGAATGATTCGCATTGTTACCGAGACAAAGGGTGTATCGATAACTGCAAAAGTTAGCCAAGTTATTTATTCAATGCGCACGCAGAGTATCGAATAATCAGTAAAACAAAGCTTCACAATTGTTAGAACAAATTTAAGCTTTATCGAATATTCTCTGCGAGCACGTCCGAGCGCGGAGGTTTTGCCCGTGCAAATAGGCTGACATCGCATCGATTATTTAGGGGTTGGCATCATGCAATATATTTTATTTATGAAGCAACATGTGGCATATTAAATTCTTAACAATGATTCTTCGGTGAGGTAATGTTTACCCTCGACCCCTCGAACTCTCTTTGCGTGGGGTATTTTTTAATAATAAGATTAACTCTGCTTTATATGCCTAATAATAAAGCCAAAACAGGAGAGGAATAACGGCTGATCCGTTTCCGAACTCATCTGAACTTAAATTGCTTACTTATAACCATTTGGCCTTGATCGTTAAACTGTCAGGGAACAGAGATATTCGTTGTTTAGCATGAGCCATGATTTCTAAGGCAACTTTAATAGAAATTCTGTATAAAGTTGATTTGTTTGTTTACCATCACATTATGGTTAGTTAATTAAAACATGATTATATTTTTTTAAATTAAGACTGCGGTAGACGACGTCACATTTTTCAGCATTGTTTTAATTTTAAATCGAAATTGTATCATATATTTCAAATTCAATTTTATTAAAGGACTCTGCATATGTAATTGAATATTTAAAATTTCATTCTATTAAAAAGCCACACTCCTCCTCCTCACCTGCAAAACAATCTCAGCGGACTAATAATTTCTTTCTTAAATCTTTTATTATGTTTACTATAATTTTTTTTTATTATTTTCTTTTTAAAACAAATTAACAATTTTATATTTAATTATACAAAAAAATACAAAAGCAATAACAGAATCCGACGGTCAAGAGTGAACATTTCATTTCCACATCGTGCTGTCTGTTAGGTAATCTATTCACTTTATAATATAATTCACAGCACTACGCTTCTTGATAGTGTTTTTATACCAATATTATGTAAGTACTAATGTAAAATTATATGGCATCTTATTGTAAAGGCGTACACAAAGCGCCTCAAATAATTGCTTATTTAACATTTTCAATACGTCGACAAAGCCCTGTTCCTATAATTTTTATTGTACAAATCAGAAACCATTTAATTCCAGAATTACACCAACCAATCACCATTAAATTCTCAAATACACATTTGAACAAAAATCATGGCTGTTCGGTAATTTATGTAACTCGAAATTTGTTCTAGAACTAACTAGATTTGTTATCTTAGCACGAACTCTGGAACACTGAATATATCTACGTTTTCAGAAGAGCTATACGGATACCAGTAATGTGATCCTGGGGTATACGCCAATTTAGACATAAAATTAGGACTATTTCTGCATGCAAACATGCATGTATGTTCGACGAATATAATTTTTAGTTGTTATAAAAATAGGACATGCATAGCCGTTTCGCTAATGCTATTGAAAATTTTACCCTTTATCTTGAGGTCTGCAGCGGCGTTTGCGCTCTGATACTTCGTCATAAGAAAAGATGTCGATAAGGTGAGATTCTCATCATTCATCTTTTTGAGATGCGATGTCAATGTCTTCTTATAAACTCACCCAAAAGAATACAACACTTTCGGTTCTGAAGACGGGCCTTGAAAAATTAGGTTTGCTTTCATGATTAAGTTTCCAACTGTCAGTCTTCGAATGCAAATTAAATTTTCGTTCATTGGACTTGTACGTGATAAATTTTCGACCTGTTTTTCGGAAGATTTTAAATTTGACTTCCTGTTTTTATTATTGTAAACTTAACAACAAACATAATAAAATAAAATAAAAAATTATTAAAAGCCTCTGGGTCATCTTTTACGCGATGTACCGAAATAAAAAAAAACATAAATTACAAATTGGTTTCCAACCGATTTTAAGTGATTATTGGAATGCGTCTGAAAGTAAACACCATCTCATTTTGACACACTAAAACAAACCATATAACTATACTATATAAATACTTTTCAGACTACAAATGGATTATTTGCGGAAATATTAGGCTGGATAGTGGTATCTTACTTATGGCCTGACAATACGATGAACATAGCGTGGCTATTGTTCAGTCAATGCGACAATTAATATTATTTCTGACCAAAAACAAGGTCTCTTAATTAACACTTGTTAAACAAGCTAGTTAATTTTTATTATAATAAGATATTATGATTATACGTAAGAGCGAATCCATTATAAAATGTTCACAAAGCTCAACTAAAAACATGCGATCGAAGGAACGTTCATTATTGGAACCTACTTCTTTTGTGACTTTGTTCATGTTGAGTTTACGAGGTTCCTCACTGGCTGACGTTCGATAAACGAATATAAATTTTCTTTGTAGACAATTTATAAGGAAAGCTCCTTTTAACATTTATTGAGTAGAAAAAAAATCAATTTAAAGCGATCAGTGAGCTTCTCATCTTATTTAATTTGTTAATATTTTCATCGCAAAATAATTATCGTTGTTCAAGAAATGTCGGAAGCTTCACAACTTCTGTAGAACTGCTACGTTACTTTGATTAATATGTGACTTATGTCACAAATATACGTTGAATTGAAATGACGTTCTTGGCCAAAGCATCGTAAACATCTTGATTGCTACATATTGATTAATTGTTAATTATATAGTTGGTTATTATATACTATATAACCATGAAAAAGGTTCGAATTTCAGCCTGTATCTTTATGAAAAATATTAGGTATCCGGGGTCTGTGAGTACTTTTTTTGTTGTATACATATCGACGCTTGAAAGGCAAACGTGACTAAGCGACAATAACTGCTTTGTATAGTAACCGGCAAACATCGTGAGCAAATGACCTTGACTGCGCAGAACCGAATTTTAGATCACTTTGGTGGTGAGGGTGAGGCGCGACGGCAGGGGAAATCGTATCGAGCGCGTTATTGGTAGATCAGTCGAACCCTGCGTCCCGCACCGCGCCTTCGTTCCGCTTGCTCCCAAAAGTACGCTTGCGTACAGTGAAAAGTCTATCGTTATTAATCGTTAAGTTATTTGTTATAATTGCTTGTGGACTTTGTTGCCATTGCTATTTGTTGAGTGTTTGTTGATTTTTTATAAAACATACACTATGCCGTGACAAACTGGTGTAGTACTTAAAAGAAAGGGTAGAAAATTTGTGTACGACGTATATTGCTTCATTATAAAACAGGGGAAGAATGATATGGAAAAATTAAAACAGACTTCGGAAGCAACAAAAACATCAGTGAGTACTGTTAGGTGCATTATTAACGAAGCTAAAGGCTCTGGCTTGCTCGCCGTGTTTCGGACTCCGGGTAAGAAAAGATCAGGGAAGAAGAAAGTTACCGGAATGGATAGTTTCGTTCAATCTGTAATAAAAAGATGTAATCATAATAACTACATAACAAGCAGCGAAACTCCGTACCGTAGAAAGGCTTCGAAAAATTTAAAGAAGATATAAATTTTAATGGCTCGGAATGAAGCTTACGACGAATTATGAAAGAGCTAGGCTTCAGATGGAAAAAAAGAACAGAAAATAATCGGAAGCTGGTAAATGAAAAAAGTAACATTCGATTACTACGAATCGAATATCTTCAAAAAATAATTAATTATAGACAAAAAAGAAGACCGAATCGACCGAGTTGTAAACTACGCCGATGAGCCCTATGTCGACTCATCACGATGATAGCGACTCGGGTGATGAAAACAGTGATGATGATGATGGTCAAGATTATGATAACGAAAAAAAAATTACAAATACCAGCTTCGCTTCAACTGAACGAAGACCTGGCAACAGCTCTAGTTTTGACTTAATAGAAGGAATATCTATTTTACCCCAAGATTAAATTATTACAATTATTAACCTATATTTTTTGTTGATGTTCTAATAAATATATAAATAAATACATATGTTGATTTTAATAATTTAATTGCATTATGACGCAGAGTAAATAATGTTTTTGCACGTGAGTGTACCATGCGCAAACTTACCCCCACTACGTCAACAAATACTCAAGAAGTTTGCCGGCTATTATACATAAATGATAGGCAGTAACCATATTCGATGTCCAAAAAATATATATTTCTAGGTCTATTAAAATCATTTCAATCCTACAGCTACTAGCTAGATTCGTTAAAATAAATTTTGTTTTCAGGTATTTCAACTTTAAATTAGTCTACTGTAAAGTTCACGCATTGTCGCTTAGTCACGTTTGCCTTTCGAACGTCGATATGCAGCACGCAAATCCGTAATGCAGTATAAAATCGTACTATAAATCGTCAAACAACACTAACAGAATAGATAATATCCGACTAGCATCATCAAGTTCCACTATATCGTATCGTATATACAACGACTTACCGACTTATTCTTTAAATATGATCACGACCCGAAATATTCTCAGAACGCCCATTAAACAAAGGATAGTCTCTTTATGTCACATTATTTTCGCCGGAGATGGTGCAATAAAATTTTTATGGCAATAACAAGTTTCTGTAAAGCCACACGACTAGGTGGTGTCCTAGTTACTGGTATGTACATTTTGGCAATGTCGCGAATCGATGGCAAACTGAGGTTATTGGCCTAGAAGACAGTAACTCACATCTGTTTATTGTTGTCTTCTGGCGCCGTGTAGACTACAGCTACAGCGTCCGGCGCGACATCGTGGCGCCAGGAATTACATCAAAGTGAACGAAATTTGATACGTAAATTGCGACTCTTTTTGATGTAATTCATTAAGAGTAGGTACTTAATAGCAATTTTTTTGAATTTCCTTTCCTGAATTTCCTTATTATCTTTTTTTGTTATTGTATAGACAGACGAACACATGACTTACCTGATTGTAAATGGTCACCGTAGCTCATGGACATCAGCAAAACCAGAGACACAGCCAACTGCTGATGACTCTCCGGAAATCTTGTTTGAAGAAGCTCATGTCGTAGCGCTAACGAAATTCCTTGCAAGTAATCTCATTCCAGAGTCGGATGGTACGTGAGAAAAAAGGTATCTGTAGACTTGAGATGATTCAGTTTACTTGTGAATATTTATTGAAATTAAATCATCAGAAATCGTTCTTAAATATATTACGTTAATATTTTATAGACTTACTATTGATGAAACACTAACCATAAAACGCATGCACGTTTTATGCTCGATCTGAAACTATTTTATATCGCAATTGACACCTATTCGTAGGCCTGCTTGAATCATAAAACCACATCTAAAGTAACCACTTCCTCGCATTAGATGAGATCGTCTGAGGAAGTACTTACCGTATTTGAAATGGAACACCTAAAATTGAGTTGGAAAACTTGAATCCCGTAAAATAACTAAGAATTTGAGGGTTATTATTCAGTTAAGAATATGTTTTAAGAGTCTACGCTTAAATCTATTTTTGTTTTAACTAAATACTATCAAGTGTTTTGATAAGAATCACTTTTATAATACGTTTAATTTATACTTTTATTTTATAGTGTTTAGTATAGTGTAGTTTTATTTTATACTAGCGGCCCGCTCCGGCTCCGCTCGGGTCTTTAACAAAAATTTCAACGATATTTGACGTTGTTTTATTGTTTTTAATAAAAGAACACTTATTGTGGCATAACTATAATAGTTAGGCATATGCTGTCGCGACACTTTTTGTAAATAATAATTTGTTCTACAAAGTCGTAGTACATTATTTTATTCTATCATCAATAGTTTTCACAGGACAGGCGATCTTGGGTTACATTATTGGAGTTTTAGTAAATTTTTTCAAAAAAGATTATAGCATATGTCACTCGGGAATAGTGTAGCTTCCAAACAGTGAAAGAATTTTTCAAATCGTTTCAGTAGTTTCAGAGCCTATTCAATAGAAACAAATAAACAAATCTTTCCTCTTTATAATATTAGTATAGATAGTATAGATAAAGACTCGTAATCCAGAAAAAAAAGCATTTGAACAGTTAAATTAGCCGTTTTTTCTACCTTGATACAATCCGTTTTTCCCGCAATTTATTGATACTAAACGTAATAAAATAAAACTGTAAGCTCGCGGAGGTTGTTTGAGTGATTCCGGGAGATTTTTTTCATGACACGTTGAGCTTATTTTATGGGCTGATTCGGCGAAACGTGAACGATTGGCACGTACGTCTAATAGCTCCATCGATATTTTTATCAGACAAACCCTGGTTTCTGTCTTTTGGAAATTCGAACAACATGTACGAGTATACGCAAATATAAATTTCCAGACTATTGTTTTTAAAATTCACAAATAATCCTGAGGCAAAGATAATTTAAATTAAATATTGTATGAAAAACATGTCTATTTTTTATATTTACTTGAATCGTGATTTAGTTTATGTTCTTCCAGGAAATAAAGTTTCGAATTGGCTAAATTGGAGAAATTTCGAGCTTCGAATTGAATTACAACGGCCGCCTTCAAAACAAAATGCATTACTGCTTCACGGTAGAAATAGGCAGGGCGGTGGTACCTACTCGCGTGGACGTCCTACCACCAGTAATGATATTTTCGATGTCGGCCGTAAAATCCGTTATTAATTTAAATCACATTCTTAGACAAGAACTCATTAAGACAGAATAACATTTCTTATTTAAAAAAATACACAAATTTATTCCAAGTACCGCCTGAAAGAATATAAAAAAAACAATGATTTTGTTACTGTTGTGAAGTCAAAACGTTTTAATAAATCTCTGTAAAGAATTTTATAGCAAATTAGCTTAACAAGCTGGAAAATCTTTGGCCGTTTTCTCTCTTTTTAATTGAGCACACAATTTATAACATTTAATGAGAATTTACTAAGGAGAACAATGAGTTTCTTTGATATACCTACAAATTGGGAATTCAATATTAAAAACAGATTTTCTATTCAATTTTTTTCTAAATGCAATACTAAAGCTTAGGAATACTTAGCAAATTATATTTTCATTAGCATATTTGTGCATAACTTCGTAATCGTAATGGAATAAACCTTTGTATAAAATATAATATTAAATTAATTAAAATTGAAAAAAATAATCAAATTTTAATCCCTAAAACGTGACCTTAATGAAAGATTTTCTAGAAGTTAATGTTTACGGAGAAGGTTAACTTTCATTTATGTATTTGCTGTTATTGAACACGTAAGAAAGTTTTCCGACTCGCATGGCTAAATAAATATCCTACTGAAACGGAGTTGTTTGTCGTTCTTCAAACAAATATTTTCCACTGGAAGATTCTTTCAGGATTTTACAAAAGCAATATTTGAACAAGAAAATCTTGTCGGCGAGTTATCCCTTTAATGTAGCTCTCTCACAGAATTCGTTACAACTTTCCATTTGAGCCGTCGTTCATTCTGTCTTCAGAATCTCCGTGAGAAAAGATTTGTCAATTGAAATTACAATTTAATGCTCTCAATTACTTTTCAATACTCAGCGTCTTACTTTTGTAGTTCGTAAATTAATTTTCAAATGTTACTTGTCGATGCTTTGAGAGCGAAGGCTTTATGACAAGAAATGAAGAAAAGGAAAAATAATTAGTAGGCACTTCATGAAAATGAGTCAATTGTACGCTGACTGTTGCAACCCTTCTCTTCTCAACGTTCCTGCCCCTAATTTCTAGATGGTAGAGCGTTGTAAGCCCCAAGGCGTTAGGGGTATGTATATACACATTTTGCATATTTATTTTATTTAACGCACTTCATGTTTTTCAAATTTCAGTTTTTAACGGAATTAGAATTATGCGTGATATAGCAAATTATTCGTTTTGAAGGAATTAAGAGCCCGCTTATGAAGGTATTGAAGGTAAAGCGTTAAATAGAAAGAAGGGTCGGGATTCAGAGTCAAGAAGTCTATCTAACATATTGCATATGTTTCTTTCTGGCCGTTCCCTCAATGCTGAGGATCGTGACTGTATGTCAATCTTCTCCACTCGGTCCGGTTCTGCGCCATATGTACCGCCATAAACTCCACCATTGAACATAAACTCCACGTCGGCGCATAAAGCTGCAAGTCATATGCCTTCCTACTCTTGCCAATACGGACAGATAATGTGTCATTGTGGATTATTTATTTATAGCTTCATATACTAGAAAGTATAAAGATTATTGACGTCATGCTGTCTATGGACTCTCACACACAATTAGCACAAACCTTTCAACACAGTCCTTCAATGTTATAAACGCAGACATTTTTAAATTTTGATAGCTAAAATTTCTAGCATCACTATATCTGTTACAGAACTCAAACCCAATCTGCTTTAATGCATCAATTTAAACTCGAACAAAATCGACATGAAGGCTTCATTTTGAACAACGCTCACTAACCGTAGACTACATTTTTGCGTTGCGGGTCTTCATAAATATTTTAATGAAAACTCTCGCTACAAAGCTAATCCCTAGTCATTTGGACGGACATCCATTCATAATAATTTGCCTTTCAGATTACCGTGACTGGTTTTATGACGTTTGTTGTTTCATTGTTAGAGTTGTACGGTTTGTTTCCTGTCATCTCGTTAAAACTTCTATCGAGAGCTCACGTGAAAAAGTTTACGATAAATTTTATTTCTATTTTTCTTTTCGTTTTTTTATCAGAATTAAACAAACTGAGGTCGTCGTGGCCTAAATGATAAGGCGACGGAGTACTTGTATCAAGTGCTGCAACTATATTGATGTTCAAATCCCGCCGGCAGGTACAAGTTTTTTTAAACGATATAATGCCTTAATGATGTACTAAATTATTAAGAAACAATAAAAATCAATACTGCAAAATTTATAAGAATGCGTAATTACTTGTGATTGGGACTGTGGAAGCCAGCACGGGTAGGTACCATCATACTGCTTATTTCTATCAAGGGGCAGTCATGCGTATCGGCTGAAGAATGGGATAACCATGTTACAATTAATTTGATCGACTTTATGTCTCAAAGTGGGTGGGATAGCACCGTGTGGATTATAAGCCGTCTACCGACCCAGTACATCAAACAAACGTGTTACTAAAAGCCATTACCCAAAGTGCTTCCCCATGGTTATCGGCGACCCTGGGACGCTTAAATAAAATTATCGAATTAAATTAAAGTAACGATAAAAAATTCAGTTTCAATGTTGAATGTGCGGAACTCTAAAACATCCCAAGCTCCTGCTGCGTAAATACAATAAACGAAATCAGATTAACACTTATTCGTACATGGAATGCTTTGTAAACGCATTTGAATCAAGATTAGGGGTGTCACAATGCTGTACACATCAGAGTTTCGTGAATACAAGGGGACGTAAATCCTTTGAAATATATAATTTCACACGTTGTTATTAGGGAGGAGATCTTTAATTTTATCGGCTACTGTTTAATGTTTATTGTGCCGTGAATTTAAACAGGTTTTTTATTTTTATCTTTTTATCCCACGTAATTTACAGAAGCGGAACATTTTGAAAATGATAGTTATGTATAGTGTACCTACATCTTGTCCTTTTAATTCTCAACCCATTTAAATAGGGTTATTTAATTAGGGTATCTTTTTAGTTAATCATATTTACCCATATAATTAGGGTAATAAATATATATTTTATTTATATTAGTTCAGTAAATTATTGGAAGTAGCTATGAATATTTAACCAATTATTATTTAGGTATATATTTTCGTCGTCAGAGTTACGTCACGTGGTCTAACTCGTTTGTATTTTACTGTTTACCATCAAATTGTAACAAACGTGAGTACGTTACTCTAAAGACAAACAAAAACCATATTTTACTTAACCTAATCTGGTCTGTGAGTATATTCACTTATTATTTAAAGCGTCCAAACAAAATTCTGTGCATCACACGAATCATCATGACAAAAATCATGGGAACTAAAAGGCTGCTACGGAAGTAATTATTTCAAAGCTTAAAATTGAAAATCAGATTTAATATAATAAAACCACGATTCTCACCACCTAATGTAATCAACTTAAGGTATGTTTATTCAAAATTTAGCACAGGTGGAACCACAGGCTCTTCGTGTATGAATTATGAATACAAGATTCATCAAAGAATTTAATGATTATGGAGCTTTGAAACAAATTCTTTGAACACAATACCGAATAATTCCGGGTTAAGCCTATAAAGAACACCGAACTTAAGAATTAATATTTTATTTTAGTATCGATCGTTTCTAATTTCGAATAAATACAATGTTCTGACCTTGTTCAAAACTTGTACGTGTGATTATAAGTTCCAGAGAATACATAATTTAGTAAGCATCTGTTAGTTTTTCATGAAAATTGTATAATAGAAAAACAAGCAATCTGGCTCACCATTTGACTATATAACTTCATTAGATAATAAGGTTGCATTGAAAACGCTGCACCCATCTGGAATGCTGCACCTAAGCTCATCCATTAGAGACTAACAATAACGAAGCTAAAAGAAATCGTCTCACCTACCTTTTAATCACGAAAGTTTTCTTAATAACTTGAACTAAAAGAATAACTTTATACTTTTTTTTTAAATAAAATAACAATACTCTAGAAATTTTAATACACCCACATAAGCTACAAAAACTACACAGTGAATGTCCGTGTGTTTGTTTGTCGGTACCATAAAATGGGGATTTTCAGTTTGTTCGTGCTCGATTTGTTTGCGAGTTATGTATCCGATCGAATTGAAGTTTAACTTTTTCCTATCTGCCAGTGGCATCAAAGGGCTATTCTGGTTTCACCCTGACCGGTGACGAGCTTACTTGGCTCATCCTCGAAGTATTTGCTACCATCTGCGTTCTTAAGAGCAATGCTTCAGTGATTGTACCCCTAGATCGTAATCGCGACCAATGAGGAAATACAGCGAGAAATTCAGTGGATTAAACTTCAGGGCTCATCCTGAAAGTATCTGCTATCATCTGCGCTCTTAAGAGCAATGCTTCAGTGATTGTACCCCTAGATCGTAATCGCGACCAATGAGGAAATACAGTGAGTAATTCAGTGGATTAAACTTTGTACAGTTTTGTGGGGAAGCTTTCTGCTGTAGTTGTATGCATGCACGCATTCCATTATATTTACTGCGTAATGAGTTTCATTTAAAATCTACACAAAAAAAAATTTGGTCTTTAAACTTTTTTTATTTTTTTACTACCCGAGCAGGCAGACGAGCATACAGCCCACCTGATGGTAAGTGTTTACCGTCGCTCATGGACGTCAGCAATGCCAGGGGCAGAGCCAAGCCGCTACCTACCGCTTAATACTCTCCACAAGTCTCGTTTGAAGAAGAACATGTCATAGCGCTCGGGAAACACCGTGGAGGGGAGCTCATTCCAAAGCCGGTTGGTACGTGGCAAACTACAAATCATTATAAGACAACAATTCAAGCTTATAAGCTTTACGGCACAAATACTAGCGCCGTATTAGCGTACAGCAATACGGCTACGAACGTCAATGAAGCATAATATTTGCTCCATTTGTAAGCAACAAATACACCGACTGCGTTTGTGAATTTAATTTGAATATCGTAATTGCTCTTCATCTCGAGAGATTTCGGAATTCGAGGTAACAAAATAACAGCAGCGTTGTAACTCTGAATTATTAACGAGGCTTCGCTTTATAGTTGAAATGAAGTGAATGCAAAACAAAGGCTCACGATTGACTTCCACGGTGAAGGAATAACATCGTGCAATAAAAATCAAACCCGCAAAATTATAATTTGCGTAATTACTGGTGGTAGGTAATAAATACCTCTTGTGAGTCCGCACGGGGCGGCCTATTTCTGCCGTAAAACAGTTATGCGTTTCGGTTTGAAGGGTGGAGTAGCCGTTGTGACTATACTGAGACCTTAGAACTATATCTCAAGGTGTGTGGCGCATTTACTTTGTAGATGTCTATGGGCTCCAGTAACCACTTAGCACCAGGTGGGCTGTGAGCGCGTCCACACAACTAAACAATAAAAAAAAAAAAACAAAAAAAAAAAAGTTGAAATGAAGTTAATGCAAAACAAAGATTCGTTTGTCGAATAATATTATTTTTGCACATCTGTTAAAACTGTTGTACACACGACTTCTACTTCAGAAGATTACATTATTGTGATATTCATATTCGTTTTGGTCGAGTGGTTAGTGATCCTGACTCCAAAGTCGGACTTTAATTTCCGCTTGTATTCACCATCTTTGTAAAAGATATTAGATACCCGAAGTTTGGCGTGTTCTTGTTTCGGATGGGCTTATAGCGCCCATAATACAGGTAATAAATAGTTTTAGTTTGAGACGATTTAGTGCGGTATGTTATTTTAAACTTAACTTAACTTTTTTATTCTTAAATAAAATATAATTAAATTTTAAAAAAAAACGTTTAATTTCGCATTTATAATTTTATTGTTTGCGACGTTTCCAAGTGATCAGTTTTTTGTGATCAAGGGTGACTGGAATATTATTCATCGGTGTTTGAATATTAAGCTAACTACCGTTAAAATTTGCCACGAAAACCGAAGAAAACAAAAAACAAGGTAGTTATGAAACAAGGGTTTCAATACCCTTGAAGAGAGTTAATAGAAATTACTCGTATGTATGAATCAAAATCTACTTTCCTTGATAATCTACACTACATAAATTCTACTAATACATTCTACTAATCTAAATAAATACTAAAACACATAAGTATATATGTGAGGAAGGTTAATATCGAGTAATCCAGCGGAAAACTAGCTTTCTAGAGTGTATTTACTATATAGCTATATTTGTATACATAAATACATGTGTTAACGTATAGTTTGTGGTTTTCCTTTTGGAATCACAGCCTGTGGCACCATTACCGCTTGGCTTAATTAGAAGGTAGCCGAGGTTCGGTTTTGTACGAAGTACAATTTATCAGCGGTGCAATCGCAATCTTCTATTTGCCATGTGTAGTTCTAGATGTGCAAGTACTTTGAGTGTATGTACCGTGTGTATATCGCAAAGATAGCAGTTACTTAAATTCATTGTGCATTTCTAATTTGATATTTTTAATTATCTTCAATTATATTTAAAACAGAAGAGGTGGAGGAGGAAGAGGACGACTTAAGAATAAATGGATGGATTGCGTGAAAGACAATATATTATTATGTAATAGGGGATTGAGCGAAGAAATGGTATATGATAAAGGAGTATGGAAGGAGAAATCGTGTTGCAGGAGAATGAATGAATTAGGTATATTTAAAATAGAACATAAAATCAATAATAATTTAATTTATTGAATATAATTTGCCAGCGTTAATAATAATCGAATCAATAAAATCCAGAATGATAAGATGGACTATCTAATGCATGTTACAAGCATCAGTACATAACAACCACACAGTAAATAAGCAAGTTGTTGAATTTGAAGTTCGGAATAGGCCAGGTAACGGCCAATAAAGAAGTAAGAGAACAAAGGCTTTGTCTTAAAAGGTGAAAGTATACGTAATGATGACTTATAAGTGAAATGCTAAATAAAATCCGAATAAGTGCATTCTTTGTTCCAAATCAAGTTAATTGTACAAGGCATATTATAATCTGATCATTAGTAGTACAATGTTTATTTTTCGTAACTAACAATCAATTTTTTTCTGTCTAAAGTAAGTTAACAACGAGGAAAGAAGATTTCCTTAAAGTGTTCTTCTGACAAATGTCTTTAAGCGTTTATCTAACAGATAAACAAAGTAAATACAAATTAATTGAGTAATCCAATTTCACTGTGTAATTTTCATAATTCACAGTCAAAATTACAAACGCTCTCTTAATTCCTTTAAAGTGTATCATTCACATTATGTATTCGTCAAGAAAAGTGAAACCGAACAAAATAATATCTCCGACCGCCACCGTGCTCTTAATGACATTTTGATTTACATATTGTGATGAGTAAGAGTGAACTAGTAATTTGAAAAAGGGGAACAAATATTATCAAGGGTATTTCGTTTTCTATTCGATGAAGCAAACTGTGTAAGTATAAATCTCGATACAAACTGAGATTATAAAGAAAAAGATTTAAATTATAATATTTAGGTTATTTTTTTAAGATTAACTCAAACTAACTCAAACTCAGATGTGCGATGCCATGTTCATAGTGTAATTTAGATCACAGTGCTAATGTATAACCACGAATATTAACAGTTTTAATAACTGATATCGTTTGGCATGAATGGGGGGGGCGCGAAGCCCCAAATAGTACATTTCATAGATTCTTGGTTAGAAAATTATTTATATCTTCAACAATACAGTTTCATGAGCGACTTGATAACTAAAAAAGGTCAATATGTTTTTTAATTGATCGAAACAGAATACGATATTTTATAAAAACAACTAAACCTTTTAGAATATTCACATAGTACTAAAAACTCAAACTCAATGAACAAAAATTATGTTCTGTACATTTGTAAAGTAAATAAACCCGGAACGTTTTTAAACGTGCCTCGGGAACCCATTTCCTCGATTAATAATGCCCTTTGAGAAACAGCTCGGAGCCGTCGCTGTGGACATTACGGATAAGTGTCATACTAAGCCGTGTTGTGTCAACATTAAAAGCCCTCGAACTCTGTGAAATAATTTCACGGAAAACAAGCACGGCCTCTCTTAAAGGTGAAGGCACTTTGTAAGAACGATATTCCATGTTATTTTCATGGGCTTCGCTGGCCATATGAGCTCTCTGTGGTCCCAATAGATTACCAGAGCCCATAGATACCGCAACGAAATTCCGCTGCCCACTTTAAATATGAAAGTCCTAATCTAACTTTCATTGGAACACCGGCTACTCTTTGGCCGGATACCCTTGTAGTCGATAATTAAGAATGCTCGCCTGATTCGTGGGAGAAACAGGTAAAGAGTGTCAAAGACATGGAACTAATAAAAAAATTAGACAAAAAAAAGGTGTACATACTTAATGTAAGACGACTGAATGACGTAATAGCAGCAGTAATAGCAGCTGGAAATTGTCGGGATCGCTACGACGCGTCCGTTAATTAGGCTATAGCACAAATAGCTGATCAGACTGCACATCAGAATTTCAGAACTTTGAATAAATATGATTTCTTAGGGATGGACAAAATTAAATATTCTTTGTGTACGATATTTTAGGACTTGGAAGTGTTATCATTAATTACCGTTATTGATAAATCAAAAGCATTTGATGTAATAAAATTGACCCTTTGAAGTGAAATATCCAATTCTCTGGCTCAAGTAAAATTATCTTTCTACAAACAATACAACACAATTAATTTAAGCAATTTCAATTTACCTCTGCAATTTTAACTTAATAGATTAACCAAATTCAACAGGACCGCTTCGTGAACAGCTTCAAAGTTTACGTAGTTAACGCTGAAAACAGATTCCCGACTTAATTCGATTTAGTAATAGGTCAGTTTGTAGGTTAACCTGGGGTCATTTCACGAACCGCAAATAGGGCATCGGTTCACCCCATACGGTGCGGTGAAATCTCGTCGCGACGCACATTCGTCTCGCCGGCGCCACTTTTATGGAAACAAACAGCTCAGTACTCGAAGTGACTTTTCCCCCAAACTATTTTTCATTGCCATAGTACTTTTATACTACAATAAAATTACTAGCAATTATCTAATTATACGAAAAATATTAATTACCTATTTCTAAATCTCCTTCGTGCTTCAGGATGTCGTTGATACTAAATTTATAATTCAGAAAGAATGTAACGTATTTTCTCCGGATAAAGTGTTGCTTGTACCTCTCTCTCGGGTCGATCTGTAGATCCATTGGTACATTGAAATGTGAATTAGCGAACACACTGTCGTGTTCATTTTAACAAATACAACCAGCGACGCCCGGGTTATGTCATTTGCTATAATAATAAAAGAGTTTTGGGTTAATCTAGGTTATAAAATATATTATAATAATATATTTGTACGAAATTTCATCTTAATGCATACAGCCATATTTGCGTGATTGACTAACAGACATCCTAAGAAGAAATTAGTATTTAATTTAGAGATTGTCAAAATTTGATTAGTGTCTTGTGCTTATTAATTTTTTTATGTAATGAATGCTGATATTCTCATAAAAATTAATATAATTCTTTGTTGAAATTGAATAGGTAAAAATCATTAACCAACAATTTTTTTGTTTTTACAAAGCTATAAATTCTAAGTAACACCAAGTGCTTAGTGGTTCAGCCAGAATCAGAGTAAACAACATGACGGCTGACAGTGGATTGCCTGTGCCCCTCGTATCGCTGACGAACGATAGTGACCACTTAAAACCAGGTAGGCCGTAAAATCAACTATTTACGACGGCAATACCAAATTCCGCATCAATGACACATGAAATTAGTAATTGTACTCATAAAACAAAACGCCGAATCATAGATATTCGTTTGTCAGAGCTTATTGAGAAGTCTACGTCTATATTTATAAAACCAATTTATTTGAATGTGAATAGCAAAATTCTTGGAATCTCGAACCCGCCGGCTATAGCCTACTTATAAACACTCCACACTGACCCTGCGTAAATGAAAAAAATATATCGGGACAAGACAAATTCGCTTAGTATTCATTGGACGACATTAATGGCTTTTGAACCCTTCGTAACGTAAATAAAATATAGAATTGACCTAAGCCTAGCGTCTCTAAGATTACTACCTAAATATTGTCAGTTGTTTTGGATTTATTTCATTGATGAAGATGTCGAACATTTCTGGAAATTCAAGAGGCTTGTAAGAAAATCCCTTTCATTGTAAAAATAAAAACAAAAGGAACCGTTGAGCCTTCATTGAAATTCTGAGGAGTTCTTAATATTACTTTTCTTTATTATTTTTCCGGGGATATTAACGAAATTTAACAAAGCAACCACAAAAATTGGTGACCTTATTTTTTTTGCTGGAAGCATCGCTTTTTCCAAATTAACAATTCGTTGACAGGTTACAAATGAATCAATTTCGTTCGACAAACCTTAAGCAAGTACTTTCATTTAAATTCTTTGTTTAAGATTTCACTTTGCTTTGCCATAATAAATGTAGTCTACAATAAAATTAAGTGCTATGAAAGAAGATCATCAGAAGTATCCTACTTTTTTTTATTTAAAAACAGTTCATTGTCCATATAATTCATTGACGCGAAAAAAAAAAAACGAAATGTATGTTTCTTTTATTGTTGAATGAGCTTTTTTTAACGCTGGGGAATCCGTTTACAATACATTTACGATCCACTTGGTGTTAAGTGGTTACTGGAGCCTATAGATATCACAGCCTAAATGCCCCTACCAAACTTTAGAGTTGAGGTCTACGTAAGTTCTATGAGGTAAGTTGGCGTATTATCGGTTTTTGAAGTATTAAAAAGTCTTAGGAAATATTTGAAAATGGTCACAGTCAGCATCGAACACTCAATAAATATATACAATTCCAAATGTTTATTTCGAATACGTTTATACGCAGCTGTAGACCAGACACTTTATTTCAGGCAAGAATAAAAAAAATATATACTGTTGGTGAATTGATGTTTTTTTTAAGTGTACCTTTTATTCTTCCGAAAAAAAAAAAAATTTTCTAAAATTAATCAAAAGATAACAATTACACTTAAACATAATACACAATTCTTATTGTTCTAGATATTGTAAAAAAAATGTTTATTTAAATTTATATACACGATAACTTATATGCCGGCTCGTTATATTATAATAATATAATGTCTCATTTGACTGTCTTATATAACAACAGTCTCACCCTTTTAACCCGAAAGCATCACTACCGCCGCAGAAGTACATAATATGTAGGATGGTAGAACATGGGCATGTGGCGTTAGAATACCTCTTACTACTGGTAAATCGGTTACCAATCGCAGCACGTTGATAGAATATTCAGAGAGATAGAGATAAGGTCAAGACATCACACAGTCAATATGTAATACAATTTGAAATTTTCAGGCTCCCTGCATTTTGTTTCGTTAATGAGAGCTCCGGGAACAATATTTTCTTCTTTCACCTCGAGAATAATTTGAAATAACTTAAAGTGAATCGCAGTCATTATATTTATGTAATAGGTCCGTAGAGTCGCGTAGGTTCTTTGTAAAAGCGACATGAAAGGATGTTTTTCTGTACAAAAATAACATAAATTTCAGAAAAATTTTAAAATGAGATAAACATATTTGTTATCGAAGTTATTTGTATGACAGTAGACGAGTGTAGGAGCTCACGGCCCACTTGATGTTATGTGTTCACCGGAGCCTGTTGAGAACGTGACGTGAATGGGAACCTACCTAGATTGAATGTCTTGCGGAATAATAGTCTTAAAATATTGCAAGCAATGATTTTGTTAAAATCAGGACGGGGTAATCAATTCTTTAAATAAAATGCATATTTATAAGTTTTAATTTTAAAATATAATAAAATTAGTTACAAAATATAGTGAATAAAAAAAATGACGATTTAAATTCTAAATTAAGCTTACTTTTTTATTTACATACATACGTAGTTTTCAAACTGCACTATGAGTACATTCACACTGAGTTATAGGATAGGTCGAACTCATCCACTAAATTAAATGTACCGGCATTCGATAGCCCGGCAATTAAAATCCCTTCCACTGTATACATTTAAACAAATAATTGGAAAACGAACATAAATTAATTCAAACAATAAATTTTAGTTAAGACAATTAAAACTAATGTTATGTAGCATATTTGAGTAGTCACGGAATAATAACAAGCCTGAAGTAGTGTACACATTTTAGTTTCGTATCAAGAACGCTGTTCCACAAACGGTGCCCGTTCTGAAATCTCTCTTAAATGTTTCATGCGTGAATCACTGTTTGAACAAAGGCTTCCCAGTTTTACCTTCGTAGACGACAATGTAAGGGCCACGGAGGCCCGGTTTCACATATACTATGTAAACAACGGCGGTACCCGCGGGAATCCATTGTTGTGCCACATCAACGCTGCGAACGTGATTTCTATTAACGTTTCCGAGTTTTCTTTGTGTTTGAAGTGTTTCACTTTCGTGTCAATACGCGTGATCTGAATCTGTTATTGTTTATCGCCTATCAGAAATCGAATAATATTTTTTTTTGCGACTTAAATACAGATAAGTTTGTTTATGGACTATTTTTATTGTTACCTTCATAAAATGCTAACCACAAGCAGAGCCGATCAACAAAAACGAATATAGAAACTACTCACGAGTTCTGTTTTCATGGCATAAAAAAACACACTTTAAACAATAAGACTAATGGCGTTAATATTATGCGTGTGATTATAAGTTGTATACTATATTTTACAAGAAAAGCAATCAATATGTAGAAATTGGAACCACTAAACTCCCTTGAAACTTTTAAATCACTGATTACTCAGAATTTTTTTTTATTTAGGTATATATTTAATTAAATTTCCATGTGCTTTAAAGTATGCTTGAATAAATCACACGACACCAATATACTACCGCACATCTACAAATATTATGTAAGGTGATTGAAATAAGTCACAAAATTTAGTGGGACTTGATTTATCTCAACCGTTTATTGTTTTTGGGGTAATAATACTTCATATTGTAAATTGTAATTTGTCTAACTTACTTTTTCTTTCTTTTTAAATGCGTTAATTTTTTATTTATTTTTCTATTGCATCGTTGTTTCTGCGTAGTGAGGAGAGCTTTTTTTTTATTGCTTAGATGGATGGAGGAGCTCACAGCCTACCTGATGTGAAGTGATTACCGGAGCCCATAGACATCTACAACGTAAATGCCGCCACCCACCTTAAGATATGAGTTCTACGGTCTCAATATAGTTACAACGGCTGCCCCACACTTCAAACCGAAACGCGTTACTGCTTCACGTCAGAAGTAGGCAGGGTAGTGATACCTACTCGCGTGGACTCACAAAGAGGTCTTACCACCAGTAATTACGCAAATTATAATTTTGCAGGCTTGATTTTTATTACACGATACTATTCCTTCACCGTGGAAGTCAATCGTCAACATTTGTCGAGTACGTATTTCATTAGAAAAATTGGTACCTGCCTGGGATTCGAAGACCGGTGCATCGCTCAACACGAATGCACCGGACGTCTTATCCCTTAGGCCACGACGATTTCAAGGTGGTGGTACCTACCCGTGCGGACTCACAAGAGGTCCTACCATCAGTAAGGTGCATGTTTTGTTACAGTTCTTGGCGCTGTTGGAGCGGAACGTAGTAGCCAATACCAGTCTTCACTACAGACAGATGACCCTGTTCGCGCCAACAAACGAAGCTTTCCAAAGATACATGGGCGAAATGGACGATAACCTCGTCCTGTACCATATATGTAAGTAAAGCAAGTCCGGAAAAAAAATTGAACGTATTTTTATGTCAAAGCAATTTTTTTTTTTTTTTTTTTTTATTGCCCTTGTAGGCAGACGGGCATACGGCCCACCTGATGGTGAGTGGTTACCGTCGCCCATGGACTTCAGCAATGCCAGGGGCAGAGCCAAGCCGCTGCCTACCGCTTAATACTCAATACTTAATACTTAATACAATAAAGCTTCAGCAAAAGTAATACGAGGCTCCTCTATTTTCACTTCAAACGAGTTGAATCCTAAGCTGCAGTTGCTTTTTTTTTTAAAGCTTAGAAGGGTGGACGAGCTCACAGCCCACCTGGTGTTAAGTGGTTACTGGAGCCCATAGACATCTACAGCGTAAATGCGCCACCCATCTTGAGATATAAATTCTAAGGTCTCAGTATAGTTACAACCGCTGCCCCACCCTTCAAACCGAAACGCATTACTGCTTCACGGCAGAAATAGGCGGGGTGGTGGTACCTATCCGTCCGGACTAACAAGAGGTCATACCACCAGTAAAACTAACTCAGAATAAAATGTACATATCTATATATTAATACGTGAAGCAAAAACTTTGTACTCCTTTTTACAAAAATTGCGCGGACGGAGGAGTATGAAATTTCTCACACTTATAGAGAATATAGAGAAGGAGGGCGGAATGTTAATGTTTTTTTAAATCTTGCATAAAAATAAATTAAATCGATAAAAAAAATCATTACACACACTGCATGTATTTGACACACACACACACACGCAGGCATACTATTTGTTTATTGTCAAACCTTTCTTATTGCTTATAATCTGTGGTCAAATTGAGAATAGATTGAAAATTGTCTTTATTAATACCTATTTGTCTTTAATGTAGTCTTGGTGAAATATGTGATTATAGAAGTAGTAGAATCATAATAGTGTAAAAACCTATAATTTCAATTAATGATAGTCGAATTTCGACTACGAGGAGACTACTAGTACAATTATAATCACTCGCGTACTACGAGTATATGTAATTCGCCAAATTATTATGCCAAAGTCCTTTCTTTAAGTCCTTTCCTTCTGTACAAAGCAAATTATAGAGGGATTTAGCGGCTAAAATAATATCGAACTCCATGTTTAATCGTTATATTTTTCTCTATGGTCACAAAAAAAAACAATTACATTTTTATCTTGTTTATTGTGTCGTTAAAGTTAGGTTATGAAAACATTATTATCAAAAGACTATTACGTCCAAATAAGAATGCGAGCCTTTCAACTTTTGCTGCTTTTGTATCCGAACTAAGTTAAGAAACTTAGGCGTGACACATGGAACCTCGGGTCTAAGATGGAAGCAAACTTTTCGTACCAACCCCAGTCAAGTTGGGAGTGTCTTTGTTAATTTTGGTATAGTTCGAGTTACGATTTGTACGTACAAATTCATCTCATAAAACCCTTAAAGTTTTACAATTAAATTTATTTTATAATCGTTTATCTGTTTTCTAGCCATAACAGGAATTATAAATATAAAATAAAAAAGTAATAACGTATAACGGTTTTCAAAAACTATTAAAGTACAAGGCGATTAGAAATAGTGCGAATCGTCCAACCATCGAATACTATCACAACCTAAAACTTAAGATTTTTTTTTTTTTTAAATCTATTGCATAGATTTTATCGCGGGCGTTGAGCGCGGCTTCAGAGCGGAATCATGAAATTCCGTAACGAAAAAAACCTTACACCCCTCACTCCGCCTACCATGTAGCTCGCGTTCAACACATTCACACGTTGCGCTTGTGTAGTGTTTGTGAATAAGATCGTGGCGTGACGTCACACTGCATACGCATCATGAAAAGTCTGCCCATCTCTCTCTCGCGCGGTCTAGCTTATGAGTGTGAAGGGAACAGTTAAGGTTTTGCGTTTATTAATGTTTAATATAGCGTGGTCTTGTTTTATTATTGTTTTAATATTAAATTATCATTGTCTAATTATAATTGCATAAGTTGATAAAAAATGCTATGCAATAATAGCTTTACCGCGGCAGTTCCCGAGTGCCACATGTTTTTTTAGTTTCATTTTCTCTTTAGTTTTACTATTAAGATTAAAGAAGACGATAACCATTTTTATCGATAACACTGAAGCGCGTCAATAGCGGTTAAGCAAAACAATAAATAGTAACGCTTGATAAACAAGAAACTGGTACATAAATATTTCGGTTTTGCCAATTATTTATAGGTTATTGTTAATATTTGTTGTTTTAAAAGTGCGAAAACTATATTTTTCTTGCAGCAAACCTGGCAACCACGCTGACAAACTTGGATTATGCTATTTCTTCGGAATTAGATGGTAATCCTCCATTATGGGTGACTAGGCGTCACGATGCCATGCACGACGACATCTATGTGAACAACGCTAAAGTGTTTATTTCAAGATCATATCAATCGGTTAACCGAAACAATAAAAGACAAGTAAGCTGATTTCTTACTAATAATTGTATCTTTCAAATTTCGAATATCCACAAAATATAATTTAACGTGCGGTTAGTTACATTTCAGTCATTACATATTTTGTAGGTACTCCATGTGATAGATCAAGTTCTGCAGCCACTTCAGCCTCATGGTCCTGGCTCCGTCAGCTCTCCAGTCTATAGCCCTAATGCATATCAGTTTTTAGAACACTCTGATGTCTTCAATATTGGACAGCATCGCCTAAGGTAAGTAATAATAAAATAAGAAATATGCATTTATTTACAAGTTGAATAGGCATATAATGTAAAATTTAAAGTTAGGGCTACCAAGATAAAGTTTTTATTTACTTTTTTTCGAACAAAAAAGGTAGAAATAAGGAGGAAATAACAAAAACTTAAAAAGAAAAACTTTTAAGATCATCACAAAATTCAATCACTTGGAAACAATATGGCCAAAAAGCGAACGAGTTTCCTGAAGGCACAAGACATTACCCCAGCGATTTTATTTTCCGCATCAACTTGCCAGGAATTTTTTCTATCATGAAATTTTCGAAACGATACGAAAATCCTTAAAATTTATATTTCCATGTTTTTCAACTTTTCAACTATTATTACACTTTACATAATTTTTTTACTAGAGATTACACAGTGGCTTATGGTGAACATTTATCCATTAGTCTGATAACCACAACCATTCTGTTCCTACGCCAATACATTCACGTTAATAATCTTGATTGTGCAAACTATGTTTATATACATACATTACATATGATTTTACTGGCTTAATTGTGTATCTATTAAAGATAAATAATACGGCATTTGTTTATCCTAGTCTATTCGCTCTGTAACCATTAATTATTATCGTATGTATTATCTTGATTGGCTACTTGGCTACGAGCCTATCTTTGTCAATAAATTCAAAGGGAAACAGTTGCGTTGGCATACTTAGAAACTCACTTACATAAATAAATAGACGTGAATATCAAGGATAGCGCTTGGTTTTTATTGCTCTAGATGAACAGAAGAAATCATAGATTCAGTACTTACCTCGCACTAAAGGTCGACTACTTCGCGGCAGAAATAAGCATTTTGATGGTACCTACCCGTATGGCCTCACAATAAGCTATACCTGCCATTAGTTCAATAAAAACGTGATTCCGAATTTTACGCTAATCTTAAGCAGTTTTTGATTAGTCACCATTGGAATGTTCACATTCTCTCATTAAAGTAAAGTACTATAGGACACTAGGGCGACCCGGTTCGATCTGCTGTTACTATTGGTATTTATTACAAAAACGATTTTTGGAAACTACTCCGGCGCTACCTAAAGTTTGTTAATTATACTATACTATGACTTATATTCTATTCTGATTTATAAACAATCACATGAACGTGAATTTTCATCAATATTTAACAATTTTTGCGTGAAAAAAAGTACTCCCATTAAAGGTATATGTATGTACAGCTGTCCAAACGCAACTTCGTCCTACACTACGTGGACTACACTTTCTCGATTTCAAAGCAAATCATTTGTTCCAAAATTGTAAAAAGACGGTGGAGAGTTACCGTATCAAAGTTTAGAAGAGAGGGATATAAGGGGCGCTTATAGGATTTGTTTGGGATGATGTCATCATTTCCTTTTCACTTCTCAACAACTATAACCTGAGCAGTGTACACCCCTACTCCTTGCAACCAATACTTTAATCATGTTGCGTTTACGTATTGATAATAATTATAATAACAAATGCATTTTTTGTTTAATTATTTTTTTACTTCTTATAATCTATAGATATACATTTTTTATTATTTCATTGGAAATTTCAAATTTCCTGATAATGTTCGAAAAAGTTTTTTGACAATCTTTATTTTTTTTTATTTATTGTTTACAATCTCTATTCGTCCATATTGGAAAAGTATTCTAATCAAACGCCTATTCTGTACAATTAGCATGTACAAAGAATGTTTTGTAGGAGGCCTATGAGCTGCAAAACAAAATCGCAATTCGGTTTCAAGTATATTTGGAACTTCCAATTAATGAATACAGCATCGCGTGTTTCAATTAAAACGAACTCGAGTTAAACTTACTTAGAAATTCATCACGCAATGTTTATCATTTAGCTCATAGGACAACTACTAGTATATTATAAAATCAATTTAATATCTAATAAAGAAAAGTCGTCGTGGCCTAAGCGATAAGACGTCCGGTGTATTCGTGTTGAGCGATGCACCGATGTTCGAATCTCAGGCGGGTACCAATTTTTCTAATGAAATACGTACTCAACAAATGTTCACGATTGACTTCCACGGTGAAGGAATAACATCGTGTAATAAAAATCAAACCTGCAAAATTATTATTTGCGTAATTGCCGGTGGTAGGACCTCTTGTGAGTCCGCGCGGGTAGGTACCACCACCCTGCCTATTTCTGCCGTGAAGCAGCAATGCGTTTCGGTTTGAAGGGTGGGGCAGCCGTTGTAACTATACTGAGACCCTTAGAACTTATATCTCAAGGTGGGTGGCGCATTTACGTTGTAGATGTCTATGGGCTCCAGTAACCAATTAACACCAGGTGGGCTGTGAGCTCATCCACACATCATAGCAATTAAAAAAAAAAAAAAAAACAATGTTCTACTATTGCATCCCGGGACACACTTTACTGACATTATTGCTAAAGGTGTAATTTATTAGAGGCCTTATTTTTTTATACTACTCGAGCGCTACCTGTGGTCCGTTAATTGTGAATCTGTACAAGAAAACTATTACAAAGTATCACTGCATAAAGATCTATTACAATGAAAATACAATACAATTCTATAAAACGTTAACATTACTTATTTATTACAAACGCCACGTCTTAGTTTTGATGGTTATAGCAACTACAACTTCTTTCATACAAACAAATGGAATTACTATGAAACAATTCATAAAATATGACTTAATATTCACAATAAATATTTAATTGATTTTTACATGACTCTGACATGAATTTATTTCACATAAATTACTTTTAATATAAACTAACATTATTATTCCAGCCTAATAATAGATAACGCCAACAACATGATTTGCATATCAATTACAATTCTTAATAAATTTATTACTGTTAATAATTATAACATAATTTACTATTAATATTTATGCTTTATTAATATTTGATTATTTTTACAATAATTTGTGTTTTTAAACAATAATATAAAAATAAACATTTTCACTTCAAAACAGTGTCTACTAAATATTAGATATAGTAGAATAACAGTTTCATCTTGCTAATTATAAATAAATAATAATATAGAATAAACTAAACTATATATCATGCTAATTATTGCCAATAGTGGCATTTGCACCCATATATACCTACTAGTATGAGATTTGTTCATCCATTTCTGCAATTCAAAATACAAACAACTAGGAAAACGGTTATGAATAGTAAAAAGAAATAACTTTAAATCGTTTGTGTTCTTCTCCTGCAGAATATATTTCGAAATAAAAACGCTTTAAACATTTATTTTTTAGGTCTTTCCGTCAAAAAGTGAACCAGCTACAGAAAAGCAAAGTATTTAACGCGGAGGGCCGGCATACATTCTTCATTCCAGTTGACGAAGGATTCGAGGTTCGAAAGCAACTTATTAATGTTTCATCTAAAAGTTTCACCATAAAATTCTTAACACGGAAACAACTAATACACTAGGGAAATTCAAATTTTCCTCCAAGAATGTGTGAGTGACGAGTGATAGCAGTGCTGATGTGTTGAAGTCTGTAGCAAAATAATAATAATACATACAATTTTTTTTTTCATATTTTTTGCACAGCATAACATAATTAAAAGGGAATGGAAGGGAAAATAAATTAAATGACCCGCGGAGCCAGCTGTCTCGTGAAATGGGACGGAGTCCGTCAGCTGTCTTCAGTTTCGATTGTTCTTTCACGGAATACTCGTATAAACTTACTTAATCAACACGTATGCTTTGCACATCAATGTAACTATACTGAGGTTTGAAGGGTGGGGTAGCCGTTGTAACTATACTGAGACCTTAGAACTCATCTCAAGGTGGGTGGCGGCATTTACGTTATAGATGTTTATAGGCTCCGGTAACCACTTAAAACCAGGTGAGCTATGAGCTCTTCCACCCATCAATGCAATAAAAATCGTATCGTGTTTTCCGTTTACGTCATAAGAAAAAGCATGAAGATATTATCGATATTGTAACCATTTCGATTTTGGTTCCCTTAAGTGCTTTTATATAAAAAAATAATTGTATTAGCATGTTCGCCCTAATTTTTTTTTTGTTTAATGTCTTAAGACAATTTTAAAATTTATTCCTCAGCCTGCAGCTAGGTCTGACCTGATAGATGAGAAAGTAATAGACGGTCACGTTATTCCGCACCATGTTCTGTTCACGCACGCAACCCCCGACGCCAAAGAGTTTGAAACCTTGGCATTTGGAGACAATGTTAAGGTCATTGTGTCGTTCAGTACAACCATGAACGGCAAAGAGGAAATCAGTAAGTTTATTGATATTTTCAATTTCTTTTAATAAGTCACGTACGATCTTCCTTCTCCAAATTAGGGTTCCTCACACTGTGGGGAACCAGAAACTGATATACCTGCATACTTATGTACTTTTATTTAAATATATACAAATATACATAGTACTCAAAACTCAGACAAGGAATTTATCAGTATATCAACTGCAATCCGCAAAATTATAATTTGCGTAATTACTGGTGGTAGGACCTCTTGTGAGTCCGCGCGGGTAGGTACCACCAGCCTGCCTATTTCTGCCGTGAAGCAGTAATGCGTTTCGGTTTGAAGGGTGGGGCAACCGCTGTAACTATACTTGAGACCTTAGAACTGATATCTCAAGGTGGGTGGCGTATTTACGTCGTAGATGTCTATGGGCTCCAGTAACCACTCAACACCAGGTGGGCTGTGAGCTCGTCCACCCGTCTAAGCAATAAAAAAAAAAAACTTCGTAGCTATGTATTTTATTGCATATATGTAGTTATAAGTTAATCCTTAAAAGCCATATCTTGGCATCGAATCTCACAGTTGGTTTCTTTTAAAATATGTGACAAAAGGTCTTTTTTTGGATAATGTAGCTTCTCGTAATTAATATTGCAATCTTCTGTTTAGCTTACGTTAAATCGAATACTGTGGCTGGCGACGCGAAGCATAGCCGCGGCGTTGTGTTAGCCGACATTGTCCGAGCGAATATTCCGGTGAAAAATGGTGTAGTGCATCTAATCCAAAGGCCGCTGATGGTCGTAGACACGACTATCATCAACTTCTTGAAGGTAATTATCATTGTTTAATATTGTATCCAACATTGTTGTATCCAACATTATTGTATCCAACATTGTTGTATCCAACATTATTGTATCCAAAGTGGCAACATGCGTCGACTAGTTAATATTGGATTCTGTTTGAGATAGTATAGTTTATGTGACACAGTGTTTATATGGCACAGTTTTCTCTATCGAAGATTCGGTATGAAGCAGATAGCATGGAACTTATTCAGAGAAAATTTCATCATGTCTTCAGCATAAATAACTCTTATTACTACTAAGTCTAAAGCTGCATTCAAACTATGCTATACTATATTGTCATATAGTATAGCTGCCTATGCCTAGCCAATAATATATAGTACAGTACAGTGTGACGTGTCCATAACAATGTATGGTGTGCGATATCGATGTGCTATGAGCTATATACTATATGCTATTATATTATAGTGTAGTCTGAAAGTGGCTTTATATAATATCTATGTAAATGGACCGTTACTGAATTAAAACCAACATAAAGGAAGGCCGCAAAATGTTCGTTTATGATTATTTTTTTAAATAACCGTAAACCTGATTTGAAAGTACCTTCCTTGATAAGTTTATTAGTCACGTAACCGTTTTCCAATATTAATAAATGTTTCGCTAAAATTCACTAAGATGTTTTCAACCGTGTCATTGATTTTCGCTTCATTTTTACGGGAACCAGGCAATGAAGGTAAAATGGAGCTGTTTATTTTTTCCATTTTATTATCCATCTTTGTGAGTGTCCTCTTTACTTCACGATCTCTATTTCAATTAATTTGCGTATTTTTTTTTAAATTACTAAGTCAATTAAGCACGTTTCTGAGTACATTTTCATTAAAACCTATGTTGAGAGTAACTTTGACAATGTATTTTAGCTTCATCGCAAACATATATTATTAAAACAAACATAGTTTGCAACATTCCCATTTTATATTATAAATTTATTTTAGGTTATGTGTTATTGTAATACTAGGTGTGAATTTTTAGAACCATTAAACAACATTAATCATCCTAATGGTATCTAATAATTTTTTATTGTCCATTTAACAAAATCTGCCCTTTCTCTTTCACGTTATGTATTGCTACTCGCCCGCCCTGATGTTGAATCCTGCATGTACTTGAAACCTTAGATATATAATAATATACATATTATGTTTATTTATTGGGAAATTAACAGTATATAACAAACATGTAATATATATATTTAAATAGCTAAATAAAAACAGATGGTTCCACCATCAACACCATAATGAATAAAAAGTCAACAAAAAAAAGAAATTAAAACATTAAAGTTTAAAAAAAAGCAACACAATACAAAAACACACACAAATACAACATTTATATATATCTGCATGTATATACACATACACGTATACATTCAGCTCTATTGTAGGTTGTGCATATATTTTAAAACTTAATAATACACGCCGGACCTAACTCAACTTAAAAATATTCCAAAATTGCATTTGTATATATGCTACAAGTGATAAACAAAAGATGTCAACATTGGAGATCTTAGCATCGTGGACCCTACACGGTCTACGGCAAATATGTCGGAAGCATATTTCGTTCGAGCCATAGACAGTTGGAAGGTCTGTTTAGAACGGGCGGAAACATATTAATGAAGGCTTGGAAAAAAGATAGCTGAAATCAAAAAAAAATTTTAATATCTAATTTAAAAACTTTTGATTCCTCAAAAAAGCATACGATGGCCAGGGAGATAAACGCTGTCGCTTCCAGACAGCTGAAGCGATGAGAGCGGTGTAGATGTTTCAAAACATTTTTTATTCTCTTTTCAGTCGCTCAATATAAATATTATATTAGGGGTTCCAAGCGACCGAACTATATTCCAAGATAGACCTTACAAAGCTATTGTACAAGAGATTTAGGGAATTTTACATTAATAATAATACTATAGTGTAATACTTATGCATGAATACTTAGTCGAAAAGTTCTATTGTGTCTGATTTACGGACAAATTTAATAAGCGCTTATAATCTTATCTTAAATTATATGTATCCTGTTACCGTTTTTTTCTATTTGAAAGAAGTAAATTAAAATATGATTTGCATAAATACCCGTGCAGGGTAAATACCACCATGCTATCTATTTCTGCTCTGAAGCAGTAAAGCGTTTCAGTTTCAAGGGTGGGGCAGCTGTTGTACTGTAGAAACTGAGACCATAGACTCATGTCTCAAGATGTGTTGCGGCATTTACGTTGTATATGTCCATGGGCTTCGCTAACCACTTAA
The DNA here is from genome assembly GCF_003987935.1 of Bombyx mandarina. Next base: position 1,775,656 of record NW_021011516.1, on the reverse strand, counting down.
CACAAGGTGTGCCGTGAGTTCATCCAATCATCTAAGCAATAAAGAAAAAATAGATAAAAAACGTTTCTGTCCGCGAACATATCATCGCATACATCAATGCGATTATGATTTTTATTCTCATTGTAGTGAGTCACTGCAGTGCATATTTATATTATTTTAATGCTTATACGAGTCAACAAATTAACGGCCTCACTGATATTAAAGGTTACCGGAAAACATAGGCATCACAACCTGAATACCGCCACTTACTTTGAGACATAAGGTCATAAATCTTAGTTGTATAGTATAATGGCCGTACTGCCCTTCAAAAGGGAAGGCAATGTTGCTTCACGGCAGAAATAGGCAGGCTATCGGTAGCCATCCGTGCAGGTTCACAAGTGGTTCTACCAGAAATAAATCTGGATTTTTTTTTCAATTTGTTTTTAGGTTGTTTTTCTATATATTGAAAATATGTTTAACATAAAACAAGAAAAGTAGTTGCATGCACAAAAACTAACCTAACTCATTTACGAGTTTTCTCTCTCGATAAACGATTTACACGTATGTACGTATTCCCCTAATACTATTGCATATTTGTATTCAAATTTAACAGCAATACATTAATGTGTAATAATATAATTATCTAATCATTAACAAGACGTTTACAGGGCTAACTTGAATATAATAGGTGGAGTTGAAGAGAATATGTTTGTTGAATAATTTTATTAAACATTTCGTGATTAAATTGAACATAAATGATTTCTGACAGGAAAAAGAGGATGGTCCACTATGTAAATTCTACGAAGTGCTTATGGATTTGGGACCCAACAATCAATTTTACACCGAACTTACATTGGCTAAAGATATTACTCTGTTCGCTCCGTCAAACGAAGCATGGGCTGAACTCAGTGTTCAAAATATTATTAGGTAATTTCCTCTTACGTCATAAATCACATAAAGCTTAAGTAGGCTTGAAAATACAAATAAAAAAAACATTTTCCAGAAACCATCAGAAGCTAAAAGAAATATTAAATTTGCATCTAGTACGAGAGCGACTTCCTATGGACGCCATAATCCACAACAACATGAATCAGGTAAATTAACACATAAACATATTTACAATCTGTTGTTATTTAAAAATAACTTTGAGCGCCAATAGTGAATTATAAAACGCAATTTATATTAAAATTAATGCCCTGCACTGGAATTAATTCTCTGGTTTCGCCGCTGCTTATTGGAAACCAGCTCCCCGGAACTGTATGTTAAAACAATTTTATCTGTGGTGTATTTATCTTTGTTGATATATTTATGTGTTTCCTTTTTATTCCATTTGTTTATTTCAGTCGGTTATTTGCATGACTGCAATATGCCATCTGTAGGTTTTACATTTGTACTTGAATTGTAAAGTTATTGTTCTATTTTGATTAAATATGTTTATTTCCGTAATCTATGGTAGCATGTCAGTGATAGTGTAGTAGACAGAAGTTTTTTTAAACTAACAGCTAGTAAAACATTTTGATATTAATCTTAATCTAGATCTACCAAGCTCCAACGGCGCTTCCACGCAAATACCTATACTTCAATATTTTGACGCGTGGACAAAATCAAACGCTGACAGTGGAAGGTGGTGGTGTTAATGCGACAGTGATCCAACCAAATATCGCAGCAACCAACGGATTCGTACACATTATTGACCGAGTTCTCGGAGTACCTTATACTACTGTGTTTGAAAAACTAAAGGCCGACCCCATGCTGAAGTAAGCTCGGAAAAATTAAGGTAACAATGCGATATAATTAACGTGAATGGTCCACTAACATCGTATTTTACACCTTTTAGTATCACCTACAACCTCGGCAAGAGACAAATGTTCAATCATCAGTTAAACGATATGGAACACCGTTATACGTATTTCGTGCCGCGGGACCACGCTTGGTTGAAATTCCAAATTCGGCACCCTTCTGCGTACAAAGCCCTTTTCAGAGAAGACTTCGGCTATTTCGTGAGTACTGCTTACTAAACTTCCAAAGGACTCATTTATATATTGTAATTGTTATCAATATGAATATTACCTAATTTTTTCTACGTTAAATAAAAATATGTCCGATTTTAGGTAATAATAATGATTACATATTATACTATATTGCTCATTTTAAAGCAGACTATTAATATTATCTGAAGAAATGAAGTTATTTTTAAGAAAAGAAGGCTGCCATTTAATTACCTTGAATATTGGGTTGGTTTCTCTAGGATTATACTTAATATGGTTGTCTTATCCTTTAGACCAGAACATACTAATGCTTCGTGTTAGAATTAGACAGGATGGTGATAGTATGTTACGCATCCGTGCGGGTCCATAATCTTTAACAACCTATTTTAGGCTACTGTAAGACATATGTATGCCTCTCCGAAGACACGCCACGCGACCCGATCATGGTACCTTTTTACCCTTCCATAATAATAAACCCTTCAATTTGTAAATGTAATATAAAGGAGCTGTGTGAGCTAAGAGTAGCCAGATAGATTATTGTCATTGAATGACACTATAACGTCTTGTTATCAAGCGCTAAGCAGTTAAAATTACTTAATGTTTCATGTAATTAAACTTATTGTTCTTTGTTTTTTGTATGAATTGTATCACGATGTGTTTTTTTTTCAGACCAAGCAAATATTAGAACGTCATGTGATTAGGGCGGGGCGTGCTTACACTGTATCCGATTTAAAACTGCTCGCGAATGAAACGCATCCATTTGTTCTACCGACGTCCCGCGATCCGCTCAGGTTGCGTGTGAAGGAATCTGATAAAAGTAAGCTTTTGATTATTCTTTCGCATTATAAACTTTTATCTTTCATTTTAATGGTGTCTAATTTAGCTAGATAGGTAGCACTTTCACTTTTTTTTTATTTCTTTTTTACTATTGGTAGGACCTCTTGTGAGTCCGCACACGAGTACGTACCATCACCCTGTCTGTTTCTGCCGTAAACAGTAATGCGTTTCGGTTTGAAGGGTGGGGCAGTCGATGTAACCATACTGAGACCTTACAACTTATATCTCAAGGTGGGTGGCGCATTTACGTTGTAGATGTCTATGGGCTCCAGTAACCACTTAATACCAGGTGGGCTGTGAGCTCGTCCACCCACCTAAGCAATAAAATAAAATAAAACTTTTGCAGTTTTTTGTTTTGTATAATATATTCAAAACAGATTTGACGTGAAGCAGTGCACGGAAGATAAACAATAGCGAGGTTTTTATTACTTGTATTGGTCAGGTCAAAGCACACTGAATGAAAATAATAAAAACACGCACTAATATATAAAAAGTAATTGACAATATTATTGGCCGGTAGAAACGTCAGGTGATATGACGTAACATTATACATACTTAAGGTAATACTTTTTACTGGTGGTAGGGCCTGTTATGAGTCCGCGCTTGTAGGTACCACCACCCTGCCTATTTCTGCCGTGAAGCAGTAATGGGCTGTGAGCTCGTCCACCCATCTACGCAATAAAAAAATTAAATAAAAAGTTGTGGAACTGCGCTTAGTCGTGTGCGAGTACTTACCTACTCGCTACACTAATACGTAAAACAGATTGTTTTGAAATTATATTAATTATATTATGAGATGTTTCTTCCTCGACTTGTGTCGGCTTTGATAAATATCCCGTCCCGTTTCCCACAGGAAAAAAAAATATCTATACCCCAAAATTTTAATGAGATTTTATGTGAAAAAAAAAAAAGAATAGAAAATGACTAAATGATGGAAAGAACCCCAGCGTGTGTTACTGTAGTGCCTCTTCTTCCTCGTTATATATTATTTATCATATATTATAGTTATATATTATTGTTTTCTTTCAATTAGATTATTACGTCGAATGGAACGGCCACTGGATCCATGTCTTCAGACCAGATGTCGAATGCACTAATGGTATTATTCATGTCATCGACGAGCCATTCGTTTTGGAGAGCGACATCCGAGCCACAGGCGCATCTGAACGTTTAAATCTACCATTTCTCGTTCCCGTTTTGTCAGCTTCGTATTTTTTGACTAAGCTTTTCGAGAACTAAACGATTATTCTTTTCACAGTCAATTACGTTTCGCGATTGTTATTACTGATTTTTAATAAAATGAGTTTTTGTAATTTCATGCACTAACATAATTTTCGATAGCCGATTGTGTTTGCGTGAATCATCAGATAGACTTCGTTTAAATTTAAATCACAAAAGTGACTTGCATTTTAACTAATATAATATTGTGCTGTTTTTACGTAGTGATCCAAACAGATTGGATTAAAAGCACTGCCAAAGAATTTTGTGGCGAAACGGCTACAAAATTTTTAAACTTCATGTATTAAATCAAATAACTATAGAATACTTAAATTATATTCGAATTCTTATGCAAAAACAAAATAATACGTTTTATTAAATTTTTCATCTTTCGTGCCTTCTTTGAATTGAATAATAAAGATTCATATTTTAAAACCACAAACATATTTTAAACTATTTATTTAACTGTTAAAAAAACAAACTGTTCTCATCACATTCCAAGTTCGGGAATACTTTTATACTTAATCTTATATTAGTTAATAAAGTAAAATACGTTTGATGGCTTCAAGTACCATTTTAAAAACCTTAAATACTCCTATACCATAATCGTCAAATATAAGAGTTGTTTAATAAACAAAAGATTAGCGTCTCGAGCTTATGAAACAATTACAGCAATACAGCGTTAGCCGTGAACGGAGTCGTTCTAAGAAGGTTTTATGATTTTAATCGCTGCATGCTAATGTACCGCGTTTTCAATTTGGGTAGATATTATAAATTTACATATAAACACTATTATTAAATGTATTGTAAATAGGAGTGAATGTGCTTATTAGAGGTGCATTTGTGATTAATTATTTAAAAAAAAAAACAATAAGCCGATGTAAATAATTTTTGTAAGTTATATTTTATTATTTTTAATTTTATAACGTAGGATTTTATTTGAATGCGACTGAAGATATTATCGAACTTTTTGAGAAAAAAAAAAATAACATACAAATTTTCAAAACCTGATATGGATAATACCGAGTTTTCGTTGACTTTACAAAAGCATGGAAATTTAAGATAGGACATTAAATTTAGCAAATAGTACGAACCTATTTATTTTGGTCCCTTATTCGGACACTTACCAGACCGTCAGACGGTGGGCAGAGACGTTTTTATGATAACTGTAGATCACTCATGTCTCATAATATAAGGTCATTGGCATACCTGCCTACCTAGACAATAAACTTGAGTTCATAACTTAAAAAAAAAATAAGTGGACTATTTAACTACCTAATAAGTCAATCGGAATGCTGCCACTTTTTGCGACCAATTTATTAATTTTAAATGATAAAATAAATAATTATACGATCAATTTTAGTAATGTTAAACCATTAACCGTTTGCAGTATTTATTTATAATTAACTAATGAAAACTTAATTATGTAATTAATTACGAAAAAATAATTAACGAAAACTCTGGGTCAGCGGGAAGATGTTGGCCCTCTCTGTGCTTTGTACAGTATGTTCCATGGAGAGTGCTCACAGTAATTGTTTGATATGATTCTGTCATCTCCTTTTTACCATCAAACCGCCTGTCACCGAAGTAGGCCGGTAACCGTTCTCGCCGAACCCGTCACTTGCGACGAAGGGCTCGATGAGTAAATTACCCATAGACACAGCCCATTGAGTTGCTCGCCGGATCTTCTCAGTGGATAGCGTTTCCGATCCGGTGGTAGATTCTGCGAAGCATTGCTCTTGCTAGAGCCAACACTTCGGTTTGAGACCCGTGAGCTCACTTACAAGGAGAAGCTGAAATAGCATCTCAAGGCTATCAGCATAGGTAGGAAAAGAAAAAAATCCGCTTGGAACAACTGCACCCATCGAAAATGCGTTCTAAGACATAAATTTGACTACGGACTAATTAACTCTGGTATGAGCTCCCACGGTGCTCCCGAGTCCTATAACGTGTTCTTCTTTAACGAGGTTTGAAAAGAGTGGGCAATTTTGAATAATTTATTCCAAATTTTTATACTTATGGCAGCATTTCAAAATTAGTTTCATTCTACGCAATCACGTGTAACGACCCCAAACTATTGCAAAACTCAAAGAAGTTATGAATATTTTGTTGATTAAACTAACCCTGGCGATCGTAAATGATAATAAGTACCACGAAAACTCGGAATACCGTGTATTTTAGAATACTAACAGGTTAAATACAATTTACCTTTTTTGAAATTCTGAGAAATAACTTTACGAGTATTAAAATTATTTGCTTCATGGTTTATAAAAGTCGGAAACTGTTCAAACTTTAGCACAATTTGAATGAAACTTATCATGACGATATCAAATATAAGAACTTCTATTGTCTATTTCTGTAGTTGTGTGAAATTCGATAAGGTAATAAAAAATCAATTAACATTTATATTCTTTATAAAATGCGTTGCCAATATCAAAGCATGATCACATCAATTTGTAACGATTTTTGAAATTTGTATAGTTATAAGCTACTTTCAGTATATATGTATCTTATAGAACACGATAACCTTTGTCGACGGATTACCATTTAATTAGTTTAATTTAAGCCAAAGCTAAATGTTAAATCAATTGAAAAATGTAATGAATAGATGTTATGGGGAGACATTATTGGAAATTTATCATAGCAATATCTATAATTTATAGTGTTGTTAAACTATGTATAGTGAAGGGTTCAAATAATTAATTATATTTGAAAGCCCGAGACAATATGGATTCGACCATTTATTTAACAATGTTTGGCTATTTACTAGTTTCGAATTCAATTAAATAGTAAGTGTTTGATGTATTCAAAATACTATGTCAAATTAGTCTAAAAAGTTTATGGCGAAATGTTTAATGAAAATGAATTTACGTGTAAAATAAATGTAATAAACCTATGAATGTTGTTTTAATTTATTTTTAATTTAAAGGTTTTTGTTTTGTTTATAAATTACCAACATTTACTTATCACTGATTGTGAGTGCACCTCTGTGATGAGATTATAACAATAGAGTAATCTGTTTTGGAAGGTGAATTCAACGGAAACTTTGAGTTGCCACTTAAAAACTCAATGATAATTATCGATACGTTAGTTTTATCTCGACGAGTACTAATTAAAAAACCTTTTTTTTTGTTTTTATTATATCAATTAAATTATTTTATAAAAACTACCTTCATATGTACAGATATTTTACGTAACCATACGTACCAGCACGTGTCTAAAATATTATTCCATACATCATAAATATGTATCAATCTGTTTAAATCAATCAATCAATTATATATTAAAATTGTAATTATAATTATAATAATTATAATTTACGTGATGAATACTCATAGACAGAGAAGTATTTTTTTATTCTATTAGGTACATGAGTAGGTTATGAATGATATCTGTACATTTCTTTTATAATTAATTTAATCTCTAATCCATAAGACTTTAGTCTTGTCTTGGTTAATTAAAGAGAAAACATATACGATAAATGTAGGAGGTAATGGGACACAATTCTTTTGAAACTTTACCTCTGCCGCGTTTTCTTCTAACTTATTCTTTTTAACACACCCTAGAAGGGCTTACGCTCTATCTGCGATGGTTGGAACATAATTATGTCAGTTGTTGAAGTCTGGTGAAAACAATCGTACCTAAATTAAAACGTTACGTCAGCCTCAGGTAAGAATTTTTTGATGAAGGTAAACCTTGTTTGTAATGCTGGAATGAAATTATTATTACTAAAAAATTTTAGTGCCACAAAAACATACAAACCTTTCAATGAAATCAAAGACAAAATAAATCAAAACAACTTTAAGATGCGGTATACACGACTAAGGGTTTTATCAAAACCGACGGATTATGCAAACGGAAATATTTTGATTCAGTTGCGTGAGCATCGCGTGTCGGCACTCCGTTTTACCGGAATAATTGAACGAAGCACAAAGGTCGTTGTCAGTCTCCTAATCCCATAAGGTTGGAGCAACGAGCCGAGCCTTCCCCGGCTAATACTCTTGATGGATGCCGAGCATACCCCGCTCATGTAAGCTTGCATCATCGACGCACGACCATTATTGTGTGAGTATTCGACGGTAGCACGGTTATCGTGAACGATAAAGGTGAAACATAAATTCAGCTTACAAAATTATATACTACTAGCTGACCCGGCAGACTTCTGAGTGCCTCAATCGATAAATAAAAGACCTAAGCTTTTGTAAAAAATAAACTTAAAACAAACAAAAGGAATCCGAATTCGTCCGACGGGGGACACATCAAAGAAAAAACAAAATTGTTATTTTTATTTAATTCCGAGCATTTTCATATTTATCTACCTTTAAACCTTCTCTGAACTTCCACAAATAATTCAAGACCAAAAAATTTGCCAAATCGGTCCAGCCGTTCTCGAGTTTTAGCGAGACTAATAAACAGCAATTCGTTTTTGTATATACCTATGTAATGAATGATTGAATGTCAATCTGTCATATGACAATTGATAGTTGTTTAAATAATTTTTCGGTTAATGGACGTTGTGAAATGTGTGTTAAAGAATTATTGAAGAAAGGGCATTAAATGTTGTTTCTTGTTGTTTAGAAGAAACGCAATTTCGTCTTTTCTTATTTAAACACCGTAATTACCATTATAAAACAACATTTAATGCNCTGATCGCGCGTTTCTCTCATTATTGTATTTTCATATATTTGTTAGTCGTTTGTTTTGTGTCTCGTTAATTTGTTAATAATCTGTAGTGTATCGTGTTGTCGTAATATAGAACTATTTCTCGTATTGTTTCGTTTAATTTTTTATATCCAGTAAACTCCAGTCGTGCGTCGGAGCGGACACACACACTTTTTTATTATATTAGGACAAATATATTGTCAATTATAAAAAAAATCTTAATATTAAAGATTTCAGACAAGTAATAAATGATCAACGAAATGTTTAATATAGACGAGAAGATTTGCCGCTTATTCCATTTCTCTGTAACACATTTAATGAACAATGGAAACTCAACAATACCGCCTGTACAATATAGCTGCGCCGTTTCTTAAATCTTTCACAAAATAAATGTAAGCTGTTACTGTGGTGTCTTTTCGGGGAGAAAATAAAACTTTTTTCAGAAACGATTTATCTTTCTGCAAAAGTACCGGTATGGATGCGCGGATACAACACAATGTTATACGCTTTATTTTACGGAGTTATGAATTTGAGCATGGAATATTTTCTGCTCGTTTTAGTTGCAGTCTCGTGGGTAAATACAAATTGTCGAAGTTCATACGACCCCAACATAACCTTTCTCTCGTCGCGAAAACAACTTAACTTGTTTTTGTTACTTAGAATAAGCATGAATAGTCTCTTACTTATAGTATACAACAGAACTCTCAATTGGAATTTATTTGTTGATTTTACGCCTTTTAGACCAGGGGTGGGCAAATATTTTGATAGTCGGGCCAGATTGCAGATGAAAATTTGACCTCGGGCCAAACAGTTTTCTTTCTAATTTTATATTGTGCGACTATTTTTTATTTTTATTGCCTAGATGTGTGGACGAGCTCACAGCCCACCTGGTGTTAAGTGGTTACTGGAACCCACAGACATCTACAACCTAAATGCGCCACACACCTTGAGATATAAGTTCTAAGGTCTCAGTATAGTTACAACGGCTGCCCCACCCTTCAAACCGAAACGTATTACTGCTTCACGGCAGAAATAGGCGGGGCGGTGGTACCTACCCGTGTGGACTCACAAGAGGTCCTACCACCAGTAAAATATACATACTGTAATTGTTCAATTATCACAATTATATTTTGGAATAGGAGGCGCTGAAAAGAGCGATTATCCGGGTGACAATTTTGGCTCCCACCGGCCCTAATAATGTGTAAGCCTGATAAGTATCGCTTAATATTTTATCTAAAAAAAATTATGCACCAATTGTTGTTAGACAAAAACTAATATTTGTGTTTTTAATAATAATATCAATGCTTCAGGGTTCAGACAAAATTCTACCACGGGCCGGATTAGACCCGCGGGCCGCCATTTGCCCAGGCCTATTCTAGACTTATTATATCCATGCAGTTTCTATCATCAATTATGAAGACGGTTATTGCCTAAAATACGGTCATACGATAAATACACCAAAATATATACATATGAAGCTTTCTGCGAGGCAATTTTTTTGGTTATTTGTTCGTATTAACGCTGTTCCAATTTTATCAGTACAATCAAAGAAATTCAAATTCAAATCGTGCGAGGAATGTCAATTAATATTTATTTTTACTACTTATGCATACAATGGTAATCTTAGCATTGTAGTTTATCCTTCGCCTTTTATAAGTCGCGCAACGTTCACCCAATTCAGCTGAAAATTGGTATAGCCGTTGCCGACACTTTCTGAAGTTGAAGTGAAGTCCAACAACTTTTGCATTTCTATCTGTTCCATTATAAAACTTAAAAACTAATTCCTTAGTTTTTCTTTACGTAAATATTTGTTACTTAGCAGTTGTTCACGACTTAAATACGGTAACAAACTTCTCTTGAATTTCTTAACAGGGCGGTTAAGGTTTTTACCGAATTAATTTTATTCGATGACTGCTATGGTTACAACATTCTTAATATTGATTAGAAATTGAATGTAGATGGAAGAGCCATTGCAGACATCATTGCTCATAAATAAAATCTTTAATAACTAAACGTTCTCTCCGTAAGAGGGCATTAAAATTTAACGCCTACGGGGCTTTTGAGCTCCACCTTAAGGAGCTTAGGATTGACTTGCCAAGTAATTACCTAAGGCGTTTTTTATCGGCTGTCTGCAAATAAAATTTGTAATAGAAAAAGAAGCATTATACTTTTTCAATTGACTAATTTATTATCTTATTCATTTATTAGGTCCCAACATATTAATACTCGAGATGTATTGTGGCATTAGTACTTATTTAATTGTTGGTACTAACAACTTGTTATTAAACTAGCAGTTATTATGTGTTTCTTCAAACTTTTATTTAATAAAAACCAACTTGGGAGAAATTACATATATAATAATGACTGGTGGTAAGCGTGTTATAAGCTAAGCGGGTAGGTACGACTACCCTGTCTACTTAATGTAGTAATACTACACAACCGAGACTTAAATATTATAATATTATATAATGTTTCAAGATGGCTGACGGCATTAATGTGTATATAATATATATGAGCTCTTGTTCTTCTTCACTGTTGTTCCCTCACTAATTAAGATCGTGACCATTTACGATTTGTCTCCATTTATTTCTGTCCCGCGCCAGTTCAATAGATTGTTGAAGAATTTCTTGTGTCTCTGAAGCGCTTTCTCTGCATCTGTTCATGATCAACTGTTTCTCTACTCGTGCATTCGGCCCAATTATATTTAAGAAAAAGCTTAGTTAACATACTCGAAATAGAGATAATCTATGGGCTTACCACTTAACACCAAGTGGTCCGTGAAATGATTCACCCGATTATGCAATAGTAAATTGTCGATGCAAATTTTTTGAGAAATATTAGTAACTCACCACGAGTAATTACACCAGAAAATCCATGAAATATATACATATGTCATTAAAATCAACTTTGTAGATAGATCGCAAAAAAAACTGCGAAGAAACTTCAAAGTTCGAGTGAGTACCTCATTTTGCCTTTATCTGAATGCAGTCGATACAGCATTGCAGTTGAAGCTTCGATCCTTTGTCTCCGATAGATAACGGTATTCTAATTATCTTTGAATCTCGGTATCCTGAAGGGTCAAAGTGTCGTGCATATTAGACATAATAAATATAAATAGATATATATTTACTAATGATCACGCCACGTTAACTGGTCCCGTGCTAAGTTCGTAAAGAACTTGTGTTACAGGTACCAGATAACGGAAATAAATGTCAGTATTTTATTATACACTTACATATATATAATATACATCCATAACACTGGAAAAGACATTTTATATTTATCATACAAATATCTTCCCTTTGCGTGATTCGAACCCGCGACCGCCTTGTGTAGTGACCATGTCACTTACCACTACACCAGACGGCCGTAATAAAATATGATATGCCGAGCAATATCACTTATGTATGACATAGCACGCCAACCTTAGTTAGTAACAAACAAACAACGTAATTAATTTATACTAAAAGAACCACCGTCCAAGACCCTAAAAATCTTTAGTATCTTGAAATTTTCCATCTTGCCACGAGCTTAATTAATATTTTGATCTCAAATCGGAATAGATTTCTTTGAATCAAAGATTTAAATGTACAGAAAGTTAAAAGATAGACTTCGAAGAAATCAACGATTGAGTATTAGCAATTCTAACAACTTTCAATAGAATTCAATCGTATTTTTAAAGGGGACTTATACTTTTAAAATACTAATTTTAAATGAAAAAACATTGTAGATGTAAATATGAAGTAGGGACGCTTGTGATATAAACCAGCGTTTAACATGGAATAAACAAGTTTGATATCAATAGGAATGAAGCAATTTTGCGATTTGAACGACGGGATAGCCATTATAGCCTCTATTTCAGCGCAACTAGGACTTGTATCTAATGTTCCGATGTGGACAAGCATTTATGTTACTGTGTATACAGGCTTTGGTAATCGCTTGGAATGAAGCAGGGAGAAAAACATTGACGCATGAAAAATTATATTTTGGTATTTTCTTCGGTTTTCCCGAGTCGTAGAAATTATGAAGAATACTGTTATAGCTGTTTGAACGCGCGAATAAATAGTGAATGACTCTGCGTCTAAAAAGGCACAATATTCATATATTATTAATTATTCTAAATTTTACTATGGTTATTTTATAACACGCATTACGACATAAACGCGTTTCGGTTCTTCTACAAAAAAATTCACGCTAATTCAATAAGTTACCTATCGCGCGATCCAAGGTACAACACATAAAGCCTATGGCAAAACAGTTATAAAAAACATCATAAAAGCCAGAAAGTCACTTTTTTATTTCCGCGGCTAAAAAGATTACGTACATGTATGTGTGTGCATTTGCATGATCGATGGCATACACAAGCGAAGGTAACGAGCGGACAGATCAATCGGGAATTCCATTAATTGACTATTGTCACTACTTTCACGCTGAAAATCTGGAATATGAAAATCGTCAGGTAATAGTTGCTGGAGTTACTGGATCATGATGAGACAGTCGCCACCCACTTTGAGCCACGAAGCTGAAGTCTCAGTTAAATTGATCTTATCAGTCGTCTCACCAATTTTTTTTATTGCCCTATTAGTCAAGCCGTTGTCTAGGGTTAAGTACTCTCCACAAGCCTCGTTTGAAGAAAGACATGTCATAGCGCTCGGGAAACACCGTGGAGGAGAGCTCATTCCAAAACCGGGTGGAACGTGGCAAAAAAGATCTCTGGAAGCACCGTTTGACGACCAGTGTGAGAGAGTGGTATCGTAGCACGGATAAAGCAGTGATCAGACGATTCAAGTGGAGCGTCGACCACCACACTATATCCAGCTGGGTGAGTTGTGAGCAGAAGGTCCAACAAAGAAGGCTCGTGCCCCTCAATCTCTGGGACATGGGTGGGCTGTGTCGCCAGTTGAGAGAGGCCGTAGGATATGGCGAAATCGGGAGGTCAATGATTCTGGACCCCAACCACTCCTGGTGATGAGCGTTAAATTCACCAAGGACCATCACCTCCGCAGATGCTCAAGCATGTGATCAGTCCCCTCTTGTACATGATCAAACAGAGTTGTCCCCGCATCACTGCTGTGGGACCTGTACAGGCAGGCGTAGACTCGGGTACAACCCCCATAGTCCACGCGTCCAAGAGGGACAGGTCCCGCTGCTCGAGGTCCCGAAGCCTTTTGTATAACCTTTATGGGCAAATAAGCTTTAGGCCTCACCTAATCGCTCGTGGATATCAGCATTGCCAGGGGTACAGCCAAATCGCTGTCTACGTGAGTACTTTCCGCGGGCCTCGTATGTAGAAGGATATGTTATAACTCTAGGGGAAAACGTGGAGGGGAGTTCATTCCAGAGCCAGATGGTACATGGCAAAAAAGATATCTGGAAACGTAGTCAATAAACGTAGATAATATGGATAAAATCTGCTCTCGTGATGGGAGGTGTGGACGTGTGGAGGACTAAATATTGTACATTTCGTTGCAACGCAAGGCAGGTAAAATTCAGCTGATATATGGGAACCGCATTTTCACGTGACGCGGAGTGTCCGTCAGCCGCCTCTGTTCGAAATACCAGGTTAAGAACACAATATATGTATTATTTTCGTTTCGATATCGGATCAAGCGAACTCCTTCCTGATCAGACTTTACATAAAAGAGATCTCCGAAGTTCTCAGAATACCGTCGATCCAGATACTCTTTTTTGTTATTTTTTATTACTTAGATTGGTGGACGAGCTCACAGCCGGTGTTAAGTGGTTACTGGAGCCCATAGACATCTACAACGTAAATGCGCCACCGACCTTGAGATATAAGTTCTAACGTCTCAGGTATAGTTACAACGGCTGCCCCACCCTTCAAACCGAAACGCATTACTGTTTCACGGCAGAAATAAGCAGGGTGGTGGTAGGTACCACCCAGCAGGGTGGTGGTAGGTACCACCACCCTGCTGGTTAGGTACCCGCGCGGACTCTCAAGAGGTCCTACCACCAGTAAAAGATACTCTTCATCGATGACATATCAATTAAACTACTCCAATAAAAACTTCCACCGGAACCCTAGGACAGTGGTTCTGGAAGTGGCGCGTGAGCCCTGGGAAAAGCACAGATGTGCCGTTTCAATTAGAGACCTTAATGCGAACAACCAATCTCTCCCTCAGGCTAAGTCTTCGAGTTCGCCCACCCCTCCTGATGAAGCAGTAAAACCCTCCGGGCCAACAGGAATTCCCCAAAATTTCCCGCCTATATATTCCGAATCGGAACATTTAACCCCGTGCTAATGCGTATTACATAATATAACTATAATTTAATATCATACGATGTATTCAAGTAACACAAAAAGTATTTCCCGGATGTCTAATGAAGAATTTATCTCACGTTTTCCCATTGTTTCAATTGTATAGCACTGCTAAGTATCGAGGACCCTTGCTTTAGAAATTGTTTCGGCTTTCAGTTAACTTCCTGTTAAACCCAAATAATCAGTATTTGTTTTTATAAATTTTAGGAGAATAATAACATGGCTGTGTACTGAAATAATTGTTATGTAAAGGCCTTAATTGTTTTGTAATATAACGTGAAACCATGAATGAAGTTGTTTCTTATATCCGATAGCAAGATCTACTTAAAATCCAGCGAAATGTAAGTAGATATCTGAAACTTTAAGAATCCGAAAGTGCAAATATGTTTCTATAAATTTTACGATGATTGATTTTGATTTTATTTTTAATATACGTAAATGAATATTTTTGTATTTGTTTGTTGGTTCTCATCTTAGGCATTCGTACTTCGTTTATTCGACTTAATTGAGGCTCTACATAGTCCCTGTCAGCTAGCTCTTCGAGGAAGACTTCTAGCATTATACCAGCGATCGGGGAACCGGGGTGAATTACCCCAAATGGGGTAAAATGAAATTTTGGGGGATAAAAATGAAACTTTTGTGAGTAAAAGTATATATTGAAGTGAAACTTCTTTAGAATTTAGAAGAACTTCTTCTTTACTGGTGGTAGACCTCTTGTGAGTCCGCGTGGGTGGGTACCACCACCTTGCCTATTTCTGCCGTGAAGCAGTAATGCGTTTCGTTTTGAAGGGCGGGGCAGCCGTTGTAACTATACTTGAGACCTTAGAACTTATATCTCAAGGTGTATGGCGGATTTACGTTATAGATATCTATGGGCCCCAGTGACCACTTAACACCAGGGGGGCTGTGAACTCGTCCACCCACCTAAGCAAAAAAAACCTTTGGTTGGAGCTGTTGTGATTCAGCGTGGCTTAGGTATACCATTAGGAACCGTTATAATTATTTCGCTGGCCATTATAACGCTAAATTAGACTTCGATTTCATATCTCAAGGTAGTTGTTGGCATACACGTGGTATCTCAAATAACAAACTAACAGCAGGTCGCACGTAAAACAATAAAAAACTTAATAACTCTAATTTTTTTATTCGAACAATTGAGTCGTCTATTATCAAAGGTGGCAATCTGTGCATTTGGACAAACATTTTTTATTGATATGTCAATACAGATTGATTTGAATATAATCGTCTCCTTCAAAGAATACGGTTCAAAACCTGCATTAAATAAAGGTTAATAGTTAACCTGTTATTTATCTAAGATGTCGTTCCGAAGAGTTTTGTGACTGACAATGGAATACAAAGTCAATAATTCGTTTTTCTGATTTACCAATCATTGTCCAAAAGTCAGATTGCCGGCTTTGATAATAGTCGACTCAATTATACTATAGTACACCTACATAAATCAATTAAAAAAAAATAACACGTTTTGCTGAGGCATATGTAATCATTGGAAACATCACACCTGAACATTATGTACCGTAAGACGCTTTTTAGAAAAGGATGATTATTTACTAGTGTCACTACCCATACGGGAGGCTCCCCTTGTTGTTCGTAAGCTAAACATTTAATATATGTACATTATTATTATCTTTCGTTCATCATATGTTTTATTGGTCACGATGTGCGGAATAGCTCACAACCCACTTTGTCTTGAATGGGAGCTGGAGTTCATTGATGTTACAAATTGCATGCCGCTCTCCATCTTGAGACACGATATCTAAGTCTCAAATTATTTTGTACAAGTTTTTGCCCGCGACTCCGTCCGCGTGGAATAGTTACTTTGGCATCATAACGCTTAATTTTACCCCCACTTTATTTACGTAGAAAGTGAAAATATTTTTTAATTATAGAATGTTAAAGAAGCTCTTTAAACCCCTATTTTGAAACATTCTTTATTGGTGCTCCACTTGTATTGGTTGTCGCGTTATATAGTATTCTTCGATAAATGGGCTATCTAACACTGAAAGAATCTTTCAAATCGGACCTGTAGTTCCTGAGATTAGCGCGTTCACACAAACAAACTCTTTTGCTTTAGAATATTAAGTATAGATTACATTTAAACAAAACGAAATACTTCTTCGCGGTAGAATAACGTAGGCGCCTACAGCGTGTGGTTGTAATACATTTTTTTTCATACAGACCGAGGTCGAAACTACAAGTTATCCATAGATAGGTTTGGCGGCGATTTTTACAACCTATAGTCCGATATTCCTCTTGGGAATGGCTTTCCATCTAGATCGGGAAGAGAATAGTGCGAGGCTTGTATTTAAAAATAAACTAAGGCTGACAATGAAGTCATACATTATCTTGTGGAGAACAGATACACAAAACGGAGACATATTTTGGTATTGAATTGTGAATTATAAAAAACATATAAGTAGCTTATTGATTTTTTTCCTACCTTTTTTAGTGACCTCGAGGGATCGTGCTAGATTCACGGAACGAGTAGGTGAGCTCACGGGGCTTTAACCTGGGACGTTGTTACAACTAGCCCTAGCAAGAGCAGTGCTTCGCAGAATATAGTACCGGATCGGAAACGCGACCCACTGAGAAGGTCAGACGGGAAACTCGGTGGGCTGTGTCTGATGGTATACAAATACATACAAATAGTACAAGAATAGGTAGTCAAATTTTTAAACATTATTCAAAATTGGATGACAGCGTAAGAAATTTTTCAATATCTTCTTACTTTGTCATTATATTACGACACCATTTTCACAGCGGTTTATGGATAATAAGCACATTTGACTAAATCTCAAATACCAACTGAAATAATTTCGCAATAGATGAAAATCACATTAATTGAAAATCACAAAAACGAGTTGAAATCATAACATTTGACTAAAAGCTGAAGTAAATTTAAGTATGTAGCTTTTAAATTCTAGATGTCATTCAGAAAGAATAAGGAAGGAAATAAAATGTTAATAGGCAAGCTCTGTATAATAATTTTATTTTATTTGTTTTTCTTTGAACAACAAAAGAGCGGTCCGAATGAAAGGAACCTTCAGCGATCAAAGATTTTTTTGATTTACAACAATTCGAACGTTTTTGTTATTTATAGGTTTGAAAATCTCGGTTGGTCGATTAAAACCATAATAGTTTGATAGTAAAAAATATCTCCCTAGTTGGATAGATTTTAAGAGAAGTTACAATTAAATCTATTCAGTATTTAATGAGTTTCGAACTTAAATGATATCTCTAGTCAGCTCTAGATAAAATTAGAAGGTAAGAGCATGGAAGTCTTGTCGGCGGAGCAGTATGGCTTTCGAGAGGGCCGCTCAACGGTAGACGCGATCCTTCGCGTGCGGGCCCTCTCGGAGGAGGCCGTCTCCAGGGGTGGGGTGGCTTTGGCGGTGTCTCTCGACATCGCCAATGCGTTTAACACCCTGCCCTGGTCCGTGATAGGGGGGGCGCTGGAACGGCACGGAGTGCCCCCCTACCTTCGCCGGCTGGTGGGTTCCTACTTGGAGGACANCTCTAACCGGCGCCATCTAGGCGGGCTTCGGATAGCCTGCCGACCGAGAGGGCTGGTGGTCGTGGCGCCGACGACCGCCGGTCCGGCGTCCCGAGGGGGAGGGTGATGGGAGAGATGTGCTCCGCACTAAACGCTTCACTTTCCCCCCTTTGCCTCTTCATGAGTTCTGTCTCATGCGAGGTTTGGACGTTGGTTGTTGGGCGACAGGAGGTTTTAGTCAGTTCGACTCTGACATGCCCCGCCCTCTATCCCCAGTGGAGGGCGGAAGTCCGGCGATTTCCTCCTGACCAAAAAATTTTTCTTTCATCACTATTTTTAACACAGCCCTTTTAAATCAGACAATTGGAAAAATTTAATATTCAAAGAAAGCCTTAGTAATTTGAAGAAAACGGCTTCAGGAATCTTTAATATAAGTAACTTCCAATTTTCTAAGAAAGTGATTCTATAAAAGTGTTGTCGCGCTGTCTACTTAGAAGCTTTTAGCTGTAATACTAGGCTGCACTAAAAGTATCGGGAATGGAATATTTCCACTGTTCCTGTCATATTAAAATCTTTTTAATTGAAAACTCCTTGGTTTTAAAAATCGAATACCATTTATTTATTTAAAAAAAGATTTTCGGTCTTGTCACGAGGTTTTGTCAAACTTGTTTAGTCGTTGAGAAAATGGAATTGACTCGAGAAAATTCAAGAGCGATGATTTATTATGACTTTCGAAGTGGTTTAACACAAAAAGTGTGTTGACCGGATGATTTCTGCATTTGGTGATGAAGCCCCATCCAAAACCACAATTTATCGCTGGTTTGCTGAGTTTCAACGTGGACGTGTCAAGCTCAGTGATGATCCCCGTCAAGGTTGTCCAAAAACTGCAGTCACCCAAGAAAACGTTGATGCTGTGCGTAAGCTGATTGAGGAAGATCGACATGTGACATACCGCGAAATTCAGGTAACTTTAGACATTGGCATGAGTCAAATACAAATAATCTTGCATGAACAATTAGGTGTAAAAAAGTTGTTTTCCCGATGGATACCGCATTCGCTCTGTGAAGAGCAAAAAGCGGCTTGCGTTACTTGGTGCGTCAGAACTCTCGAAAGATTCCACGCAGGACCCTCAAATGCTGTATACAACATTGTATCAGGTGACGAATCCTGGATATACGCGTACGAACCCGAAACAAAAAACCATTCACGAGTTTGGGTGTTCGAAAATGAGTTAAAGCCAACAAAAATTGTTCGTTCACGGAGTGTTGCAAAAAAAATGGTGGCCACGTTTGTCTCCAAAACCGGCCATGTTACGACTATTCCTCTTGAGGGACAAAGAACGGTTAATGCAGAATGGTAATGCTAACATTTGTTTGCCACAGGTCGTTTCTGAACTCGGTAAAGAGAACTGCAACCGCCGCCTCATCCTCCATCACGACAATGCGAGTTCTCACACCGCGCACAGAACAAAAGAGTTTTTAGAGCAAGAAAACATAGAATTATTAGACCATCCGCCGTACAGCCCCGACCTAAGCCCTAATGATTTCTATACTTTCCCTAAAATAAAGAATAAATTGCGTGGACAGAGATTTTGATCACCTGAAGAAGCTGTGGACGCCTACAAAACGGCCATTTTGGAGACCCCAACTTCCGAATGCAATGGTTGCTTCAATGATTGGTTCCATCGTATGGAAAAATGTGTCAAATTTCGCGGAGAATACTTCGAAAAGCAATAAATACATTTTTAAATAGTAATGTTGTGTCACTTCGTTAATTCCCGAAATTTTCAGTGCCGCCCTCGTATGACGTTGACATTCACATAGAGAGACTTATTTCCTGAAAACTTAGGCTCCATTAGCGTTGAACACGCTGAAATAATCTCTGACACCTCATAGATATATTTTATGTATTACGTTTTCCCGTTATTTTTTCTATTGGCATTTTTCTTGTGCAAGTGTACAAAACGAACCGTTTCCAATATTTGTATTTTTTATATGATGCTCGTTAATAACTTTAGACAACTTTTTGACGGTAACGCGAAATGTGAAGTTATCTGAGTTGTTTTATTTTATTGATTTTGTGTTTCTTCAGATTGAATTGTGTAAGTAAGTAGCTAGACTTTTAGCAAGTGTGCACAACTTTAAAAAAAAAAAGGTATAGCCAGTTGAAACAAACTTACAATTCATCTGGTGTTAACTGGTTACCAAAGCCCATTGATGGTACAATGTCAACCGACGCCTGATCCACAATAATCTCAAATTACCCTTAAAAATTTTTACTCAATATTTCAGGGCGAAGCGTCCGTTTTCCAGTTTCCTCATGTAAATGGAAGTTTGTTTTGATGAAAAAGGATTTTTAAAATGAAACGTATGAATATGCAAATCGTCAGTCGTACAAGCGCGGTGTGATGTTCGAACGATAAAATGAAATTTCGTGAAAATACCCTTAAAAAAAGACAAATGAGTTTGCTATTTTCACGGTAGGTACACAGGCAACCAATTACCATCTAGAACTGAAAAACGGTCTATGGCTAAAAATAGTAAATCAAATTAAACAATAAATAGAAGAAATTCGATGTACGTAATAATATCTGTAATAATCTGTATATAATTATTGAGAGCCTAACTAGATGCCAAAAAATCATGGCCGTTACAACATTGTCCAAAACGTTAATCTAATAAGTTTAATTACAACATATTTGGCTTGACCATAAAGATAACAAAGTAATGAAACCCTCCTGTCCACATTAAGGCGACTCATATTACGAAGGGTCGTCTCTCAAAGGCGGAGACCTTATCTGTCATTATAAAATACTTTTGTTTAAATGAACATTATTTACTGGACAACGAACTTGTTGTATTATAGTATTCTCAGAACTAAACATCGTTTTTTTTTAAATATTTTTCTTTGTTTATATGCTATACTAGCCCTTATCCGCGGATTCACCCGCGTGGTTAAGAAAAGCTGTCAGTGTAGCTTCCCATGGGGAATCGAATGTTTTTTTAGCATAAAAGGTAGCATATGTCGCTCTCCTGACCTATCTATCCACTATCACTTAAAAAACAAACAGACACACTTTAGAAATTATATAATAATATTAAAATATTAAAGTATGAATGTGGATTTATTTTATTTATTATTTATTATCTTATAATAATATATTATTTACATGATGTGTATTGGAGTCCAATGGTAATGTTGGTGATTCTTGACTTGATAAATTAATTTAAACCAATTTCATCTTCATTTCTGTCAAATGAAGATGAAATTGCAATAAAAAATGAAGCAATAAAAAAAAAAAAAAAAAAAAAAAATGAAGCTTTCATAACTAATAAATTGGCATAATAACTGTACGCAAATCGTATCTGTAATCCCACACGGGTAGGCACTATCCTGCTTATTTCAGCTACCAAGCAGTCATGCATTCCGGTTGCATAACCGTTTTGTTCAACAAAATTGAGATTTTGACCTAATGTTCCAAGACAGATGACGTCATTCACGCTGTGATGTTTCTGGTAATCACTTACCACCAATTGCGCCATGAGCTCGTTCACCTATCTATAGAATGCATTTACATAACGCATTTTTTATTGCTTAGATGGGTGGACGAGCTCACAGCCCACCTGATTTTAAGTTGTTACTGGAGCACATAGACATCTACAACGTAAATGCCCCACCCACCTTCGTCGTCGTCGTGGCCTAACGGATAAGACGTCCGGTGCATTCGTGTTGAGCGATGCACCGGTGTTCGAATCCCGCAGGCGGGTACCAATTTTTCTAATGAAATACGTACTCAACAAATGTTCACGATTGATTTCCACGGTGAAGGAATAACATCGTGTAATAAAAATGAAACCCGCAAAATTATAATTTGCGTAATTACTGGTGGTAGGANGAAGGAATAACATCGTGTAATAAAAATGAAACCCGCAAAATTATAATTTGCGTAATTACTGGTGGTAGGACCTCTTGTGAGTCCGCACGGGTAGGTACCACCACCCTGCCTATTTCTGCCGTGAAGCAGTAATGCGTTTCGGTTTGAAGGGTGGGGCAGCCGTTGTAGCTATAATTGAGACCTTAGAACTTATATCTCAAGGTGGGTGGCGCGTTTACGTTGTAGATGTCTATGGGCTCCAGTAACCACTTAACACCAGGTGGGCTGTGAGCTCGTCCACTCATGTAAGAAATAAAAAAAAAAAATCTAAGGTCTCAGTATAGTTACAACGGCTGCCTCACCCTTCAAACCGAAACGCATTACTGGTTCACGGCAGAAATAGGCAGGGCGGTGGAACCTACCCGTGCAGATTCACATGAGGTCCTACCACCAGTAAAATTCACATAGTGTGAACTAACAGAAACGACAAGTACGAAGACAGTGAATAACAACAATAGTTTTGATGAGTACCTAATACCTATCACTGTTCTTAAGTTGATAATTTATCTTCGCTTCATCTTGAAAAGGTTCCGCTTATATCCTATACAGCCAGTCTGTAATACTATTATATAGGTGTATCGGTAATTCTATACGTTCCGGCCACAAAGGTAGAAGGGCAAAAATCCTACAAATTTAGTCCCTCCATGTATGACCAAAAGTTACGGTAATTTTTGAGAAATACCAATACAATGAATAGCAACAAAAATAAGGATTACCTTAGTCAGTCATTACAAAATGAAATGTATGTATCCATTATTTTAATTTATCATTGAACGTAACATCCACGATAGGTGTTATTATATACCCCGTCTTAAAAAAAATCACGATGTAATTCTTGATTTTCAAGGAATACAACTAATATTAGTATGTAGTTAAGTATGTAGTCTCTAAACGTTGCAATTTTTAATTTAAGGTATTTTACATTTGACGGCTTAATTGTTTTCATAAGGTATTTAATAATAATCAATTCAGAAAATTTGATAAAAGAAAAATTCGTCGCTTCGACAATGAGTTTAAAGTTCGAACGTCAAAAGTTAATATTCTCAATCATTCTGCCAGTTCCGTCACAACTCTCAGGACTGGAATCAAATTTAACAAATTAGATTCAGTCTTGAAATTTTGTGAACGTGAAATTTGGAAAATAATATTTTTGTTCCAACATCACTTTATGTTAGGTTAATTAACAAGTTTTGGACTATGTTCGAATAGTTGAATGAATGCGTTTGTTTGTATAAAACCAGTTTTACGATATGACATAACCACTTAACTTCTATTTGATCTGATCCTCAGGAAGACTTAAGAATGAATATATGAATAATTTTAAACATCAAACTTAAGACTATCTTCACATAAATAGAAAAAAAAAAAATATTCACAAACAATACGAGTTTTTTTTTAATCTAACTAATTTATCCTTCTTCTGGTTTCTTCGTTCAAATAACAACTACAACTGCAACATTGAACCTAATATTCGAATAACCCATTTCGATATATATTATATATTCTGTACAAAGAATTGGTCATTACAAAATACTGTATAGAAAATATTATTCACAAAAGGTAAGGATTTTTAAAATCAAAGAAAATGAACTTTTTACTTATTTAAATAATTCCGATTTGAAATACAAGTCCACGACACATATTATTATTATATTTATTCTAGCCTTTGCTAAAATTTCAGGTATGTGTTGATTATCACCAGCTTTTAGTGTTTTAACGCGATATCATCAATAAAGTACCACGACCGGGCTAGAGTTTACTTGAAATTCATTTTTCTATTTACGTCGAAAACACGGAGTTAAAGTCAACTTCGTTATAGGTGAATTTGCGTATCTACGAAGTAAACAAGGCCGGAGTCTGTTAGCTTTTTATTTTCTTCAGTAATTGGATCCGACGACACTGCCAGTTCAACCAACGTTCCCGCACCATATTAAAAAGCCTGGAAGTCGATTTAAACTCAAAACATTTTCCCGGTCTATTTTAAAATGTCATTTTCCCTGAGTTGATTTCGTAATGCGTTTATTTTAATCAAACAGCGAAGGCGGTCAACACGTTGTTTCATACACACTACTAATTTTTTTTTTATTTTATTGCCCTTGTAGGCAGACGAGCATACGGCCCACCTGATGGTGAGTGGTTACCGTCGCCCATGGACTTCAGCAATGCCAGGGGCAGAGCCAAACCGCTACCTACCGCTTAATACTCTCCACAAGCCTCGTTTGAAGAAGGACATGACGTCATAGCGCTCGGGAAACACCGTGGAGGGGAGTTCATTCCATAGCCGGATGGTACGTGGCAAAAAAGACCGAAACGCACTGTGGATGACCGCAGTGGCTCCAGGTAGTATGGATGAACTCTACTCCGGTGGCAGGCGGTGCGATGGTAAAAACAAGATGTCGGTATCATCTCGAACAATTCCTCAGAGCACGCCCTAATTAATTAACTAATATCAGTTATTAACTTACTGACGAATTAAAATTAACTTTCTAAATAATTATAGTCAGAAAGTAATATATAGGTGCTAAATTATACAGCATTGTATAAGCTGTATACATACATACCGGTTACAATACAAATAAACACCGTATAATTAGATATATAACACATATTTGCAATGAAGCCGTCTGACTATGTTAACTGACTAACTAGAATTCCGTGAATTATTGAAGCAACATTATGTACCTCAGCGACTGTAATTACGTTGGATTTCATAACATAATTCTGTTGCTACATAGCTAAATGGCATTCTTCAAGAGGGGCTTCCTTTGAAGCCTAATCAACGAACCTCTTTAAAACTAACGTGGTTGTTGCTTAAAGTAACTTAATTTTGTCCAAATTATTCCGCAAATAATTCTTAATTCGACAATTTCGGTGAACAAATTCAAGATTATGATTATTTTTTGTCAAAACAATGAAAGATTAAGCACACTTTATTATGATAGACATACAAATAAAACGAAAATATTTTAATATGCACAAGACACATCACGATATCAAAATCATAATCATGATTATTTTAACGAGTGTTGTTTTACAAGCAATATAATAAGTATACTTTAATGATAAATATTGAGATATAAATTTTTTTCATTCGATTAATATAAAATCAGATAATTTTATTTACCTAACAGAAATTGGTATTTGTCTGTCGAATTCGAAAGTAGTCGTATCGTTTGCATGTTTTTTTTATCCTGCAGACCACGATGACTTCAAACATGTTTTGTTATGTCTCCAAATAGCCTTTCTATCTATCTTTTTTCCACTGCCTAAATACTGGTACCCTAAGGGGCTATTCCAGTTACGCCCAGATGGGTAGGTGAGCTCACGGGCTCAACCTGGAAAGACCATGCTAACCCTGGCCCTGTCAGGGGAAGTGGCTCGCTGAATCTACCGCCGGATTGGAATGGCGACACTCTGAGAAGATCCTGCAAGAAAATCAGTGGGTTTTGTCTATGAGCTAGGTTTGGATTGCCAACCTTTTTTTTGCAGATAAAGTACATTGGTTATTTATTATAGGTAGGAAATAAAGTAAAATTTATTTTTATTACATATTATTATGTTTAAATACATATATTATTTGAACAAATTAAACCAGAAATTGTGACAATGAATGACACTGACATTGTTGACATTTGGGTTAAGTTGCGTTCAGAAATATTTGTTAAAAAACGAGTGCTTAGGTGATGTGGCGTTGACAAGTGGCGACATCGATTGAGCAATCGATGTATTTCGCTTAACGAAAAAATACATATGACTAAACTTTTCAAAATCCCAAAGAAGCCGAATCATGCCAAATAAAGTATTTTCTTGTACTTTATTGTTCACATAAAATATAGAGTACAAATACCTTAAATAAGGTACAATACTTTATTTTAAAGTACGGGTGGCAACCCTAGCTAGGTTGCACGCCGAACTTGAACCTCGTAATAGACGAGTTCGACGATAACTGTGACCGGTGATGGTCATCTGTTCATTGATTAATGAATTTCAGCATGAATGTCCATTAGCCCTCTTCTTTTTCTCATCTTCAAAATGTCAGTAATTTTACTACCAATCTCGGTGTATTTGCAGATTTTAATGATATTTGCTGTTATGTTCTATAAGTATATTATGATATCAAATTAAATTTAACTATTAAATATATTATGGTATGAAATCAAATACAAGAAATATGTATTTTATTGTACACCAAAAACGATCATTTAGTTCTTAAATTTCTCTACATTCTGATTCTCATAAAGATAGTTACGAATTCAGAGAAACTTGTTTCTAGGATAATTGTTTTGACCTATGTTCCGGGCTGTGCGCCGCGTATCCACTGCTAATTGCCGAGAAACTTCGCCTACGAATGTTTGAACACAATCTGCCACTTCGGCACTAACTTAGTTACCTAAATTTAATTTTAGTTCAGGTAAATATTAGTTTTGCGAGTTTCCTATGTGGCAATAAGTAAATTGAAATTTGTGAAATTTCAATTTATACTTACTATACTACTATACTATACTTACTACTATAAAAGAAGATTTTATTAACCCAGACTTTTCACTGAATCATTCTTTAAGTATCATAGTTTTACTGTAAGTTACTGTTAAATACAGTTAGTAGTTTCAGGTAGACGCTTTCTTATTAGTAAATCACATTTTCAATAAAACCTCGAAAAGTATTTATATAACCAGAAACACTCACTCGTATTAGTTGTCAAATTACAGAAATCAGCCAAAAATAATCTGTCGTAAGTGTATTTTATTATACAGTAACTTATATAGCAATTGTTATATCAGGGATCTTTATTTATCATTATATAATACTATATTTATTTAAAACCTTCTTAAACATACATTTTTTTTTAAAATATGAAAACACATTTTTTTTAAAACACTACATATAAAACAGATTGCCACTGATGGTGGTGTCTACGACACAAGCCATCAGTGGTTAGGACTCCAGAGTGAGAAACCTCCTCACCATACGCGCCGTATCAAGGATAACTGCTTTCTGTACCAGGCCCCTAACCCAGCTGGTTAACAAAAGTTTCTTAAGGTGTTGGTCGATACTTTTCGTCTTCAAACCGTACAACAATTACTGATGGTAGGACCTTTTGTGAATCCGCACAGGTTGGTACCACCACCTCGCCTATTTCTGCTGTGAAGCAGTAATGCGTTTCGGTTTAAAGGGTGAGGCAGCCGTTGTAACTGTACTGAGACCTTAGAACTCATATCTCCAGGTGGGTCAGGTCACACCAGGTGGGCTGCGAGCTCGACAATCTATCCATGCAATAAAATAAATACTTCATTACATGGCGGTAGTTTCGTGGGCCAGGTCTAAATATTTTATTAATTTGTCCTTTTCTGCCTTCACGAGGTTCTCGTCATGAGGAATGGTGATATCAACCAACACTGCTCGACGCGCAGACCGATCTATTATCACAATATCTAGCTTATTGGCAACAATATACCTATCGGTGATAATAAATCGGTCCCAGCAGAGCGTAACATGACCATTTTCGAGAACTGGTTAAGGTTGGTAACGGAATCAAGAAAGTCATATTTCAAAGCATGTTGTTGATGGATAATCCTAGCCACTTGGCTATGTCTATGCAAGTACTCGCCAATAGCAAAACGAGAACAGCCAGAAACAATATAACGCCTAATAGACTCTCCCGGACGGTGGCATGCCCGACAAATGTCGTCCGTCCCATCCTTCGGGATATATTATTATTAGTATTGCGATTTGAAGATAGCGGAATACACGGTCCACTTGCTGGTCAATGTTTTCCGTTGCTCATAGTTGTCACCAATGCTAAGAGTGTAATTATATATATTTTTATTGCTTAGAATAGTGGACGAGCTCACAGCCCACCAGGTGTTAAGTGGCTACTGGAGTCCATAGACATCTACAACACAAATGCCACCGCCCACCTTGAGATATAAGTTCTAAGGTCTCAGTATAGTTAAAACGACTACCCTACCCTTCAAACCGAAACGCATTACTGCTTCACAGTAGAAATAGGCAGGGTGGTGGTACTTACCCATGCGGACTCACAAGAGTTCCTAACACTAGTAATTACGCAAATTATAATTTTGCGGGTTTTATTTTTATTACACGATGTTATTCTTTCACCATGGAAGAAGAAGATCGAATATATGAAAAGATAAAATATTTTACTTTTAAAAAGAAGATAAGTTCGTTGAGTTTGCTTCGCAGACTCTTCTCGGGACTGTGATTTTTTTTGGTAACAGTGTTAGATTACTTTGACATTCAATATGCATTTTACACAGCATCCAAGTTAAAGGAATTGATTTTGAATTGTACTTTCAATATTAATATCGTCCAACGACGTCTAGATATTTGGTTAAATGTATTTTTTAGGATACGACTAAAATTACTGATAAATAAACATAATTCTATTGAGTAAAAGATCCAAGGTAGGCCTTTACCGGTAACAATACGCTTTCAAACTATTAGTATGAATGTGCTCCGAGTGGAGGTCGTTCTAGCTGCAGTTCGATTTAGAAACTGATCCCCTATACTACGTACAGCTGCGCCAATGAAATACCTTCACACGATCTAATGGGTGCAATTATTACTTCACTAACATATGAGTCGACTATTATCAAAGCCGGCAATCTGACTTTTGGATAATTATTGGTAAATCAGAAAAACGAATTATTGACTTTGTATTCCATTGGCAGTCACAAAACTCTTCGGAACGACATCTTAGATAAATAACAGGTTAACTATTAACCTTTATTTAATGCAGGTTTTGAACCGTATTCTTTGAAGGAAACGATTATATTCAAATCNTGTATTCCATTGGCAGTCACAAAACTCTTCGGAACGACATCTTAGATAAATAACAGGTTAACTATTAACCTTTATTTAATGCAGGTTTTGAACCGTATTCTTTGAAGGAAACGATTATATTCAAATCAATCTGTATTGACATATCAATAACATTTTTTTGTCCAAATGCACAGATTGCCACCTTTGATAATAGACGACTCATATATAACACGGTAAATAACAAGTAAAATCCAACATATCTGTATTAAGGACACTAAACAAGAGATATTTTAATTATGAAAAGTTGATTTCTTAATTTTTATAAGCAGATGAACAAGCTCATGGCCTACTTGTTTTTAAATGGCTATCGGAGAGATCACAACGTGAATGTGACGTCCATTATGAAACACTACGTCTAAATTTCAATTGTATAGTATAGTGGCAGGAATAGGCAAAGTGTTGGCACCTTTACGATGTGGGTTCAGAAGACGGCATATAAACTGTAATTAAACAAATTATTTATTTTGGGTTAATTTCATTACAATTGTGTAACAGCATTAGCTGTTTTTTATCTTGACTTGAAGACATTTGTGAACAAATAGAAAATTGTGAGTCCGCGCGGGCTGGTACCACCGCCCTGCCTATTTCTGCCGTGAAGCAGTAATGCGTTTCGGTCTGAATGGTAGAGCAGCCGTTGTAACTATACTGAGATCTTAGAACTTATATATCAAGGTGGGTGGCCCATTTACGTTGTAGATGTCTATGGGCTAAAGTTACCACTTAACACCAGGTGGGCTGTGAGCTCGTCCACCCATCAAAGCAATAAAAAAATAATAAAAAAAATTGGAAGTATTTCCTTAAAAAAACTGTTATCTTCCCGCGGGATTTGAACACTGGAATGCATTGCTCGATCACATTGTAGCTTTACACGATATGAGTATAACAGCTTTAGGCCACGACAAATGGATATTTTATAATTATAAAAAATCCACATAAACAATCCACATTAAACAATCAACAAACATATAAACAATCCATATTAAAATGCTATACTTCAAAGTAATATTTTGTTAAATGAGATTTTTACTTAAAATCAGTTCTACGGTCCTAATCTCGCGTTTTTTATTATCATCCCATTATTTGCAGCATTTGAATATTCTGCTGACTATTGCTTAAAAGTATATTGAGGTCTAGTAGTACGCTGCGTGCTAGATCGTTCGTGAGCAAAATGAAACTTAAAAGTCTACAAATCTAATATATAAAATTCTCGTGTCACAATGTTCGTTCCCATACTCCTCCGAAACCGCTTGACCGATTCTCATGAAATTTTTTATGCATATTCAGTAAGCTTGAGAATCGGCTACTATCTATTTTTTATAACCCTAAGTGATTAGGGTTGTCCACCCCTAACATATTTTTTTTATTTGGACATTTTTTTTTTTGTTATAATGAGGTATTATGTGGTTGAATGAGGTTTTGTTATTTTTATTATATATTCATCCCTCATCGTTCACAGCACTACATACCTCTTTCACTCATTTACCACATCCTTACACACTTACAATAAGTTCGTTTTTTTTTCTACACTAGAAATTCCCTAGAAATCTTATATATGGCAAAACAATGTTTGTCGGGTCAGCTAGTATTTTTATAAAAAAAAAGGGTAATTAGTTTTATTTATTATGATTAATGCCTAGGGATTTTATTATTATATTAACAGAATTTTCCTTGTTTTTGATCGCAAATACGCGATATGTAGATTAAAAATAATGAACCAAAACATACAAGAAAATTGTAAATGTATTTCATCAGCTGACTGTTTGCAAACTAATAATTTATAGTTATCTGTTTTACTTTTTTTTTTTTTTTTTTTTTTTTTATTCTTGAAATATTACTGGTGGCCCGAAGGCCTTTCCAGTTTCACCAGGACAGGTGGGCGAGCAAAGGCTCAGCCAAGAGGGGTGGGATTTGCTAACAACTGCCCGAGCGCCTCCGAAGGAGAGCTAACAACTCAAGAGCAATTGCTTCGCGAATGAATCTACTACCGGATCGGAATCTGATGCATGGGCTAGGTTGCACGTCGACCCCTTTGTCGAGTTCGACGAGTACGGTTACTGGGGTCCCTAAGCCTGCTCCTATTATTAGAGCTGAAGGCATCTAATGCAAAGGTTATTGGATCTGANCCAGGTCGTCATGGAGGTCGACGTTCCTGACGAACCACGGGGCTCCGACGGCTATCCTGCAAAAACGGGATTGAATAATTTGAAAGGATTTTAAGTGTATGCGGGCCGCGTGAGCGAACACTACACTTGCATAGGTCATGACGGGGCGTATGCAAGTTTTGTAGAGTGTCACCTTATTTCTAAGGGTCTGTTTTACATAATTATCGTGTTTATTTATACATATTTTCCTCCAGCATTGTTCACTCGGTGTAATAAATGCGTCACACGTCATTCGCTGCTACAAGGAAAAAATCACACACGTAGCAAATCAATGCCTTCCAAAGGTCGGATTTAAGGTTAAAATTACAACAACGTCTTACTAATAAAGATAGGGGGGGAAATATATGTATTTATGGATCATCTATAGGTAATATCAATAGGATCCGAATGCTTAGCTGATACCGAATAGCTGATACGCATTCTACATAAGGAAATTTGAAGCAACGTTCTCTGAGAATTAAACTAGTGTACTGCAGTCGCCAACTTGTTTTTTTTTTATTACTTAGTTGGATAGACGAGCTCACAGTCCACCTGGTGTTAAGTGGTTACTGGAGCCCATAGACATCTGCAACGTAAATGCGCCACCCACCTTGAGATATAAGTTCTAAGGTTTCAGTATAGCTACAACGGCTGCCCCACCCTTCAAACCGAAACGCATTACTGCTTAGAAATAGGCAGGGAGGTGGTACCTACTCGTGCGGACTCAGAAGAGGTCCTACCACCAGTTAACTTTACTGATAAGTACCACCGTCCTGTCTATTTGTACCGCGAAGCAATAATATGTACATTCGGGTGCAAAGGTGGAGCAGCCATTATACAATATATTTGAGACTTCGACCTCATGTCTCAAGGTGGATGGCGGAATTCACGTTGTAATTATCTATGGGTTCAAGTAACCACCAAGCAGACGGCTATGTTCTCGTTTCCGCATATGCAATAAAATTATTAATAGAAACCATTTTCAAAAACATACGTTTCAATGATCTTAAAATTAAAAAAAAAAGTTCGATGACGGTTCGATGAATTTTCTTAAATCCTTTTGTGTATAATGCACTTATTATTTGAAAAGAATAATATTTTAATTCATTTTATCTACATATTATAAAGAAACCACGTACATTTATGGTCAGACAAGTAACAGCATGTTGTCTTGACAAGGGTCAAAACTATACACTTGTATGCTAAGTGAAACGCAAAAGAAACAGGTATGCCAAGTTCGAATAAGCTTGACTCAATACATTTTAATTTTAACTACCATAACTTTAGTTCAAGTTTATAGTTATCCAAACGTACAAATATCATGACTATGTTACAATTAGGGAAAGATTTATGTTTTGTATCAAATTTATTACAATTTAAATTATATTACTGTACTCAACATTAATTATACTAGTACAGTTCGTAAAATAATAATGGAAGAATGGTTGTCCATGAAATTTTACGTTGTGTTAAGCATATTTACTAGATATCGTTTGATAATGTCGCATTCACTCACAGTGGTAATACATTTAAGCTTTTATAAATAATGGTGTTACCGAAATTATCATTTATCGCAAACATCATAAAGATGGTGTGCACACAGTGGAATGAAGTCTATATTTTATCTTGTTTTGTTATGTAACATGATTACTTTATCCGAAATAAATTTGATATACTCGTAAAAATAACACTTCAAGTAACACTTACCTAAAGAGATAACAGATAAATTGTAGGATAAAAATTGTAGCGTAATTCATGTAATCCATGAAAACTAATTCAGCGCATACGTGATAATAAGTGGCTACTAGTAACTATTGTAGATTAATGCTGCCGCTTTTTTTCCCTACCTATGCTGATAGCCTTGAGAGGCTATTTCAGCTTCGCCCTAACATGTAGGTGAGCTCACGGGGCTCAAACCTGATGACGTTGCTAATACGAACCCTAACAAGAGCCGTTCTTCGCAGAAGCTACCACAGGATCAGCTGCCGCTCTTCTAGAGGTATTACACCATTTATACCACATTTATTATTCACATAATTAATTGAAAGACTAGCAAATTCCCGAGACTTGAAGCGTGGTATAATTCTGATGACCAGAATAAATTGAAAGAATAAATTGTATCTAAAAAAAGATTTGTATCGTAACAAAGTTAAACACTCGTTTATTTCTAAAGTACAATTCTAAGCGAGCTTCGAATTGGTTCGAGTTTGTAATGCATACCCGTATAAGGCCGGTATTAAATATATTATCCGACAAAATAGTGCGGGCCTTTCCGTTCAATTTCACAAATCGTGTTGTGTTGATGGTCGGACGCTCTGACGTATCGCGTTCTACCGCCGGGATCTTTTTCTGCTTGATGGCAAATTGGATTCTATATACAGCCTTCAGAGGTTGATATGTAGATAGTAAATATTCCTTCCGTAGGTCCTTTGTCAAAGTGACGGGATAGGTAATTGAAACTAGTATTGTGTGAATAGACGAAACATAATAACAGAGTAGAGGTAATGCCACGTGTTCATTTTTTTTTTGCTTAAATGGGTGGACGAGCTCACGGCCCACCTGGTGCTAAGTGATTACCGGAGCCCATAGACATCTACAACGTAAATGCCGCCACCCACCTTGAGATAAGAGTTCTAAGGTCTCAGTATAGTTACAACGGTTGACCCACCCTTCAAACCGAAACGCATTACTGCTTAGAAATAGGCAGGGAGGTGGTACCTACTCGTGCGGACTCAGAAGAGGTCCTACCACCAGTTAACTTTACTGATAAGTACCACCGTCCTGACTATTTGTACCGCGAAGCAATAATATGTACATTCGGGTGCAAAGGTGGAGCAGCCATTATACAATATATTTGAGACTTCGACCTCATGTCTCAAGGTGGATGGCGGAATTCACGTTGTAATTATCTATGGGCTCAAGTAACCACCAAGCAGACGGCTATGTTCTCGTTTCCGCATATGCAATAAAATTATTAATAGAAACCATTTTCAAAAACATACATTTCAATGCTCTTGGAATTAAAAAAAAAGTTCGATGACGGTTCGATGATGGTTCGATGAATTTCCTTAAATCCTTTTGTGGTTAATGTACTTATTATTTGAAAAGAATAATATTTTAAGTCATTTTATCTACATATTATGAAGAAACCACGTACAATTATGGTCAGACAAGTAACAGCATGTTGTCTTGACAAGGGTCAAAACTATACACTTGTATACATTTTAATNTTAAAAAAAAAGTTCGATGACGGTTCGATGATGGTTCGATGAATTTCCTTAAATCCTTTTGTGGTTAATGTACTTATTATTTGAAAAGAATAATATTTTAAGTCATTTTATCTACATATTATGAAGAAACCACGTACAATTATGGTCAGACAAGTAACAGCATGTTGTCTTGACAAGGGTCAAAACTATACACTTGTATACATTTTAATTTTAACTACCATAACTTTAGTTCAAGTTTATAGTTATCCAAACGTACAAATACTGTGACTATGTTACAATTAGGGAAAGATTTATGTTTTGTATCAAATTTATTACAATTTAAATTATATTACTGTACTCAACATTAATTATACTAGTACAGTTCGTAAAATAATAATGGAAGAATGGTTGTCCATGAAATTTTACGTTGTGTTAAGCATATTTACTAGATATCGTTTGATAATGTCGCATTCACTCACAGTGGTAATACATTTAAGCTTTTATAAATAATGGTGTTACCGAAATTATCATTTATCGCAAACATCATAAAGATGGTGTGCACACAGTGGAATGAAGTCTAATATTTTATCTTGTTTTGTTATGTAACATGATTACTTTATCCGAAATAAATTTGATATACTCGTAAAAATAACACTTCAAGTAACACTTACCTAAAGAGATAACAGATAAATTGTAGGATAAAAATTGTAGCGTACAATTTAATAAAAATTGTCATGTAATTCATGTAATCCATTAGAACTAATTCAGCGCATCCGTGATAATAAGTGGCTACTAGTAACTATTGTAGATTAATGCTGCCGCTTTTTTTTTTCCCTACCTATGCTGATAGCCTTGAAAGGCTATTTCAGCTTCGCCGTAACATGTAGGTGAGCTCACGGGGCTTAAACCTGATGACGTTGCTAATACGAACCCTAACAAGAGCCGTTCTTCGTAGAATCTACCACAGGATCAGCTGCCGCTCTTCTAGAGGTATTACACCATTTATACCACATTTATTATTCACATAGTTATTTGAAAGACTACCAAATTCCCGAGACTTGAAGCGTGGTATAATTCTGATGACCAGAATAAATTGTATCTAAAAAAAGATTTCTATTGTAATAAAGTTAAAACATTCGTTTATTTCTAAAGTACAATTCTAAGCGAGCTTCGAATTGGTTCGAGTTTGTAATGCATACCCGTATAAGGCCGGTATTAAATATATTATCCGACAAAATAGTGCGGGCCTTTCCGTTCAATTTCACAAATCGTGTTGTGTTGATGGTCGGACGCTCTGACGTATCGCGTTCTACCGCCGGGATCTTTTTCTGCTTGATGGCAAATTGGATTCTATATACAGCTTTCAGAGGTTGATATGTAGAGAGTAAATATTCCTTCCGTGGTTCCTTTGTCAAAGTGACGGGATAGGTAATTGAAACTAATATTGTGTGAATAGACGAAACATAATAACAGAGTAGAGGTAATGCCACGTGTTCGTTTTTTTTTTTGCTTAACTGGGTGGACGAGCTCACGGCCCACCTGGTATTAAGTGGTTACCGGAGCCCATAGACATCTACAACGTAAACGCCGCCACCCACCTTGAGATATAAGTTTTAAGGTCTCAGTATAGTTACAACGGTTGACCCACCCTTCAAACCGAAACGCATTACTGCTTCACGGCAGAAATAGGCAGGGTGGGGGTACCTACCCGTTCGGACTCACAAGAGTTCCTACTACCAGTAAACCAGTTCTTCTCTAGTGTCTTCTCAATTCTATACATAACACGGCTGCAGCGTTCGGTATTTGTTGAAATAAAATTATACGAATCGTTGCAGACTACTTACTTCTATTTATAGAGGAACAATATAATTTTCAGACATCGTAATATGAATATCATCCGCCCACGTTCAAGCCCTCAAAGTCTCATTTGTACTGTAGAACAACTATCCCGACCGTAATTTAAAATTTAAAAATAATATTACGGGTGAATTAAGTATAAGCAGAATGAATTCATAACGATTAATACCGTTGTACGTGTTGGATGACGATTCATTAGTAAATTTCTTCAAAACGTGCATGAAATAAAAAATACTTGTTAATAATTGCTAAACCATTGCAAAGCAATAACAATTTTAAATTTCAAGATTTTTTTTATTCCCGCGCACCTTTACTTGAAAAAGAGTTATGTTTCTTAGAAGCCCATCGGTAATTTCTTAATTATCTTTGTTCTTAATTAAGTAAGAGATATATTGTAAATATCAGAAACAAAAGTGAAAAGGAAATGAACCCGTCCTATATCACGTTGTTAAACACAAGTATAGCCATTTGCTTTTATGAAACACTAGGCTGTGTAATATCCCTGGATGAAAGTATAATGTGTGCAAACTGGAATCCTAAAAACATAAAATTGCATGTTTTTTTTTTTGCAAAAACCGCTTTTGTAATGATTCATACGATGTTGTTTCGTCCTTTTTTGGGTCTCGAGCATTGGAGCGAATGAAAATATTTTATTTTTCGAGATATCCTCTTTCTTAAAATACTAGCAGACCGCTCCGACTCCGCTCGGGTTTTTAACAAAAATTTCAACGATATTTGACGTTGTTTAATTTTTTAAAAATAAAAGAACACTTATTGTGGCATAACTATAATAGTTAGACATATACTGTCGCGACCATTTTTGTAAATAATATTGTGTTCCACAAAGTCGTCGTACATTATATTATTCTATCATCAATAGATTTCGCAGAGCACGCGATGTAAGGAATATTTTAGGTAACTTTTTTACACCTTAGGATACATTATTGGAGTTTTAGTAAGGATCCCAAATTTTTTTTAAAAAAGGCCTATGTCACTCGGGAATAGTGTAACTTCCAAACAGTGAAAGAATTTTTCAAATCGGTTCAGTAGTTTCGGAGCCTATTCAATACAAACAAACAAACAAATCTTTCCTCTTTATAATATTAGTATAGATATAGATAAATACGTAACGTATTTAGTATACGTCATAATCCACTAGAGTTAGAAAAGAAACAAGTGCAACAACATGCCTCTTACTTCGGGATTCAATATACCTATTACCAAGCCTTTGCAATTGCTGTATTTTATTTGTAACTGTCTGTTTGTAATTTAAAACAAAGAATAAAGATTGCTAAATATTGAGTGATAGTAATTGAAATACAGTATCAATATTTGTGTATATACATTTAATTATAGGTTTCACTATTTTGATATGTACAATTTTTTTTTCGCAAATTAAAAATAATAGAGCAATGTGAATGGCATTTTTTCTAAAGAGACTAGAGTTATAATTTATAATATTCATTTAGAAAACATTTCTGTAACGTAAAATGAAACAAATAAACTCTGAAGTACTTTTAGTTACGGTTTTTGGCACAGTACACTAATTTTCACTCAACAAATACACGTACAGAGCATTTTAGTCATTGTGAAAACATCTGTCGAGCTTTATAAAGCCGAAAACACTTTTAAAATAGCACGTAAACTGAAAGTCATCACATTATAATATGACACAGTCGTAATTCGATAATGAATCAGGGAGTGTCTTCTTTTTTCAACCAAACGAAAAGATAAAATACAGCAGCGATTGCAGACCCCACTAGTGGTCCAACCCAGTAAACCCAGTGACCTGTCCAAATACCCGTCCACAAAGCCGGGCCCAAGGACCTCGCGGGATTCATACTGGCGCCGGTTAGTGGCCCTCCAGCTATCGATAATCCCGCAATAGCCAAACCAAACTTAACCGGAACGGAGTCCTGTTTGTTCTTGTTGACGGGATCCCAGCAGGCGCAGTTCAAAAATGAAAGAGCCGCAGTCAAAACTGCTTCGACGATTAAAGCTTGAAACAATGTAATTTCCGTACGTGGTAACGTCATACAGACCCCATCCATGTCTATGTGCGAAACAGCTATTAACAATCCGTATCCTAAAATCGCTCCTGCGCATTGTGCTACTATAAACGCAATAGCCAGCGGAAACGATATCGCGCCCCATATCAGCGAGGCCAGTGTGACGGACGGGTTCATGTGCGCTCCAGATATATGTCCAAATATTTGGACATTAAACGAGACTACCAAACCGAACCCTAGTGCTCCGTATATTGGTGGTTGAGGTAAATATCCAGCGTGCGGTATACATGCCATGCACCCAAACACGAGAAGCAGCAACGTGGAAATAAACTCCGATACGATTTGTCTCCACTCATAGCACCACGCGTACATGGCTCTGCATCCTGATGCTTGCGAGACGTCTGACCGTACTTTATTTTCGATTACTTCGATGACCGATTGGGGGTTAGTTGCCGAAACCGTCATTTTTGCAGACTCTCTGAACTTTGATGACACAGAAAATCACATAACAAAAACTCAGCAAGGCACTACTGCTAATCAAGTCTTTTGTTCGTTTTTTTTTTTCGCACTTATATTAATTCGTTTTCACATGGATTGAGCGAGGACACGACCGCACAGCTACCGCGTCGAAATAAAAATATTGATATTCCTTAGTGCGCGGTCATAATAAACGATAATTCGCGTTAGCAGAGTACTATGGTTATTATCAGTCATTTCAAACAGCTTTCAGTTATTCATGCAGTGTATTATAATACATTGTTATGATCAACATTAATATGAAAAGTAATATAATACGTGTTCAGTTTTATCGGTGCAGATGCCCACTTGGCCATACGACAACATAACTTGAACAACGGAACTCACATTGTAACATGATTTAAAAGTAGAATTACGGCTACCCTGTTAATAACAGTAATGCATGACTGTTTTGCATAATATTGATGTTTCCAGAAAAACATAAGATTCGTGATTTAAAATTATGTGCGACAGATAAGTGAACAAAACATCTCGTCTATGGGCGTCGTATAAGGCAATTTAGGGATTTAGCGGAGAATGGACATCAACGCTCAATGAAAATTTATTACACCAGAATAGTGCGACTGCCACTCTTCATTTTGTATTGATACAGCATGCTACGAGCTCACGAGAATATAAACTGCCATTCTTCCATTCTTTCTCGCGATTCAATGATGTTCCGATTTCAAGAGTATGAAAACCTTCAATCTCCTCTTTCAAGGAGGGTGTCAGCATTCACGTTGTTTAATACATGAATGAATATTTAAAAAAATCTAATATGTATTTAAAAAAATAATAATGTAATATTAAAAAAAAAGACAAGCCCGCTGAGTTTTTGGCCAGTTCTTATCAGGACTGAGGCTAGTTTTTGTGAATTGGCGGGAGTTATTTTTGACGTTCAACAAGTATGTACTTTCATTTAGGTTGAATAAAAAAAAAAGATTTGATTATTATTATCATGGTGTAAAAACAAGAACATAAGTCATCAAAAATAATTACGAAAAAACGTCATTCCGATAGAGGCACCCGTCACGTGCGGACGTGCTCATCGTCCACTCGATCGCCCGGTCTTTGTTCGCCCGGCTTTTGTTAGCCCGGCCATTGTTCGCGCGGCCTGTGTTTGTGGTACATCTGCCGACTAAGTGCTCTTTCTGGAAGTTTTTATTTGTTTTGTTTCCTTTTGTTGTTTCTGTGTTCGTGGTACATCTGCCGNAAAAAAAAAAAAAAAAAAAAAATAATTACGAAAAAATCATTCTAGTTCAATAGAAATAAACTCTACCAACCATTATTAGCATATTATCTCTAATCTTTTTGCTGCCATTTGATAGTAGCTTAAGGGGTTATTTCAGCTACGCCGGAACGGGTAGGTGAATTAACTAACTCTAACCCTAGCAAGAGCAGCAGTGCTTCACTGAATCTACCACCGGATCGGAATTACAACTTACAGAAAAGATACGATGAGAAACTCAGTGAGCTGTATATATGGGTTAGTTGACTCGGCAAACTTATTACCTCAATTCTCTTTATTTTCAATAAAATAAAAAAACCATAATTCGGATTTTTAGGAACGTATCTTTATTTATTTCTGTTCCACAATTACTATAAATTCTATTGAACAGTAGATGTAACTAAAGGCAAGGTAATATCTCTATTTTCAAACTTAAAACATATCAAATTGTGTTATTTGTCAAAGACTTTCTGCAATTTTTTTATGAAAACACCTTTCGGCAACAACCTGGTATTTTTCAAAATGGTTTCGGGAAAGCAGGAAAATTGTGACCAGAAAAGCTTCGTGTAATCCTGGTAATATTGTAGCCTTGACTAATTACGCGCAGTTCAATGAACACTCATGGGATTTACCGTACATATTAGGTTATTACAAAAGAAATATTATTTCCTTCCTTCCTTGAAGAACATTTGGTATCATTAACAGTTTCGATTTTTTACATCAGCCTATTTTTTTCCATGAATTATATTTGCTTGCTTATAATTTTGATGAAAGTTATTTTTAAATCTTTTTTTTAATTATTATTTTCGAATTCATAGATCGCGAACGTAACCTCCTCCTTACCCTCTTATGCCAATGCCATAACATCGTGCAGTGCGATCGCATATGATAAATATATTCATTCACTTTTCTGCAATGTATTTATTGCCCTAGCAAATTTACATTTTGGTTAAAAGTAATAAACATTTTACTTAAAATTAGTAAGATGAGCATTTATCTCATTAAACATAGTACATTAAGCCCTCAGAATCGATGTAGAGACACTGTATGTAGGCTAGAGCTGGATGAAAAAGGCCAATGATCGTGCTCAATGGCGTCCAATTGGAGAGGCCTATGTCCAGTAATTGAATGCTGTAGGCTGATTATGATGACGACAAACATTTATCTGTTCCAAAACGTATCTTTACTAAACAAAAAATTTAAGATCCAGTTACTTTTATAATATATAGTTAACGATCAATATATTTTCTTCTGACCATGTTTACAATAGCTAGGACTAGAACAGTGAATTCGTACTCTTCTTCATCCTCGTCTACCCAATGCTGAGTGTGGGTCTCTTCACATGCACTCCATTCCCCTCGGTCTCTTGCCTTTCGCATTCAGTCCCAGACATTTTGACTAGGTCGTCGATCTACCTCATCGGCTATCTGCTCACGTTACGAGCTCAGCTCCAGTACTTTTGTGCCCCACCAATTGTCAATACGACGGCCCAATTCCACTTTCTCATAGCAATCTCTTTGGCAACGTAAGTCAAACCAGTTCTTCTGCGGATTTCGGTATTGCGCACTCTATCCCGTATACATAATGCCTAACATTGCCCGTTGAATGGCTATTAAACCTTCATGCACAGACAATTAAGAGCTTATAGTATGTTTATTCCTATATATTACTTTAATCCAACTACAATTTTGTTAGATAATTATGTTTGTGTAAAGGTAATTTGGTTATTATTTGCTTAGTAGGTTTATTGTAACGTTCGGGTAAACAAACTAGCAGTTGTTCTACTTTAGGGACTCCCTTTCATACGATATTTAAGAATTAGAAATCATAATGCTATTTCTGTTACACACTACGAAACATGAGTCTAAGTCTCTATTGTTTATTATACGTATTTAAAAAATCTACAGAGTTCACCTTTATTTACAGGTTTCTAAAAAATACTCACATATTTCTTAGAAAAATGTTTAGAAAGTATCGTAATGTAAAGGTAATTAAAATAATTGTCTTCATTATGCATACAGATTCTGCGATGATGTAAACTTGCAAATCTCTAGAAAACTGGACAAGCCACAGCGATGATGTATGTTAGTCAGTCAGCGTTGTTTTGTAGATTTAAAAGTAGACATGTAAGATAAGAACATGAGATAAAATAATATTTCAACATATCAACTTCAATCATAAGTCTTACATGGGTATTTTTTCCAAGCATATAAATGTAATTGCCCGTAATATTTTGACCTCTTTCCCATCTCGAGTAGGAAGCATTTGAAAGTAAAGGAAAAAATTGCCCGTGACATCTGTTAATTGAACAGAGCAACTTAGCTAGATTAGCAGTGGGCACAAGAGACAAATTCCATTGTGCTGTTTACTTTGTTTTCCTTACCGTACTTACCTCTTTTCTCTTGATGGTAAAGTTGATTGGACGAACTCACAAACAAGCCGGTGTTGGGTTGTCGAATAAAATACATGAATTCATACCCACGTTCACACTGAGATCCAAATCTTAATTTTATTTATGACGAATGATTCAAATTTTCATGATAAAGACAATATTTTGTAAATAATATTTTTTAATTAAAGTAGTAACATTTTTATTTGATCGTGGCATTGATAAGCAGTAACACTATATTGGAAACTAATCTAAATTAATTTATTATACTTCGACACGAAGTTTATTTGGAATTTAGCAGCAGGATTTAATTAAAAATACTAAAAACCCCAGTTGGACCTTTTCATTCTTCACAGGCAGTGCATTTTGGATCTAAATCGCACCGACATACTTTAAACGGTATAACACCATCAAATGTCTTCGTATTATCCCAAAGAACAGATGCGCTTCCTTCGATGTAAGGTTCCGTAGTATTATTCTCCAGCAAAATCGGTTCACAAAAGACACTGTCACTTATAAGAAAAGCAGACACCGTAGTCTCTTTGTCATTTAATGTGATTTTACATTTCCAAGAAGTAAAAGCCATGTAAAGATGTATTTGCGTTATTTGCACAACAATTCCGTCTCTGTCTCCGCTTTGGATGACCAGAGGTTCGTCTGGTTGCACGACCTTAGGACAGAATCGACTCCCGGCCAGTAGCGCTGGGATTGTTTTTGGATAAATTATATTGTCGTTACCACACGACTGTTTTGTACATTTACTTTTAGTCACACACCACGTGCATTTAACGTTCGTTATGCATGATCCGCATGATGAGATGACTGTACATTCATCTTTGACTGAATCCACATCAGTTTTGGACAACGAAGTGAAAGCTGCAGTGAATGCAATCAGTGCAAATAAGTGGCAAACGTAGAACGTTAACATTTTTATTTATTTAATCTGAAACATAAATTTATAAACTAAATCGGTAACATTTCCTTGTAATAAAATTAAATGACTATATAACTAATTCACTAAATTATCTTTACACGTTTCAAAATCTTATCAAGAACCAATTATGTTTATTTATTTTTTATTCCAATAAACACACATATCATAAATAAGGATTGGCGATATTTAATTTATATTAATATTATTCCCTTACAATCTAGATCAAATTCAAAATGACTTACCCAATTAAATTTTCTCCCAACACTAACTAATACATACCGATAAGCGTTAATATACATCTGGACGATCTAAACGCAACTAATTGCACCATTTAGCAATCGCTAGGGTCAAACATGATAATCCCAATAAAACAGTTACGGTGATAATGATCTCTAATAATACTTATTATAATGTCGTAATACTTATTTGTTTTTCACTTCTTTCTTCTTTTTCTCCACCTTATCCCACTAGGTGGGGTCGGCACAGCTAATTTTTCTCTTCCATTCTCTTCTATCAGCCGTCATCTCAACACTCACTCCTCTCTCTCTCATATCGTCATTCACACACTCCATCCATGTCTTCTTCGGTCGACCTCTTCCCCCTCTACCTTGCACTACCATTTCCATACATCTCCTAGTCACATGCANCGGCACAGCTAATTTTTCTCTTCCATTCTCTTCTATCAGCCGTCATCTCAACACTCACTCCTCTCTCTCTCATATCGTCATTCACACACTCCATCCATGTCTTCTTCGGTCGACCTCTTCCCCCTCTACCTTGCACTACCATTTCCATACA
The DNA here is from genome assembly GCF_003987935.1 of Bombyx mandarina. The sequence continues at coordinate 1,731,323 of NW_021011516.1, read as the reverse complement.
TCTCCTAGTCACATGCATCTTCTCTCTACGCATCACATGTCCATACCATATTTGTTTTTCACTTAAAAATAATAATGTCATCGATAAAACAAACATGCAACAGATCGCAAAAGAACAACCGATCATGTACTTTATTTTACTCATTCGACTATTTCAATCCTTTTCGGTTATTTTTACGATGATAAAATGCTATATACTATAAATAATAATAAAAACACCTTTGTAATTATTAGGCTCGTTTGTAGATTGTGAAGGGAAAAATTGAAGCAAAAATTTAATTTATTAAAATTTAAACGAATCAAATTCGATAGAGTTCATTTTAAAAATTACAACAAAGACAACCTTTGTGGGGCTAAGCATAAAAAACTTAATATGTTATTGATAATAAACAAAAAAAACAGAACATCGTCCTCATCAATCATTGGATCAATACGATCTTAATGATTTTAATGCTATCAAGTTAATGTGAATCAATATAATGTTTTACAACAGTATATAGCTAATATATTGCTCGTTCCCTGACCATATCAGTGCGATTCCTAAGCCCTTGATCGCCGTTATGAGCTTTTTTTTAGTATCTGGAAATTTGAAATCAAGTACCGAACCAAATCACCTTTCCCGAGAGTTCACAGTTGACTGATCTTAAACATATTTACATTGTTGTAAAAGCATTAAAATGAACGATGGTTTTGTTTTAAGATAGGTCATCTACCACGTAGTTCAATTATATGGTATCATCTGGCATACTACTGTTGCGTTGTGGTAAATGAGACTGGACTGTATTTATTAGTTTTGATATATTTATTAGTCCTAATGTGACAAATTAAAGATATGTGAATATATGAAATATGAAATCGATGTGTCGCCCTTGGCGGCTGGAATTGAAAAGGGGAAAGTGTCATGGCGGATGTAGCTATTTGACACTTTTGACGTTCCGAATTCAAACACTACGCTCAAGCAGCTTAAGCTGGCCTGGTGTCGATAAAGTTTTTCAATATCGTTTCCACTAATCTTTTGAATTTATCCAAATCTTTTTCTTCCTGTTTATAAATCTCAATGGAGATATAGTTACACGTCCATATGTCATGACATAAGTATGCATTCTATCGAAACATGATAGCAAGACTAAATGACATGACACACGTGCATACATAACATACACGATTTTATCAATCGACTTCCAGAAGAGGTTATCAAATCGAACCACGTTTTTTCTCACTCACTGTTAACGTCACTTATGATCACATACCGTGAATACTTCTGCATGATTATTTTCGCAGATAAATTAGATTTTGCAGATAGATTTCGCAAAGATTTCACAGATTTTCGTAGATTCGGATGTAGGAGGTTTATATTTTCTAGACAATATTACTAAAATATTTAAAATAATTATTTAAAGAAATATTATACTAAAAAATGGTATCGCTGGCATCTTTACTACATTACAAGTAATTACTTCATTCAGTTGGAGGTATTAACAACGTTCAATTAATTATTGTTAATATGTACTTCCAACTTAGAATTCCTTCTATGAATATTGGACCTTATAGATAAGCTATAGTGACGAGACTGAAATTAATCACACAAATGAATGAGTGAGTGAACATAACATTGCTTTTTTTTTTTTTAATAAATAAATATTTACTAACAATCACGCCACGTTAACTGATCCCGTGATAAGTTCGTAAAGAACTTGTGTTACAGGTACCAGATAACGGAAATAAATGTAAGATTTTTTATTATACACATACATATATTTAATATACATCCATAACCCTGGAAAAGACATTTATATTTACCATACAAATATCTTCCCTTGGCGGGATTCGAACCCGCGACCCCCTTGTGTAGTGACCATGTCACTTACCACTACACCAGACGGCCGTTAACATAAATATTATGTATTGATTAAGAAACAGTATTTTTTTAAATTATATCAATTTTATTATTGCGTAATTTATTTTAATTTCAGTAAACGCTAAAATAGTCCAATTGATGCTCTTAATTCTAAGCGGTTACTGGAGCACTTAGATACCTATAATTTGATTGGCTGACTGACTCAATATGAACCTTACAAAGTTCAATTCATGGAATTTGAATTGGTTTTTGACGTGACAACGTCTTATAATTCGATGGAGTCGGCTGCACGCACGAAAAAACATGACTCATGCGCCGTTACCTCGCTCTGAAGCGTTCCATTTAAGGCTTGAAGTGCAAGCGAGAGGGCGCAACGAGCGACAAAGAGGCACAATCACACAAATTCGACATCTGTCTCTCTCCTACTTGAGTGAGCGATGCATCCACGTGGACAGCTGCTATACAATAATACATTTACATGTTTTCGTCAAATATGAAGTTCAGTGAAAAGTGAATGTGGCATCAATTGTTTATAGCAACGATAATTGCGATAATTGAAAAATGAAACCATCAGTATTTTCTAATGACGTTGTCACGTTCAATTATCGTCAGTAAACCGACTTTTTGATAAAAGCAGACGGTAGGAATTTAAAATATTAAAATTTAACGTTAATTATATCGCAGACTTAAGATAAAAGTTTTAGTGAAATCAAAATTAATCCATGTTTTTGATTTTACATCAACTCCAAAAAATGCAAAAGTATCTATGGGCTCAGAGCATGACTGAAAAACATACTTATCATACAATTTAATACAAAGGATTACCCTTTCCGAGTTTTTGTGACTTAAGTTCGATAACGCTATCATATTTGGCTTTATCGTGTAAAAAATGACACCTATGTACATACATGATTTCAAAAAGAATAAAATCATTAGCTTAATTATATAATTATCACTAGTGGTCCCCCTGGTAGCCGAAAATCGACTATAATTTATCAAAACTATAAGTTTAAACATTATTATGGTTCTATCACGGGGGTGGTGCGATCAATGGCCCTATACGGGGCGCCTGTGTGGGGCCAGCCCCTGCCGCGGGGGTGGCGAAGCTGCTGCAACGGCCGCAACGCACCATCGCGGTCAGGGTCATCCGTGGTTATCGCACCATCTCCTTTGAGGCGGCGTGTGTACTGGCTGGGACGCCGCCTTGGGCTCTGGAAGCGGAGGCGCTCGCCGCTGACTATCAGTGGCGGGCTGACCTTCGCGCCCGGGGCGTGGCGCGTCCCAGCCACAGTGTGGTNAAAAAAAAAAAAAAAAAAAAAAAAAAAAAAAAAAAAAAAAAAAAAAAAAAAAAAAAAAAATTGTTCTATCGTCAAATAATATTAAAGACAAACAATATATTAATCTATTTTCAATTTGACCACAGACTGTAAACAATAACAAAAGTTTGACAATAAACAAAGAGTATATACGAATATATAGTTATATATATATATATAGTTGTGTGTTGTGTCAAACACATGGCAGTGTGTGTAAATTTTTTTATTGATTTAATGTATTTTTATACACAATAAAAAAAATTAACACTGCACTCCTTCTCTATATTCTCTTCTTTCTTCTTCTCTATAAGTGTGGGAATTTTCATACTCCTCCGGCCGCGCAATTTTCATAAAAAGTAAGGGTACAAAGTTTTTCCTTCACGTATTAATATAATAATAGATAATTGGACAGCCCAGTGTACGGAAGATGTCCTTAAATTGAAAAACGTTTCAGTACAGTTTCAAAATATACTTTTGTTGTAGAAATACACGAATAACACTATGCTTATTATTTTTCGTCAGCTCATTGGTGACAAAAATACTTGTGTATCTTATTATGTGTATATTATTTACACAAATCTTTGTGTACAATCATAAATCAAAAAATAACGCCTATTAAGAATCAAAATTTTCATATAAAATATACTTTAATGTTTTTATGTTGCATGACCTCTGAAAATTCAGACGTAAAGAACGCGTCTAGACGTTGCTCAAAAACATACTTATCAATTCCAATTTAATACAAGAGATTAGGCTAACTGAATTTTGCGGGCTTAAGATCGATAACGTTATCGTATTTTACTTTATCGTGTATTGACGTTTAGCACTGCTTAAAAATTGAGAGCTGATATTCATTTTTGGCCAACCGTTGTTGTTTAACGGATTCGTGTGGTATTGGCTAGTTACTTAACAAAAAGAAGATCAATTAACAAATAACAAATAAAATGGTACTGAACCGGTTATTCCTTTTTTTTAAACCTTTTTTTTTTCATCTTTGCCTATATATTACAAATTATAAAGGAAACCTGTAAACGATCCTGTTAATTTTATAAACATGAATTACTTACTACTGATGATAGAACAGGCGTAATGTGAGCACATACGAATAGATAATTCGATTCTAATTTAATCTATATGCCGTGATGTCATGGTATGCTTTAGTTTGAAGAGTAAACATAAGCTATCCAATAAAAAGAAGACTTCAACGTGATTTCTCGAAATTTCGGACAGGAAGAGCTAAACATTAGTTGCCACGAACTTCCGTATCCATATTATGCATTTAAAAAAATTATATAGTCAACAAATTGTATATTCACATCTAAATGCATGCGTTTTACCATTGATCCCTAATAAGGTCAAGTATTTTTCTGAACGCTGCTACAAATTACAAATACAATACAAATTTGAGTTAACTTTTACGCGATTGGGAAGTTCAAGAACTCACATACCTACTGAAGTGATTTCTAATATTAAATTCGTTAGATACGATAATTATGCTAAAACTGGCTTAATATAATCCGTACTAGATTTGGCTGAATTGGGACAAAGTCCACTTTTCATTATGCTTGAGTTCATATTTTGACAGGTGTAGCCTGTTAGGCCAAAACTCTCGGAGAAGTTTTAAAAGCTGGCTTCTAACGCCTGCTCTTGCGGGTCTCGACTCAGATAATTTAGTTATAACCGTATTAAAATATTTGTAAAATAAAACGAAAATAGTGTATAAATCTAACAAATATTAAGCTTGTTTGATACATTGTACGTAAATATAAAATCGGGACATGTACGAGGTACAAAATGTGTAATTTTGTACCGGTATTCGATCATATTATGTTAACCAAAAAGTATTATGCACGCCGTTAACATCAATAAAATTATAGATTATTAAGTATATTAGTCATGAGTATTTTGTCTTTTAAATTTTAACTCTGGTCTAGATTTGGATTCCTTAATTAGAATTTCGATTCAAACGGATAAATAGGTAATATCAAGTATAATAATTTCAGGTTTTCACTAATACACCCCGTTAAGGCCGAGGATCGTCGAAGCCAAACTCGAAGCATCTGTGTCTTGAACTTTGACCAAAAAATATATATGAATAAAGTTAAATCATTTCTTAATCTCTCGTCTCTCGGTCTGTAAAACATTTACACAAATTTATACCAAATAAGCGCTTTCACAAGCCATTATTTTCATCTTATTTCTTATGAAAAAAATGTCCTACATTAACCATATTACAACAATGTTACTTTACACCGAATTTCAATCACTTTTACAATATGATTGTTTCTCAATTAACTCGAAATTCAGATTAAAATTAGAAGCACTTTGTATATATTCCCCAGTAATTCTTTTCAGTAAACAAATTGAATTTTCGACGCATTAATGTTTGAATTAAGAATACGGTGATGAATTATGAATGTTTGCGATTAAAAAAACCGGAATCGAAATTTAAGCATTTTTAAATTAAACCTCAGTCTCTGTGCAGTTCGGAACTGTTTTTTTTTTGTTTATGGAATATTCCATTTGCATTTCAGACGCAGATCACATATTCGAGAATCCGACAGTACTCGGAGCGAACGCAGTGGCTCACAATGGAATGCAGAAACGTTGAAATGGGAAAAGCGCGGAGATCGCGGCACAAGCCTGACATGCACTCCGACTTATGCACCCAAATCAGATCACATACATTCCGCAACAGTGTGTATTCTTATTTAGCTTTTTCATTTCCGTACAAGCGTCATTCCTCTCAAAATATAAAGCAACAAATTTCTATCATTCATTCCGGGCTGTTGACAAAATAATTGAGACTTAATATCTCAAGGTGGGTAGCAGCTTTAACGCTGTGATGTCTATAGATCAACTACTTTATACCACGCCCATCGGCGCCACTAAAAAGGGATAACTGTCTATTTAACCTTATATCTAAGTAGCTTTCGAGCTCCACAAATACCAAAGGTAAGTTCTGTAGCGTAGTTGAAATATGTGGCAATTACTATTCTACAGTTCAGCCAATGTTCATTTAAGCTTATTATTAAACACAACATAGCAAATAGTAAAACGCAAACAAGAGATTGCGAGAGGAAACCGCGTCATCTTAGCGGCGCCATTGCTTCCGCAAGCCTAAACTACTTCCCAGGACAACTTCCTCCCGGCGCGGCACGCTATTCCGAAAACGTGTTTCATTAAAATTCGCACTAAGCTCCACGTGTGTCTGGAACATTTAGATATTCCAAACGGAATTAAGTTTTAAAAGTCTTGAAAGTCGTGCGTAGTTGACTTAAAAAAAAATAAGTTTTAGATAAAGTACGTTGACCAAAGCTTGCATTGCTTAAGATATTAAAATCTGCAGGAGAAAAAACCACGATCACGATTTTTTACCAACAGGCCGGATCAGGTAATGCATGTAATAATAAATTGACACCTTGATATTTTTGTCTCTCTGTTCTAAAATATATTCTAAAACAGAATGACGATTACTTCAATAATAATTTAAATAGTTCCCCATATAACTTCTTAGGACGTGGGGCGTCCCTGGTATTGGATGGCCATGAAAAATGGCGGCCATTCATAATTAAGTGGGACGTGTAATAATTTCACCGTCTAAGTTAAAAAAGTACGTACAACTAAAAATACTTTCCTGCTATTCCTGAAATTCAGGAAATTCGGATATTCCTGTTAAAAACTTTAAGAGCTTCACCCATAAACTCATATTTAAATCAATCATATGATAATCACCAGATAACCAAATGTACGTCTATCGCAAGTCGCATTAAAGGCTCAACACGCTTACAGCAGACTTCCTAAAATCCAACGTTTATCTGTGTGTAATCTTCTTTCAAAGTTCAAAGAGAGACCCCCAGCGGTGGCCCGTTTCTTTCCTCCTTTTGATAATGTCTACACCTACATTAGCCTTACCCTTTGAGATACTCAACAATGAATCGTCAACTTACAAGAAAAAGCCGGAAATTTGTTTTTGACATATTCTGTTGGATTCAAATTTGGTTACAAACACATTTATCACGTAAGATTCAACAAAAAATACGTAAACTGGAAGACTTAGCTTTTCAATTCACTAAGTATTGTGGATCTCAATAATAATCTCTTAAATTAGGCTATTGCAGTTATAAATATTACTGCTTGTTTACTGTTATTATTTATCTCCTATTGTGCATTGAAAAATATTATCAATTAATATTTAAAAAAATTAAATTTGTTGATAGTAATCTTCCAAAAACAATAGAAGCACTTAGCATTTGTTCGCTCAATTCTTCTCAGGAATATTTTAGTAATTACTAGTAGTCTTCTTCAAAATCAAACGAGTGCTTAATAATATATGTAAACACGTTATAAGAAATGAATATGTAACATACCTGTCTCGTATTAGCAGAGTCCGTTAAGAATATCAAGGACTTAATAAAACGGAGTTCACGTGCTTAACCCAGAGTTGAATCTTTTTCACCACACTTCGGATCAGAGCAGTAAACGGTAACTTGTAGACCAGCATAATTTACGCTACTCCTGAATTAACTACGACCTACTTGCTATCTCATATCGTTTAATGGTTTTGGTTAATCTTACTGCGTAATAAGTGATGTCTTATTATGCAGTCCTCGATACCGTAACTTTGGAAACGACAAGTAAAAAAAGCTGTAAGGATGCTTTATTCTTAACAAAATCTCATCTGTACAATATCACTCTAATCTATCATAGATATTAACCGAACTTTCTTTATATGTATAATGTACTAACTATTTACATAATTGTGCTATACATATTTTCATACATATCGGTTTGTAGTAACTAATAATACCAATTTTTAATGTATGAAATAATATAATGACAATAAACAATGCAATCTTAAATCGCAAAAGTATTTATCTATCCTAGTCTATATATACTAATATTATAAAGAGGAAAGATTTGTTTGTTTGTTTGTATTGAATAGGCTCCGAAAATATTTATCAGATTTGAAAAATTCTTTCACTGTTTGCAAGCTACACTATCTCCGAGTGACATAGGCTATATTCTTTTTTTTTTAAATTAGGGAATCTCCAATAACGTTACAAAATTTAGAAAAATAATAAAAAAAAAGACGTGTGGCACTCGGAGACTGCCGCGGTAAAGCTATTGCATAGCATTTTTATCAACTTATGCAATTATAAATCGACAGTAATAATTTAATATTAAAACAACAATAAATAAGATCCGGCGAGAAACTCAGTGGGCTAACTTTCAATGAATCTGCTACATTGTGAGTATTCCATTTTGACCGCGCACTCACTAGAGGGCGCTACATGGGACAGAGACACGCCTTTGGATGCTAGTTCTAACTCTCATTCGCCCAGAATCAACGGTTTAGCTAGTTTATTTTTAATGGCCAAGGCCCGCGATAAAATCTATGCAATAGCTTAATAAATTTAAAGAAAAGCGTGAGTTGCATGGTGTCGATAGCTATAAATATGTTATACATAATAACAATAAATATGTTATTAATGACAGATATGAGTAGAAGGATTATAATTTTGATAATATCTTATAAAGCACCCCACTCTTCTTTTACAATAAATTTATTGAAGTGAAACTTCCTTATCGGCGTTGGAAAAAAATTTACCGTCACATTTTTCGGTTACGCGTCACATTTTTCCGTTACGCGCCATCTTTTTTGTATTCATGTCTATGATAATAAAATCCTTTTGTTTAAACTTTATCTAATTTAACTTTTTTGTATTCATGTCTATGATAATAAAATCCTTTTGTTTAAACTTTATCTAATTTAACTTTTTTGTATTCATGTCTATGATAATAAAATCCTTTTGTTTAAACTTTATCTAATTTAACTTTATTTAACCAATTTCTAGAAAGTTGCATGTAGATCATTTTTCGAAAAATAAGGCCATAAAGAAGTTTCACTTCTTACGTGTGTACACTAGTACACGCACACATTTTTTTTATTTTCTATTTTTCAGTTGGATTTTCTTTAAAATCGTGTCTTTTAGTTTTTTTTATTTTAATTATGATTTATCTTTCATTTTTTTGTTTAAGTAGCATTATGTATCATAAATTATTCATTAATGTATCCAATTTGCTAAGTGAAAAATTGAAGGCGCTCAAAAATTTTTTTTGTTTTGACTGCCGAAAGTAAATAACGGGTCTAACTGCTTAAAATATTGAATTGTCATTGGTCTTTGATAAGTATGCCAAATTTCGAGTTATTCCGACGTTTAGAAACGTGTCAAAATCATGTTCAAAGATTCCGTTACATAGTAACATACGTATGAAGCTAATAAAGGCGTATTAAGAAATATGGTATTGTGCTATTAGATGTGTCTTCCCTGTAAATACCCTTATTAAGCTTGACGAGAGACTATGATAGCCTGACTTCGATAATCATACAACAAAAAAAGTTTCATACGGGAAATAAACGGAGTACCTAATCTTTACCTTTTAACTAAATTTCTACTCACCGTATAACTAAATGATATAAAAAATCACTTTGTATTTGAACAATCGCTTGGATTTTATCCTACACAATATTCGATTGCGATTATACTTCGAAGAGCTCGTAGGCGGCTGAAGCCCGCAGAGTGTTGTCTACTAATTATCAACGAAATTCGTTTGAATTTTTCCAGCCGGACAGGTTTGAATTAACTAAGTCTTAATTCTCCAGTTTCCGCTATTATTATATAGAACGCGTTTTTTTTTTTTTTATTGCTTAGATGTGTGGACGAGCTCACAGCCCACCTGGTGTTAAGTGGTTACTGGAGCCCATAGACACCTACAACGTAAATGCGCCACACACCTTGAGATATAGTTCTAAGGTCTCAGTATAGTCACAACGGCTGCCCCACCCTTCAAACCGAAACGCATTACTGCTTCACGGCAGAAATAGGCGGGGCGGTGGTACCTACCCTTACGGACTCACAAGAGGTCCTACCACCAGTAATTACGCAAATTATAATTTTGCGGGTTTGATTTTTATTGCACGATGTTATTCCTTCACCGTGGAAGTCAATCGTGAACATTTGCTGAGTACGTATTTCATTATAAAAATTGGTACCCGCCAACGAACTCAACGTGTGGTGTAGTGTTATGTGTTAACGGGAGCCCATGGATACCACAATGCGAACGGCGTCATTCACCCTGAGGCATGACATCTAAGTCTGAATTCGGGCAAGGTAGGGAGGCTACCGCGGTCAACACTGCAACTTGCAACACACTCTCGGGAGGCCCGACCGGCAGAGTCATCGACGCTATAGTGTATGCTCTGTGTCCTCCTCGCACACATTAGTGGCACTCAGGAATACAAGCCTGCCTTCAAAGAAATGTAAGGCATTACAAAATAATACTTTACCACAAAAGCACAATTATTTGTTGTTCCACTAAAATTCACATTTCGTAAATGTGGAATATATTATGTACATTTAAAAATCAAAATGATTAACACATTTACTTGTATTTAAATTCACACTTGTATTTTACAGATTGGAACATCAACGGAATTCAGCTAGCCAGTCCTTTAATTAGAAAATTAAACAATTATCAAATGTTTTTCTTTAATCATGAAAAAACTTGCTTTCATTGTCTTTGATTAAGGAAAAAGTAAACTTAATTAAACTTGGCACGTTAGAAAAAACTGACACTGACGAAATTGTCTTTGAAGTCGGCGTTAGTGGATAAATTAAATCATTGCTGCCATTCTCCAGAATGTATTGTTGTTGTTATTGTTGTTGTATTAATTAATTAAAATACACTTAAAAATTACAGTGAAGCAAATACAAATAATATTCATTAGCTAATCAACTAAATGAATCTATGCAAAACCATTACTAGTGTCATGTAGACAGATTGGAGATGCAAAGCCCTCAGACACAGCCCACTGAGTTTTTTTTTATTTTATTGCCCTTGTAGGCAGACGAGCATACGGCCCACCTGATGGTGAGTGGTTACCGTCGCCCATGGACTTCAGCAATGCCAGGGGCAGAGCCAAGCCGCTGCCTACCGCTCGCCGGATCTTCTCAGTGGGTCGCGTTTCCGATCCGGTGGTAGATTCTGCGAAGCACGGCTCTTGCTAGGGTTCGTGTTAGCAACGTCGTCAGGTTTGAGCCCCGTAAGCTCACCTACTAGTTAAGGTTCCGCTGAAATAGCCTCTCAAGGCTAACAGTTTAGGTAGCAAAAAAAAGGAGATGCAAAAAAATAATTAAATAAATAGAAATATTATCAAGAAAAAAAAAACAAGTTACATTAATATCTTTATAATTAGACTAACATAATATGTATATTACATTAACATAATATGTACATACATGTCTTATGTTGCAACGATGACGGGGGTCGAAAGTAAAACAGTGAATGAAGAAACCCTCATATCGAATATTCAGGAATACAGGTCCGTGGTCATGACCGCAACGAACATCTCCCTAAAGTTACGAACCTTTGTAAATTTACTGAAACTTATTATCTTCCTGTGGATAGCTCTTCTGTTTATTTCAATCAAATATCCTGTAGCTGTTAATTTAGTTTCAACAAAATTTACTAGTCGGCTTGGGAAACCATTTTGTATTTTTGATGTAGGTTTGTTAGGTATAGGTTTTCTCACACCGGTTCAAAGTTGCTAGTTGCAGGGTTATAGGGTGTTAATGGTTCCGACTCTTTTCAAAAAGTACGGTTATATGACCTTGGTCATCTGCAATCATAGGTTCACCTATTCAATATAACATAAGTATTATAGCTACAGTCTGGCCTTACATTTAAAAAAAATATATATATAAATTTCATTTTTCATACAACCCCGTGCGGCTGTGACATTAAAAGTAGCGAGTAAAAAACTGTAGACAACTCCACTTTCATGCATTGTTAAAACCTTATCAAGCTGCCTCTTACTTGTATTAGGTACAAAGACCGAGCACAGCATACTATGTGAACATATTTTTAAAGCTGAAAATTTAAGCCTGCGCGTTTTTAACGAATCCATAATATTTTTTAAAGTAAGTTATGGTAAAACAAAAATTCTTGAGTGTCACGTGTCAAGATGTGCCACGGCATTTATGTGGTATCTGTTCATACGTATTGCGCTGTCAAACTATTTTTTCACTGGAACCAGTTAAATAAATATACAATGAAAAATCAAAACAAATTCATATTTTCATTTTGTTTCCCAGCGTGATAATATGTTTCTTAATGAGGCTCTGATTCATATGTGCCCTTGTTTTACAAAGTTAGCTGTCATTTTGTTTAGATCACCCTGATCATTAACCCAAATAATGCATGAGAAATTAGCATAGAGCCCTTGAGTGTTGAATGTTAAAGAAGTACGGCTTAGTTCGAAGTTTAGTATTCTCACTCTACCTTCCTCTGAGACTCGCGAGACTATATTCTATATGAATGTTCTAAAACAGCATTGCAACATGTTACGAGCTATTTTTAGTTCTGTCTAGTTTTTATATCTAAATGAGTAAATACGGAACCGTTATGTAACATTTACTCCTGTTTGACTACATATTTTCTGTGGTTTTTCTTTAGTAGCGGATAACGAACTGTAGTGATGTTTTTATACTAAACTAGCGACCCGCCCTCGCTTCGCTTCGGAAACATTAAAACACACATGAAACCAAAAAAAAAATTATTAAAAAAAGTAGCCTATGTTCATCAGGGACAATGTCGGCTTCTAATGGAAAAAGAATTTTTCAAATCTGTCCAGTAGTTTCGGAGCCTATTCGAAACAAACAAACAAACAAATCTTTCCTCTTTATAATATTAGTATAGATATAATTTTCTTTTTCTAAATTTCAATAGCAGAACTAAAGAGAAAATGTAGTATATGTGTACAGTGAGACTAAATGTTAACGTGTTAATAATGGAATTTCGATCATGGGTCACTGAAATATAAACCGTAATCAGTTAAGTAATCAGCCATTATCAAGTCTCATGAAGTTTACCTATTTTCATATACGTATAATTTATTTTTTGGATCCACCTTTTGTGCAAATTTTCAAATACGAAACAATATTGTACCATTATATAAAGGACGCTATAATTCTAAATTTGCTTCCGCATTGAATGGAATGCGGAACTTTTTTAAGAAACAGTATAGACGAAAAGAATGTCGTGTTTTATATCAAAGTCAATTTATTTATTTGGATGAAGTATTCCGAATGAAACCCTCGTATGCCTTATTACTTTTTTTGTGATATAAGTGGGAAGCTTAGTCGGTATTATGAAAAAAAGTATGAAGCGAAAATCGACTCCATGACGTTATTAGTGTGCCAGGACTACAGATCTTGCTTTTTATTGTTAACAGCTTTGAAAGGAACTTTCCGTCTCCTTATTTCTAAAGCGCTATGACGTTTTTCTTCAAACACGGCTTGTCGAGATTACGTAGCGGTAAACCCACTGAGTTTCTCGCCAGAACTTCATAGTGGGTCGCGATTCTGCTTCAGTGAACCACTGTTCCTGCTAGGGCTAGTGTTAGCAATTCTCTGAGGTTGACACCTACCATTACTAAGTTGGACTAGGCAACACACGATTTGGTAGGGGGGAAAAAGCACCGGTAGTAGCGGCTTAGTGGTGCGGTGCGATGACGGTAACCAATCAACATCAAATGGATCGTATTCTCATCTGCCTACAATGGCAATAAAAATTCTCATTTTGCATTTCATAGGTTGCTACTATAATATTACTACCAAAAAAGTTGTATTTAGGCTAAATAATCCGCTACTATTTCAAAGACTATTAATTTAACCCTGAGTCTGAAATAAAGTACGGTTGATATTAAATAATTTATTATTTGTACAATTTACAATACATATAGAAGATATACGGCATAATGGAAATGTTTTATTGTATGGCTAGCTGACCCGGCAGATTTCGTAGTGCCTCAATCGATAAATAAAAGACCTAAACTTTTGTATAAAATAAACTTAAAACAAAGAAAAAAATTCGGCCGACGGGGGACACATCAAAGGAAAACAAAATTGCTTATTTTTGTTTAATTCCGAACATTTTCATATTTTTCGACCTTTTAAACCTTCTCTGGACTTTCACAAATAATTCAAGACCAAAGTAAGCCAAATCGGTCCAGCCGTTCTCGAGTTTTAGCGAGACTAACGAACAGCAATTCATTTATATATATATATATATATATAGATAGATTTAAGGTCTAAGTAACGTAGTTGTCTAAGCACATTCTCTGCTCTCAAGAAGATCAGTTCAAGAAAAGTATTTTTATACTAGATTTGGATCTGGACAAATATAGAAACTAAAATATAAATAACTAGCGGCCCACTCCGGCTTCGCTCGGGTTTTTAACAAAAATTTCAAAATAAAAAATTATAATACACACACATTATTAACCCTTATATTTGTGTCAGGTTTCTAAAAATAAAAAATTGTAAAGGTAGTTTGAATAATTATCATTATATTGATGAACTTTTACTTTCATTTAAATAATATTTGTTTTTATCGATATATATTTTTTTATTTTTATATTATAATTTGTCTAAATTTTGTAACATTATTGGAGTTTTAGTAAGGATTCCTAATTTAAAAAAAAAAGAATATAGCCTATGTCACTCGGGGATAGTGTAGCTTCCAAGCAGTGAAAGATTTTTTTCGAATCGGTTCAGTAGATTCGGAGCCTATTCAATAAAAATAAACGAACAAATCTTTCCTCTTTATAATATTAGTATAGGTCTGGTGTAGTGGGAATCTTTAAATGTAGTTCTCAGTGATAATCTCACTACTAATTCCTCAGTAACACTCCCCTAGAAATAATATTTTCTTTTTTTTTTATTGCCTTTGTAGGCAGACGGGCATACGGCCCACCTGATGGTGAGTGGTTACCGTCGCCCATGGACTTCAGCAATGCCAGGGGCAGCGCCAAGCCGCTGCCTACATCTACATATTTCTATTTAGACTACAAAAGTAAAATATCTGAAGCCGACTTCAATAATACACAATATTGCTATGCTGTATTCATAAGAAAATTGTGCAAATAATATTATAAACGTACGCTATCTAATAAATATAATATGCATTGTCATAATTCACCGAGTGGATGTGACAGGTGAGAGCGTTCCGGAAGAGGAAGTTATCCCGTTCCCGCGGCCACTTCCTTCGTTCGACGGTAAGCTTCCTGCTTCTCAAATGAACTAATCATGTTCCATGTACTCATGTTCCATGAAATTCACACGAATGCTACGTTCAAATAAACAGTCGAAATTTAAACAATCAAAAGTAGTTTTTTGGAACAATCAGAAGTAAGACGCTCCAAGTTTTTTCTTTTTTTTTCTTAATCGTCAATTGATTCTGACGCAAATAACGTTTAATAGTTTGTTATTAGGTATTGTTAATATTTTAGGTGTACTGTACAGTGTTCGCGAACTCCTTTCAAGAAGAAGGAATGTTATTTGTATTATAAAATAAAATCTTTATAAGTTACAGATTTGTTCTTAAGATCTTAATTCACACTTTTGCTAGGGGCACTATTCTTGTTGGGATGTCAATGAGCTCTCGTAACCACTTGCGAAATCGTTGCCTACTGCTAAAGATTTTTTCTAAACTTCATCTTTTACCTTATGTTTCTTAACATTGTCTTTGGGCTAGCAAAATGCTATTT
Source organism: Bombyx mandarina (assembly GCF_003987935.1). The sequence continues at coordinate 1,715,537 of NW_021011516.1, read as the reverse complement.
ATTTTATTTATCCTTTATTTTAAGACGCCATAATGATTTTCTTTTAATCCTAAATTACTGGGGCAATATTTACAATTTAATATTTTCTTTATCGTATTTTCGAAGCTACTCACTTATAAGTTGTTGTAAGCATCCATTATATTTCTATATTTTACAAAACTAGAATAAGAACCCAGTAAATCGGAATTAGAGTTTCAGTGTTGAAAGGAACGCCTTATGAGATTTTCTCCAATCGAACACAAAGAACGGCAAATGCTACTTAGGTTGTAATGCTTTATGGTTCGTTGCTCCTCAAAGCTTAGACTTCAATAAAAAAAATCAATTTACTTGATGACATCGCCGATGATCGGTTTAATTCATTAATATTTTATACGCAGGGACACTCCACTTAAAAATATGATATTACCATTTGTAAATTATAATATTTATAGTCAATTTGTCGTATAAGTGGATCGTGGATAACCGCTGTGGTAAAAGAGTTCACGTACTGATATTTGTGAGCTCTTGTAACCAGGCATAACTAGGTAGGACTAGAATTCGCTCAAGGTAACAGAAATACTTAATTTCTTTTAGCTGTGTCATCCTTGCTACCATAGATAATACACAGAGGACGCCTCACTTTCCGGCTCACGCAGGTACTCACTAGGCATGGTTGCTTCGGTGAGTTCCTGCACCGGATCGAAGCCGAGCCGACGGCAGAGTGCCACCATTGTGGTTGCGACTTGGACACGGCAGAGCATACGCTCGTCGCCTGCCCCGCATGGGTGGGGTGGCGCCGTGTCCTCGTCGCAAAAGTAGGAAACGACTTGTCGTTGCCGAGTATTGTGGCATCGAAGCTCGGTGACGACGAGTCGTGGAAGGCGATGTTCGACTTTTGCGAGTGCACCATCTCGCAGGAGGCGGCGGGGCGCGTGAGAGACGCACAGGCCCGCCGCTGTCGAGCGGGGGCCAGGGAGGCGGATATCGCCCAAGCCCTGGCCCTCTAAGTGTTTCGGGTCTCCCTTACATGTCGGCCTGGGGACCGGCGAAGGGGGCCTAAGAAGACGACGTGCAAGCTGCTCTGCACGCGTTTTATGCATGAGCATCCGGGTGATGGAAGGCCGGCTATCCTCAACCCACGCTGGTTCTGACCCAGCGGGGTATTCCGTAGGATAGACCATTCTAACCGGCGACATCTAGGCGGGCTTCGGACAGCCTGCCGACCGAGAGGGCTGGTGGTCGTGGCGCCGACGACCGCCAGTCCGGCGTCCCGAGGGAGAGGGTGATGGGAGAGATGTGCTCCGCACTAAACGCTTCACTTTCCCCCTTTTGCCTTTTCATGAGCTCTGTCTCATGCGAGGTTTGGATGCTGGTTGTTGAGCGACAGGAGGTTTTAGTCGGTTCGACTCCGACATGCCCCGCCCTCCATCCCCAGTGAAGGGCGGAAGTCCGGCGATTTCCTCCTGCCAAAAAAAAAAAAACCATAGATAATACACTTAAATTACTTATAGATAAGCAACTCAAGCACTCAACAAAAATGTTTACGGGCGTCGGCCACTAGATGGCTTCGCTTCGATTAATTTCTCATTACTCCTGTAAATGGCAGTAACATATTATCTATCCTATATTTTATTTTTAATGACGGATTTGGTAAATTTTGAGAAATCACAAATTGATAAAATGTAATCAATTTGTCTATAACAAATAAAGACAGGTATGAATTTATTTATTTTTGTGGTTAACATATAAGTTTAGGGGCATTCGCTACAAGAGTTCGCTAGCTTCCATACAAAAAAAATATTTGTCTTAAAGTATCGCAGTTTTAGGGCCCCGCTAGCTACTAAATGGCAGTTTGCAACGAGTAAATTTTTAAACCATAGACAAGCACAAAGTACTGGCCGTGAAAATTTAGTTTCCAAAACGTGTACCGAGCAGTGCGATGTCGTTTAGTCGGTAAACAGTTTACGTAAATACAATAATGGCGCCCGGAATTGTTATCGGATCTCTCGTGTCGTGGAAACACGCTTTAATAGTGTGCTGATATTCGAATATTAAATAAATGCGAAGATCTTCCACTGAGGTGTTTGTTTGCTCGGTACATCGACGAATCTGGTTGCTGGTAGTTCTGAATTTGTATTATGTACAAAGGTTTTATTGAAAACTAGCTGACCCGGCAGACTTCGTAGTGCCTCAATCGATAAATAAAAGACAAAAGGAATCCGTCTGATGGGGGACACATCAAAGGACAAACAAAATTGTTATTTTTATTTAATTCCGAGAATTTTCATATTTATCTACCTTTTAAACCTTCTCTGGACTTGCATAAATAATTCAAGACGAAAATTATATATATATATAGATTTCGTTAGCGTAATCTGATTTTCGCCGAACTTCTTCTAGTCTATGACCGTTACAAATATTTCCTGTTTTATCTTCGAATGTAACTGAAAACTCAAAAGCATGGTCCAATTAAATTTCGCTTGAGGCTTATGATTCGTTTGTACAACAAATAAATAAATTGGTTATCCTAAGATTTACCATTATCAAAATTCATTTATAAAAGCCTTCAAGAAAGCCAAAAGATATGTAAAGTACATAATGGTAATGACATAATGCACTAAAAGTGGACATAGCTTGTAAAGTTTGAGCGCTGCGTTGTATATTATAATCCAATGTACTACGGCCGCTGTCTCAGTAAATCTACCAGTGAAGCGAGCGAGCGTTAGTTCCACAGATTCGGTAGAATCTGGCGCCAAGTTCCGTTCAAAAATCCCGTTGTAAACGGAGCGCCAGACTACCGACTGTGTTTACTGTGAGCAGAACAGTTTTTTGAGGTTGCGAAATTTTATTTAATTCTACGGTTCCACAGATTCGGTAGAATCTGGCGCCAAGTTCCGTTCAAAAATCCCGTTGTAAACGGAGCGCCAGACTACCGACTGTGTTTACTGTGAGCAGAACAGTTTTTTGAGGTTGCGAAATTTTATTTAATTCTACGGTACTTCTGGTTCCTAAATTGTATATTATATCAATCACTCACAACTTTATTTTACTGATATTAACTAGTNTTATTTTTAAATTTTCAACATTTTTTTTTTAATTTTTTCATCTTTATGACGGTTTCTTGGTATTTTTTTGTATTTCACATATTTTTGTAGAGAATGAAAGCTATTGAAGTCTTCTTTTTTTTGTAAAGTGCAAATGTTATTGAGATGAGTTTTATAAACGTGGACTTGGCGCAATTTTTTACAGTGAAACTGTTTTTGTTCGGATACAATATTATCCCAATTTCTCTACCGTTCAACTACACGATGCTTATTTAAATTCTTATTCTATACGAATTGTTCAAGAGTTTCTTACAAATATTTTTAGTTATTTAAAATAATAATGGCATGATCTTTAGGAATAACGGTTCATTTAAAATTGTACAGCATCAGAAAGAGGAAATAGTAAAGTTAAGTACTTGGATGAAAAAGAAATAAAGTTTAGATTGTGAATGCACATTTTCGAAATATAATAATGTTTGCTAGAAACAAAGGCTTGTAGTTACACAAGCTTTTGTTTCTACCTCTCTTGTTAAGTTTTAAATTGAATTTTTAATACATTATAATATTTTCTCAGGTTTTCGCGAGCCGCAAATATAATAAAAAACTACTTTTGCTGTTAAATCTGGCTTCATTATTTTTTTTCTAGTATTTCCGACGTTTCGAAAACAGAGTTCGTGGTCACGGATTAAATCGTTAACGTAGTTTTAATTAGATATTTTTTATGTCTATTGTGTAAGTAATGTGTTTTCCATTTTATGATAAAAATTAATATGAAAATCAAACATTTAGTGCTATCAGGGTTTTAGTAACCATTGAGAGATTCTTATCTCTATGTATTACCTATTTATCATAATGTTAATGTACATACAGTATAGCCTAAATCTCAAAGTCGATCTCAAGATGGGTGGTGGAATGAATTCTGTGAAATCTGTATAAACACTTATAACCAAGTGGGTTATATATATTTTAAATTATTGTAGATCAGCTACACATGCAGCTTTAAGTTGTGTTCAACTTATCCACTTATCTTATTGTAAATAGAAAAACTATTCAACTCATCAACACATATTAATAATTCGTAAGCATTGTACCAAGTACATAGTATGTAAATGTTAATAAAACAGAGACAATAATACAAAACAAAACTAACTTATGAACGTTTGAACGTTATGAACGTTTTGAATGCCTTTCAAAGGCTAGTCCCGAACTACTCTGGAAGTTAGAAAGTTCAGACAATGACGTATACCGACTCGAAAGATCCTTATGTGGGGTTGATTACAAGTTGAAATTCCAACAAAGGCTTCTCGCAATATGAATAACGTAAGCTCTACTACGATTTAACAACTTCATGATTCATTTCAAACATAATTAAATGCTAGAGCTCAACCAATCAGAGACTGTTTCACAACATTCATATGTTCCAATGATAAATTTGAATGTCAAGAAAATGTTAGACAACAGTTACTAAGTATAATAGGTAGGTAAATAATATTATACCATCCCAAGAAAGTGCCGAGAATTGATCAATTATAGTGTTTCCTTCAGTCTTCGAGAGTCCTGGCCATAATTAAAACTACTTTTACGTTTTAAAATTGCATTAATTATTTTCATTTTATTATTACCCATTTTTCGAATAGTACTGAATTATAACTTAATAAGATATGGAAGGATAAACACATCTCCCTGAAAACCAAGAGCAATCTTGTACGCACTTTAGTGTTCTCCATATTCTTATATGGCGCAGAGACCTGGACCATGAAGAAAGCTGATCGCGACCGAATCGATGCATTTGAGATGTGGTGCTGGCGAAAGATGCTAGGAATTCCCTGGACAGCACATCGCACCAACGTCTCGATCCTCCAAGAACTCCAGATAAAGACGAGGCTTTCTATTATCTGCCTACGCAGAGTTCTGGAATACTTTGGCCACATTGCAAGAAAGGATCACGGCAGCTTGGAGAAGCTAATGGTGACTGGCAAGGTGAACGGAAGAAAACCACGAGGTAGAGGCCTGACACGTTGGACTGACCAGATCCGCACTACCCTCGACACCACAGTTTACGATTCTCTACACTCAGCGGCAGATAGAGGCAAATGGCGTGGAATGGTCCGTAATAAACTCTTGTTGCGAGGAGGTGGTCACGACCCTCAGTATTGGGGAAACCGAAGCAAGAAAAAGACTGAATTAGTTTTCATGATCACGGACGACTGAAACTGAACTAAATCAGAAATATTCCGTTTCTATATTCATAATATGTATTTTAATGACAATTCGAATTACGGGTCATAGCTTTTTTTTATTAAATTCGTCAAAACTAACATGAATCACTTATGGTACCAAAAATAACGGAATGAAATAAAAAATTAAAGTGGCCAATAAATCACACCTGTGAACAAGACTATTCTATTGAACAACTTATTCAAGATAGGAGATAGTCGCCTGACGTTAATATATTTAGAAATAAAGCTTTACGCATGATTTCTTTCGTATTTTTCTCTAGTCAAATAGGAATTTTTTTTAAAAATATCACCTAAAGGAATGGTATTTGATCTTTCTGACCATCAAAGCTGACGGTTGCTGTTCCGACATTCAAACCATTAAAGTTGGTGCTCCATAATGTTTCCTGCTCTCCCCGCGTTGACAGCACGGACCTTGAATTAATAATTGGGCACCAAACTTTTTCTCGGAATATGATTCAAGAGAGACGATCAAAATTTGTGTCTCAAGTGGAAAACTCTCGGTAACGGGTCTGCGAATGTTGAGCATTGAATTTAATTCAATTCAACCCTTTCACAGGTTTGCGCGTTCACTGCGAATAAGGACTCCTTTGTCATGGCGTCGCAATTCCAAGGAGTATCCCTGCAGCTTTCTGAGAGAGTATTGGCATTCAAAATATTTTGTGTGAAGTACGGTATTTTAAAGTAACTTCATAACTGAACCAAGACTTGTGCTTTGTAAAGCAGGTGTTGGTTCCGCTTCGAAGTATTGCTCCCATTTTTGGGCCGGCGCCGCGGCGCTCCTAATTACCAGTACTTTTCATTTGGCTTCAAACAGAATAGAGGCCATTCGAATTGTCGATAATCCCGTTCTCACGAATCGTTTGTAACCGTTTTTACCCTAGAATCATTGCAGTCCTCAACAGTGCGTTCCCAGAGACCTTTTTTCCACGTACTATCCAACTATAGAATAAAATCCCATCCGCCTACCTAGGCTTCCAGGGCGTAATGGCATTCTTCTTTAATATTTTTTTACTGACGGTGGGGTATCTTGTGAGCCTGAACAGATAAAAACCATTACTCGGCGTATTTTTGTCGCAATGCAGCAATGTATTACTGGTGGTAGGACCTCTTGTGAGTACGCACGGGTAGGTACCGCCACCCCGCTTATTTCTGCCGTTAAGCAGTAAATGCGTTTTGGTTTGAAGGGCGGGGCAGCCGTTGTAACTATACTGAGGCCTTAGAACTTATATCTCAAGGTGGGTGGCGCATTTACGTTGTAGATGTCTATGGGTTCCAGTAACCACTTAACTTCAGATAGGCTATGAGCTCGTCAACCCTACTAGGCAATAAAAAAATAAAGTTTAAAGGATTTACATACTTGGACAGCGACAGCCTATGCGACAGGCGGAGGCATTCACGCAGTGATCTATGGTCACAAGTGACCAGTTAATATCAGATCGCCAATGAGCTATGCAATAAAAAATAAATTCAGAGTTTAAGGAGAGTCCTCAACAGCAGTCCACGAGCAACGATGACCACTCAACATTAAGCAGGACGTTTGCTGATCATGGAACTGACGTGATCGATATAGGCAATTTTTTTAGCCCCAAACATCATCACATCAACATTTAGAGTAGCTACGAAAATACAAAAAAAAACTGTAAATCGAATCCATTCCGAGGTCCGTTGGCCGCATTCAAAAAATATTTGGTTGACATATTTCACACAGATATTTCGTACAAAATAGCGCCGACTTTTAAAAAAATAAATAACACGCGTCATCGTTCGGCGTTTGCTGATACAGCCAAAATTCATAACGTGTTAACTTTACAGGAATAAAAAATTAAACATTCTGACAGTGAAAATCTTTCGTAGGCAGATTCAAATATTTTTTTTCATTATTACAGCGCAATGTTTACAATAATTCTATTTTATTCGAATTTCTTCATTTATTATTTTAAAATAACAAAATCGACAACCGAATTGATTGTAGCATTTTTTTAAAAACAACATATACTTTGCTGCATGCTATTTCTTAGAATACTAAATCATTATATTTTATATTTTCGACTCACAAAAGCGATGCGCCCAACACGGAGAATACAGCTTTGATGAAAATTAATTACAACGCCGGAAGCTTACGGGAAACGTCCGCCTCGATAAGAAAGAAATCTGATCAATATTCAGCGAATCGACTTTAAAGAGTCTGTGATGTCTTGTGATTTCGTGCGAAATGTTTGAAGAAAGTTATAATAGCAGATAGGCCGAACTCAATCGCCCAAGGGACAGGAATAATTTCCTTTTGTTGAACCTTGCCATCCTCGCAGTCAACACAGATGTGATTTCACGCTCCGTTTACGTTACGTATCGAAAAATCGCGCAGTTCTGGCGTAGCTTGGAAGGTTGTTTTCACATGTGACGTTTTTATCAATAATACTGAAAAAGTTTGTTGTAGAGATATAAATATTAATTGAGTACAATAATGTTTTTTTTACCCAGATGGGTGGACGACCTCACAGCCCATCTGGTGTTAAGTGGTTACATAGGCATCTACGACGCAAATGCGCCACCCACGTTAAGATATTTATAGTTACAACGGCTGTCCCACCCTTCAAACCGAAACGCATTACTGCTTCACGGCAGAAATAGGCAGGGTGCTGGTACCTACCCGTACGGACTCACAAGAGGTCCTACCACCAGTAATTACGCAAATTATAATTTTGCGGGTTTAATTTTTATTACACGATGTTATTCCTTCACCGTGGAAGTCAATCGTGAACATTTGTTGAGTACGTATTTCATTAGAAAAATTGGTACCCGCCTGGGATTCAAACACCGGTGCATCGCTCAACTCGAATGCACCGGACGTCTTATCCTTTAGGCCACGACGACGACGACGAATTATGTACTTAGAATAGGTACAATTGATAGAGGTAGGAACTATTTGTAAGCAACATCTTACCGAATTATTTGTAAGCAACATCTTACCTATTTTTGTCACGGAGCGATCACGCGTTCAGTCTTAAAGGGAGGGCCGTTAAATGCAGTTGAGACGAGTCAGTGCTAACGTATTGGCCTTAATGTCCGTGGGTTTTGGTAAACACTCTCCATGAGGTGGACCGTATGATTGTCAGTCTGCAGGGCCAAAAATAAAAAAGTGACCAGCGAAAAATGCAATAAAAATAATATAGCGAAACACTAATAATAATTGTAACTGAATCTATGAAAAATGAATGCGATAGCCCTTAAACCTTAATACTTACATTTTATTTACACTGACATCGTCAAATATATCATTATTCGTGGGTTCCACAAAAAAAATATTATTAAACCATCATTTTAAAGACTCGATGAGATTTAAAGAAAGTTTAGTATCCCAATCGCCTACCTACCTACCGAAGCTTACATTACGTAAACCAGCAATTTCACTCATATTTCCCCATCTGCGTGAGAATGGATGAAAACTCCATTATCCACACATTATTCAATTAGTATGACGAAGTGTATCATCCATTTACGCAACACGCGTAACCGTATAAAAAGTTATCATCAACGAATTCTGAAAAATATTACCTGACGTATGTGGATTATACATATTAGCGCCAGAAATAAATCTTAAGAATATTATCCACAATATGAAGAGCGATGATTTTAATTACTTGGTAACATTAAAATACCTAAGTCTTAAAGAAGCTTTTACACAGTGGAGCATACTATGAGCAAAAATTTCTATTGAAGAGATATGTTTTTTTTTATTACTCAGTTTGGTTGAACGAGCTCACAGCCCACCTGGTGTTAAGTGGTTAACGGAGGTCATAAACATCTACAACGTAAATACCGCCAGCCACCTTAAGACTAGAGTTTTAAGACCTCAGTTTTAACAGTACGACGGCAACTCCACCTTTTAAACCGAAACGCATTACTGCTTCACGGTAGGAATTGCCAGGGTGGTGATACCTACCCGTGAGGACTCACACGACGTCCTGTCACCGATAAAAAATATAAAGTTTATTTCACGCAGGTGAAGGGGCGGAAGGAGAGCTAGTTGTTTAATTGTTGAAGATATTCTACATTTTCAACTCACGTGTTTATGTAGGGTATTTTATTACGTAAATCCTGACATTATTGTCCGATGTATCTTCCTATTTATTTAGGAAATTGCCTGGATAGTACTTCATTGTTTGTATGTTCCCATTGGATTCCAAATTAACTAACAATATTTACCTTCAATTCCGAATGAATTTACCTGAGGGTTAAACGTACCAAATTAACAATTCATCATTGAACGTGAATTTAAGTAGATTTCTGCAGAATGTATTTTCCGGTGTTTGTTATTACGTGTATATTACGATACCCTTGCATTAGTCACGCTATTGCCTGTATCATTCCACATAAACGCACGATTTGTTAGATTAACTTCATTAGCATCAGATCTATTTATTTGACAAGGATTCATTAATTGACTAACAAACGTTTTGTCTGCCAAGTCATTACATTCCTAATTTATGATTTTAATAACGAAAATCAGTAGTAAAATTAAAACGGATCATGTATGGAAAGGTTAATGCTTGTTTCGTATAAACTAAAACTTAATTCACTTTTTTTTCTACCTAGTCGCTGGTAGACTAAGGGACTATACGAGATTCGCATGGACGGGTAAATGAGTTCATGTGCTCAGAATGAAGAAAGAATTTGCTAACGCTAACTCTTTTTTTTTCTAACGCTGGGGAAGCCGTTTACGGATACCCGATCGAGAGGGGTAACAGACCGGGTTATGTCGGACTTCGGCGCCTCCAGAGAAGAAGAGGAAGACCAAAGTCCTCCTCTTCTTCCAATTCCTACCGGGAGACTACGCCTTGAGAAAGGCGCGCGAGGCGTCCCGAAAAACTGACTACTGACTAAACCTCATCGAGCTCCACCACTACGAAACCTACGGTACCGCGCAGCGCGCGCCGAAGGTTCGATGTCGCCGGTACTCGTCCTTACAATAGGAGGGGATTCCATTCTTGGGAAGATCCCGCAGGACGTCGCCTCGGGAGACACACCGTGATCGGCGCACAGGAGCCACCTTTCGCCGCCTCACCACGAAACCGACAGCAGAGCACCGGGCGCCACCGCACCCCGTACCCAACAGCCCCCACGGGAGATTAACGGGAGCATCGTGCCCGCGTCGCCCACCCCGTCATCTTCGCTGAGGAGCCGAAGAGGGATCCCACTCCCTTTCGCGCTCCTCAGCCTCGCGGTGCTAACACTAACCCTAGCAAGAGCAGTGCTTCGCAAAATCTGCCACCGGATCGGAATCGCGACTCACTGAGAAGATCCGGCGAAAAACTCAGTCAGTTGAAATTCACTAAAATGAAACTTACTATAAAATTGCAACTCAAGCCAAGAACATCGCTTTGTACATTGTGGTACTTCAATCGACATCCTCGAGAACTCTTAGTACAACGTCGAGCACAATTCAAACAAGCTTTAGCGAATCACAGATAACAATTTCCTATACTCGTATATTTATAGATATTTGTTAATTCTGAAATGTGAAATGTCAGACCGTAAGCACACTTAGTATTACAAAATTTGTTAATTACAAAGTTGGTGATTCTGTTTTGCGATTTTGAACCTAAAAACGTAGTCTCAATTATCTTTACAATTAAGCAGTAGTTGCCAATATACATAGGAAGGAAAGACGTGTTTCTCTAAGTAATCCGCCGGCACAAGCCAAACTGAACCTTACGACATCACCAAAAGGTATGCTAACTAACGTAAAACTAAGATATGCTTTTATCATGATCAACAAGATTATACCACGCACGATGCGCCGACACCCTGGTGAAACTCATACTCATCTGTCGTAGAAAACGACTTATGTAATATTAAGACATTGTTTTGATTGCTAGGGTGGACGCCGTGACACCAGTATAAAAAAGCGGTACGTGATCAGAATCGGGTCAGTCAGAACGAAAATCTCAGTATACCTTATTATTGTGAAAATTATTTATTGAGAATTACATTCATTTATTATTCAAAGTCTTATTTACTTTTATTGCAATGAACTTAATTGCACCGAACACGAATGATGACGCAACTGCCGCTCAGCCATCCCAGGCGCCGTCTGATCTAAAAAGATATTCAAATTCAAGTATGTACATATAACAAATCGACGTTAAAGTAGTCAAACTGCAGTATAGATGCATATATTCAGGGATGAACTGAGTAGATAGGTGATCGTCAAAGCGCGCTAACATGTCCCCTGCGGCTGTTACCTTTTGTTCCCCCCACGATTTTTCCCTCCCACATTCTACGTTTGAAACTTATAGCTTAAGAGACTGACTGAGGCCAAAATATTTGTAATTGCGTACCCAAGCCAAATATTACTTCTAAAATTCAAACATGTATTGTAATTTTGTTCTTGGTGTGTGATTCCCTGACCTACTTTATGGCCGTTATGTTATTTAGATACATAAATCGTAAAGCGTGTTTATTTTGCGGTAAAGTTAGACAGAATGGGGTACCAAAATCTATTTTTATTTTACACCGTAGATATTTTAGATTAACTTATAATTATTAGGTATACTTGAAACAAGTTGACATATTTTGTCCCAACGTCAAAAAATATACCTATTGCTCTAGTATTAACCTACGTTCGACTACTCGAGGCTAGGAACGCTTGATAGTATGGCAAAAACATTTTATTCAAATTAATTAGGTATTGTCAACTGTAAAGGTGAAATTGATTTATGATTACCTAAAGAGAAAATTCTGCCCTCCTAGAGTATACGTCTGAGTACCACTCCTTCAATGTTTTTTGTAGACTGACTTACTGGAAATCAATGAGTGAATTTTGATGTTAAACAATTCTCTATTTTTGTTCTGAGTAAATCCAAAAACCGGGTCTCAATTAACTTAATTTTTTTCTCGATATATTCCACACATATTTTCAAACATATTTGAGAATATACGGTATATACGGAAAAAAAAATGAAGTAGCTATCTTAAAAATTGAAAAGTCAACGGGATTATAAAAATATAGTATAAATACGTTTGTATACGTTCATTTGAAACATATATGAATGTTTTATCAAAGTGCGCTCCTAGTTCTTTCGCTTCAAGCAACATTTATGACTGCCTTATCCTTTATCCAAACTTATCTACCCCAAGAGGAACCCGAGTAAAAACATATCTAATAATGCAACTAATTTACTGAACCATAACATACAGACATAGAAAACGGATATTAATGTCAACGCAGGATTATCATGAACACTTCTGAATTGTTTGGGTGTAGTTGTTTTAATTTGCTAAAAACTGTCATTACACCAATTTCGAAGTAATTTAAGTCGGTGTGGAGCGACGATTAGACGTGGTCATTAAGACCCGGTCGAGATCTCTTCAAAGTTGCGGTAATTACAGGAGCTGTGTCACTTCCCTATACTCTAAGTTATATGAATATATTACGTAACTTGCGAAATTTTCGATGTAAATTCTATAATATTATAGAATAAAACATTATAGAATTTATATCTTATAGAATTTACATCTTATGAGATATTTTCGGTAACAATCTAGTAATAAAATTTATGATTTTATTGTTTTCTTTTTGTTACAAATACGACGCTCACAAAACTGTCGAGGTAATTATAAATTACACCTTGCAGTTCCAACTACCTAATCACAGACTTTTGACAAATGACACCTACTATAGTAAATAGATTTCAAAGTGTAGCACACAGCACAGACTTCCTATTGACCCAATGGTCACTCTGATGAGCCTTATGAAACCTCAAGATTGAATAGGAACGATATTAAGCAAGTCTATTAACTGAAACATCAAAATCGAATCAGTTCCTTCGGTAATGAAAATACATAAGATATTGCGAAGTCGCTATCTTAAAATTATTATAAAAGCATTTTCCTTATTTTATGAGCATGGTTTCAGGAAAGAGCTCCGAGTAATAGAGCCGATAAATTTAATAACGGATATGGCTCAGACTTACCTAACGAGCGTGCACTAGCGTCACAATATTCACGTACACCTATTTTATATGGCATATTATGCATCAGTTTAATTTTTGTCATAATAATGCAATATCTTTTAGGTACTTTAATACGTTTTTGTTAGCTTGGTATGTGTATGTATGTAACGGAATATTTGAATGTAATTTTCAAAGAAATTAAGACTTTCGATTAACTTGAAAATTTGCACACGCGTTAAGGACTTCGCTCTAATACCCTGACCAGTGTCAAAAGCAATTGTTAATAGTTAATTATATTTGCTAATTAAGGTCGTTTTTGTAGTTTTTAAACTCTTGATTTGTATTTAAAATTTAACCAAAATGAATAACATTTTTAGTGGCTTTATTGCGAATTTACTACAAGAATATTTTAAACTAGTTTTAAAGGGGGAAAAGAAAATTTATGAAATCAAAGTTTTACCAAAACTTTTAGTGTCAAACATTAAAAAAAACTTCTTTTAATCTGGAGTGTCGAATATCAGTAAATTATTCGTTAGCCAGAGAACTGTGTGCATTCGTAATAGTGGTTGCACACAAAACCGTAACTCGACTAATGCATTTCTTCTCATTGAATTCTTAATGTAGCAATTGTGCAAGTGTTTCGTTTAAAAAGAAAAAAAACCCGTAGGTACCATTTGAAAACCAGAGTAAATTTAATAATTTGCTAGCTGCTTAATTTCGACTTTTTTAATGTCGGTTCAGGCACGTGCATACCAACATATTTACGGTAGTCATTTTTATATGAATTCTTACTAATTAGAAAGTATTTTCCTTAAACATATCAATCAAACCATTTGGTAATAAGATAACTGCCACTGATTACAGAACCGTGAAGATTTATGTAAAATATTTATTTACCGAAATCAGAAAGATTTAGTATCTTAATATTTTCTGTTTGTGTTAATGTCTGTTTTAAGCAATAGAAATATCTGTTAAGCTCTGCTGTTATTTTTTATAAACCACTACACTCACTTAAAGTATGTAATGTAAGGTTAGTTATTTACAGAATAAAATTACTTGAAAAAAAATATGAGAATAGATTACTGACTATTATTATCATGTTAATAATATTCCCACCATTCGGGTAAGCTGTCGCGTGAAATTGAAAAATATCTCACGACAGAAGACTAGTTCAATGAAAACGTTACATTTTTTGTAATGGTGGAAATGTAAGGGAAGGGCCCACATCTAACGAAATAGTATGAAAACACAAGAGAAGCAGGAAGAATAATTAGCTGGTAGGAAGGTAAGCCTGGCCCATCATAATGCTTTCAGATGGCAAAGCTGTCCTCCAAATTTTAAACAGCCACAGCAGTACTGCTTGTATTCTTTGATTCTCATCAATTTAACGCTCAAAAATGGAACCATTAGGTCTTGAACATATTGTGTCCTATGGTTAGCTACGCAAATAAGTTAGAAAGTGTAGAAAAGAGCAATAATACTCGGATTGAACAAGACTCGGTGTTTTTGCAAATAGTCGAAAGAAACACTACTAAAGCCCAATCAAAGTGGACATGGTCTACAGAATAAGTCGCCCAGTATACTCATTTTGTGTGAAGCAATTATGTCGGCGTTCAAATGCCGCAGACAGGTATCAACTTTTATATGGCCCGAAATACTTTAAGGGGCAGTCGCCAAACGAAACCTCTCTTCCGGCCTTGGGCTCTGAAATGGCAGCTCAATGCGAGATAGAGCAATTTTTCACATTCTCTGCTACCTCCTACCGGGTGATGAATTCTAAAAATTCGAACGAGTTAAGTGATGAATACGCAGTTGCGATAGTCGCTTAGCTGTACCCTTAAAAATCCTGATGTCCATGAGCGACGGTCGACGTCGACCAAAACACGTCATTATTGATCCTCCCAATCCATTAACGGTGCTTTTAGGTACCATAAGCACCGGTCACCGTCCTCGTCGAACCCGTCGCTTGCGACGAAGGACTCGACGAGCATATTAACCCATAGGCACAGCCCACTGAATTTCTCGCCGGATCATCTCAGTGGGTCGCGTTTCCGATCCGGTGGTAGATTCTGCGAAGCACTGCTCTTGCTAGGGCCAGTGTTAGCAACACTCCGGTTTGAGCCCCGTGAGCTCATCTACATGCTAGGGTGAAGCTGAAATAGCCTCTCAAGGCTATCAGCATAGGTAGGAAAAATAGAAAAATGAGCGACCATGCCTATATAACATTAGACGGGCCTTATGTCTACACCAGCAATAACATAAAGTAAATATATATAAATAACGTAATGTATTTTAAATCAATCTATTTTACCAGCAATTATTGTGCCAAGAACAAGACCGTCCAACATAGCCTAGAAAAACTTTAATTAGTCAAATAAACTATTCGAACGGTTAAGGATGTTCAAGCTAACGGAGAGCGACAAATAGAAGATAAATTAGGGGAAACTTTACCCAAATTCATTGAACACGCAGGAACATTTATCTAATTCGTCTCGACATCAGAATGTAAAGTGTTAGTTCGGCTAATGAGGCTGCAGTTCAAGATTATTCTATGAACCTGAGGAAAAATACGATAAATAATCAATGGACATTCATTAAGAAAAGTTGTAGTAGTTGTTGTTGTAGTTACTTTTTAGTAATTTATTGAAAATGTCTTCGTTTTTCAAGATATCAATGTCATGAATGGCATAAAAATGAGGGGTCGTTGCCTCAAAACCAAAGTCAAACAGATATAATTAAAAATATTGAACATTGATTACTTTCCATTAAAACTGTTATTCTTTAATCAGCTATTCTGTACGTCGAAATGAGTTTTCAATCAAAGATAAAAAAAACGGTCAATACTTATTAGTTGTTAAAACAGAACATGCCATAACATTTATAGGTCCATATATCAGCTCAGTAAGCGCAAAATAATAAGTGGAACAAAAAACATAAAGAAGCTATGTTCCAAAGGTTTCAAACGATCTGCGAGAACGGGATTATCGATAATCCGAACGACCGTCTTTCGTATGGAGTCAAATGGAAATAACTGGTGAATGCCCCTTCTCAGAATTAGAAACGTCATGGTCTCAATGATAAGACGTCTTATGTACTCGTGTCGAGCAATGCGATTGTGCCGATATTCAAACTCAGCAGCAGGCTACAATTTTTCTATTAAAATACGTAACCAATTCACGTTCACGAATTACTTCAACGATGAAGGAATAACATCGTCGAAGAAAACTAAAAATCAAATTATAATCTGCTTAATCGCTCTACAATTTCCTGAACCTCAAATACCAATGTGGACGACCTTTTAATGTATGCAAAAGAGACTAAAGGTCGCATACCCCTATAATCTCGTGGTCCTGTTTTATAAAATGATCATTTTCATTTTAGTACACAATTCTCTGTATTCATTTTCGGAAAGAGAATATTTAGAAATCTTAATTTCATTGGAAGTAACAGACCCTAGCAAGCTAGAAAACGGCAGTAAAGCTTTAAATCTTTGAAGCATTAGACGTATCGAATTTCTCCGGTTTTAATGAATATTAAAATCAATAATTATGTAAAGCGCGCTTGTTGAGACGAGCACCGAATCTTACAACAAAGCATCACTCAAACACCCTTGAGGGCTTGTTCCTGCCGCCCCCACCGAAAACTTGAACAAAGAAATGTCTGTTTTAGTTTTAATATAGGCGGCTTCGATAAAATACTTTGGATTTAAAATAAATGGTTCTTTTAATAAGTTAAATAGGTGCCCTCAGTTAAGTTTAGAATGAAATGTGTGAATCTAGTTAAAATCACCGCAATTCATATTGGGTGCACGTGATTGTAAAAAGTGTACTTTTATTCAATTGTATGCATAATTTCATTGTATTTATGAATAATATACACAGTGAAATGTTTTTAAGAATAATTTTAAGTTTAATATAGCGCATGAAAGGACAAACTTCTTTCGCCGATTCTTCTCAATAATGAGGCACTTCCAAATTGAAACAAATATTTTTTAATTTCAATTCCATTAGAATCATAGGCTAACGTTTCATCAAACCCTATTCGGTAGTTCAGGCAGAAAGCTGTATGGAAAATCTGCCGTTGAAGATCAGGTACACGCAACACCGTATCGTAAATCAATATTTACAGTTTTTTTATAAAAGCCACACACAGATTAATCATTTTTCCACTTCGATAAAGCACGACATGAGAATGCTCTCATCGTGGCCGCCGGAAACTACCTACCGGATCCTGCGGACCAAATGGTGAACAGTCGACGTCGCCCAAAACACGTCATTTCGGATCCTCCCGATCCACTAACGGTGCTTTTAGGTACCTCAAGTACTGATCATTGTTCTCGTCAAACCCGTCGCTTGCGACGAGGGGCTTAACGAGTAAATCAACCCACAGACACAGCCCAGTTTCTCGCCTAATCTTCTCACTGTGTCGCGTTTCCGATCCGTTGGTAGATTCTGCGAAGCACTGCTCTTGCTAGGGTTCGTGTTAGCAACGTCGTCAGGTTTGAGCCCCGTGAGCCCACCTACTAGGTAAAGTTACGCTGATAGGGTGGGTCACTATTGACCATCAGCTTAGATATGAAAAAAAAATTTTTTTAAGTATAATACGTGGAAAGCTACTACCGTAATCTCTATGCCTCACATGCTCCCAAACCCTTTGCCCACCCAGAGAATGATCACCGAGCCCCTTTAGTTCGCCACTACACGGAAGACATACCCCACGTCAGTATAGAGGAGATAAGGGCTGCTTTGGAACAGCTTATAAATAACAGAGCTACAGGGGATGACGGAATCAGTACAGAATTGTTGAAAGCAAGTGGTACACCAGTTCTCAACCAATTATGCACAACGTTCAACACCGTCATCCAAAAAACGACTACACCGGAAGCGTGGAGCAAGGGTACTGTCATTCTTTTCTTTAAGAAGGGAGACCGTGCTCTGCTCAAGAACTACAGGCCTATTTCACTTCTTAGCCATATTTATAAGCTGTTCTCGAGAGTCCTTACAAATCGCTTGGCCTCTAGACTTGACGACTTCCAATCTCCGGAGCAGGCTGGGCTTCGCAAAGGCTACAGTACGGTAGACCACATCCACACGCTGAAACAGGTTATTCAGAAGACTGAAGAATACAATCGTCCTCTGTGTCTCGCGTTTGTGGACTACGAAAAAGCCTTCCACTCCGTCGAAACTTGGGCTGTTCTGGAATCCTTACAGCGATGCCTAGTCGATTATCGGTACGTTGAGGTGTTGAAGAGTTTATATAAAGCCGCCAAAATGACAGTCCAGATCCAGAACCAGCAGACAAACCCGATTGAGCTTCACAGAGGGGTGCGACAGGGTGACGTTATATCGCCGAAGCTGTTCACTGCTGCTCTCCAGGATGTCTTCAAGACTTTGGACTGGAGTAAGCTGGGTATCAATGTCAATGGCGAGTATCTTTCACACCTCCGATTTGCGGACGATATCGTTATAATGGCAGAGTCGCTGGAGGATCTCAGCTGTATGCTGGGTGAGCTCAATGCCGCATCACGACGTGTTGGTCTGGGAATGAATCTGGACAAAACTAAGGTCATGTTCAACGACCATATCATTCCTGGGCCGGTAATAGTCGAATTTGCGGTACTCGAAGTTGTGTCTGAATACACCTATCTAGGCCAAATTATTCAGCTGGGCAGGGCCAACTTTGAGAAGGAAGCTGATAGGCGCATACAGTTGGGCTGGGCTGCGTATGGAAAACTCCGTCACATCTTGAACTCAGCAATCCCGCAATGCTTAAAGACAAAAGTTTTCAACGCTTGTGTGCTGCCGGTCATGACATATGGCGCTGAAACGTGGACATTAACCGTAGGTTTGGTCCGTAAGTTCAAAGTCGCTCAGCGTGCTATGGAAAGGTGTATGCTCGGAGTTTCTTTGATGGATCGAGTCAGAAATGATGAAATTCGTCAAAGAACCAAAGTAACCGACATAGCCCTAAAGATTAGCAAGCTGAAATGGCAATGGGCCGGACATACGTGTCGCAGAACTGATGGCCGATGGAGCAGACGTGTTCTGGACTGGAAACCGCGTACCGGTAAGCGCAGCGTTGGGCGTCCCCTTGCCCGTTGGACCGATGACTTGCGGCGATATGCTGGAAAAGATTGGATGCGGAAGGCGGAGGATCGTTTATTGTGGCGGACTATGGGAGAGGCCTACATCCAGCAGTGGAGAGATACAGGCTGATGATGATGATGAAGTAAAATACGTAGTGTAATGGAAGGCAAAATAAGGTTATTTCATTGAAACAAAAAAATCACTTAACATGTCATTTATTACATGATATTGTAAACTGGTAATATTTACTGACTAACGTAGAATATTTCCACTATTAATTAAGTCATAGTACACAATTTAAGTAACTTATCACTGACATTATATGTAACGTTTCAACTAAACACTAATTTAAAAATTAAAATCAGATCTTGATATTAATTGTTTTCTTCAACGTCCTGAAACAATACAATTTATATTGCATTAAATATAGAGATTTTTAATCTTAAAAGCATTTCTCTGCTTATTCGGTTACCTGGGACTCATGTTTAGGGAATTGAAGGAGTTGTATTTAATTAAAAAATGAGATGCATTACTGATTCACAGCAGATACCCATGACGACTTACAAGAAGCCTATAAACTTTCCCTTTCCTAGAGACATAAGGCTATAGACACTGTTGTGTTAGAACAGCTGCCGCATATAACTAGATGGCATGATGGTTTCCCGGCAAAAATCAACAACAACCTAATTTCTACTTTAATATAATAACTTATTTTGTGACCAACCGTAGGATCACAATCAGCGCAGTGCCAGGAATAGCCGCGTTTCTTAGGATTCTTGTTCAGGGGAGGCTCCAGACAGGTAAAGTGGTACCTCTTGTTACACTCGTCGCACCTTCAACAGAAAAAGATTATTCGAATTATTCGAATCGATTTTTAAATAATTACATCAATTGCAATAATAATATTTATTTAAAAAAAAAATCCATTTCGTATTAAGTTTCAGCAGGGTCAATCCGGTTACGTTCGTAAACTGAAAGTCGTCGCGTGGCCTAAAGGATAAAACGCTCGGTATACTTGTGCTGACCGATGCAACTGGGCCGGTGTTCAGAACCCGCACGCAGATACCAATTTTTGTAATGAAATACATACATGAGTCACGTTCACAAGTGACTGACCGTTGATGCAGGAATAGCCTTGTGTAATAAAAATCAAACAAAATATTTTATTTTGCGTAATAACTATTTAATAGAGACATAGGCCTCAGTCTCAAAATTGGCAGTGGCATTCACTGACGTCTATGGGCTCCGATAAGCATTTAACACCCGGTAGGCAGTAAACACGTTTACCCTCTCTTACAAAGCACTTAAAAAAAAGATAATTTAAATATTACTACAGAACTAACCAAGACTCAATACGTTCGTTAATTATTATTACCTAAAATATCTAAAAACATATTACTGGAATATGTAGTTTAATTACAAAACATTTTTTTGTTGTAGGGGTAACAAATATTTGATTTTATACACTAACGAAAATAAATGCTTAGTTTTACTGCATTAGTCTTAGGGTACCCCGCTGGTACATAAGGGCCTCACGAGTTGTCTTCATTTGACCCTGCCTTGCGCTTGTTCCTTAACATCACTCCATCGAAAAAAAATATGCGAGTAAATTTATCATGACTCTTTTAACTTCATAGTTATTACATAAGAACAGGTTTCTGAATTTCTACAGTGTGGATTGAGGCATCAATGTGTTGTGTACCGCAGGTCCGAGTTACCTAACAAGGTTGGTGTTGTCCCCGGGCTGGTGGCACACGTCGCAGTGCGTCATGGGACAGAGCGCGGCAGGCGGCGCGTCCGACGCGCTGGTGGGACCGCGGCTACTCCTGCCGCCGCGTACTCGCTACAAACGCGTTACACACATTAATAATGTTATACCAAAAATAAAGTTTTTCTTTCATAATTTCAAATTATATTCGATTCTAATGTAATACACATTTGAGGCCATCAGCGCAAAAGTGGCCTAACCCACATTTTTTTATATTTAAGCTTATATTATGACGTATATTGGAATTTATTCAAAATAGTTTCGATTCAAAGTTTCGATGCAAAAACGGCCTATCCATAGTTTCACCCATAGATAACAGATAGCTTTGCAAACATTATTTTTGGGCGTGTTGTTTTTTTGCTTACTCAAATTCAAATTCATGAAAATTCAAACCTAATTGCCTCCATACTAACTATGGTAAGCTTAGGCCACTTTTGCGCTGACGGCCTCATTTATATGTACGAATTTTATATAAATACGATTTCTTGAAATAATTCGTTTGAGGGATATTTAAAAAAAAAACAGATCCGACCTTATCGTTCTGCTCGGGCTGACGACTACTACAAAATCTGTGTCGTCTCATCCATATAAATACTATGTCGCCTTGATTACTAGCTGATGAAACTGTCTATTTCAATAACGGAGTAATGCAACAGCATTAACTTTGTACTGTCTACGGAATCTCGTAGCCGCTTAAGCCGGGTGAATCCACCTCAAATAATCTAATTCAAGCTCAAAACCTCCTCTGTAGTCTCAACATCTTATAAACTAACATCATGTAACTGATTAAACTAAGTTAAAGTAAAAGATGTAACTGCAAAGCTTAGTCTTGTGTAACCACCATTTATTATTTTATCTCTTAAAAGTTTAATTATTGAGCACGCAATAAAACATTATCTACCGATCAAACTAGACGAACCCAGTTATCGATCGCGTATGTTTTTGTGGACCATTTTGAAACAATATTTATCACTATTTGCACTAAATGAGTGGATGACCTCACGGTCCTCCTGTGTTAAATGGCTACCGAAGACTATAGGCATTACGTCTGACTGCCGCGACGGACCTCGAGACATGGGGAGAATAGGCAACTGCGAAAATGATTGTGAGGATTCTAGTGTATCTGAATGATAGACAAGTGTGCAAGATGTATCCTAAAGCAGTGAATGAGTGATTGAAGATGTTTGTGATTGATAGACGAATGAACTAGAACGATTGAATGAATGAGCGGTATGAGAGCGTATTTTTATTTTTTAAATCATGAAATTTAAAAAAAAAAATTGTACTGTATAATAAAAGAAAAAAATCCATATTAGTTTGATTCGCACTCTCCTCGATTTCTACATGATATTACTGCAATACTATTTAAAAAACATTTGTTTATTTAAAACAGATCGGCAAATAAAGGACAAATAATTACTAGATGCATCTGGAGACATGAGATCAAAGTTTGAATTACGTTAAGCCGCAAAACATGACGGCTCTGCGGAAGTAATAGCGCTTAAAGCACGTCCAATAACAGCGCATATTTATAAATTAAAAAATAATAATTTAAAAACATGTCAATCTATGTAATACCTTGGGTTTGGTACATTTCGTTTCGGTTCCATTTTCCTCCTGAGTTGTCGGGGGCTTGTTCAGAAGAATTAATGTACGAATTACATTTTTGTTATTAAATTATTATATTTTTACTTAAATATAACATAAAAAATGGACTAAAACTTAACTCTATCTTACTTCATTAAAAATCTATAATCATTTATTTATTAAGCTAAATGAAATACATTATTAAAAAATTCCGATAGAGATATTTATTTTGTTTTTTTTTTAATATACTTCATAATTAATATTTTTTATTGCTTAGATGGGTGGACGAGCTCACAGCCCACCTGGTGTTAAGTGATTACTGGAGCCCATAGACATCTACATCGTAAATGCGCCACCACCCTTGAGATAAGTTCTAAGGTCTCAGTATAGTTACTTAGTTACTTAGTCTCAGTATAGTATATGTAGTTATATATTAATATAGGTTAATATTATTCATTTTTTTAAATACTATTCAACAATTTATTTTTGTTTGTTTTTTTTTTACTTACAGGCAACGGAGTCTCGTTCGTATCATCCACCACCGACGGTACTGGTGCCTCCTCTGGTGGCTTTGTTACCTCTTGTTCGGCGTGCTGTATGGTTAATGGAAGGGACGATTAAGCTATTAATGTAACGCGTTAGGGTCAATCGACAATATCTCGAATACCAGTACGCGAGAATATCAAGAGATATTTTCTCGAATAATGTTATCTTGTCTCACGTAAACAGCGAATTCGGAAGAAATCCTTATACTATACTAGCTTTTGCCCGCGACTCCGTCCTCGTGGAATAGTTACTTTGGCATAACGCTAAATTTTACACTCCACTTCATTTACGTAGAAAGTGAAAATATTTTGAAACATTCTTTATTGGTGCTCCACTTGTTACCCTGATGCTATATAGCCTATAGCATTGCTCAATAAATGGCCTATCTAACATTGAAAGATTTTTTTAAAACGGACCAGTAGTTCTTGAGATTAGCACGTTCAAACAAACAAACTCTTCAGCTTTATAATATTATATATATACACAGCAACATCTATTCGAGAGAATTTCCTCGCGTAATTTACTCGAGATCAAATTTAAGCTTGTTAATAAAAACAATGCGTGTATGTGTGTGTACCATCATGCTGGGAAATCGTAAGTGCATTTCATATAAGCGTTTCGTTTAGTTGAACTTTAATAAATATAATGTAGAAATAAATTAACGAATATAATAAATACCTTCGAGAGTTTCTTCATGACCGCAGGCGGAGGGCCGTCGTTGCTGTCAGTGGGAACGTAGAACATCTGCGTGTCGAGAGATCCGTCCGGTTTTGGTATCGGCTTTATCTACGAAATATCGTATTTACATGTTACGTTAAATTTATAACAGGCTGAAACTATTGCTGTATGTGAAATACACCCAACTACTTGAGCGCCTTGTCACGTGTTGATGGCACTGCACTGGAAGCTTCCTTTGCGGCGTTTGGCCAAACTTCACCAACTGTGTGAACGGGAGAACCCACGCGAGAGATTCCATTAAATTAGGTGTTCACTGGTCAACCACTTAACACCAGGAGGGCCGTGAGCTAGTCCGCAAATCTAAGCAATAAAAAAAAATTTGAAAAAAAATTATAATAATATACAAAATCTCATCTTAGTACATACACCTCGAGAAATTCCCCTTATCTATTGAAGGGAAAATCATCTAAAATAAATTAAAATGTTACCTTGATGGTAATCCTAGGATGCGGCATTTCTGGATTCTCCATATCTTGAGTTTTCTTCTTCCTTTTATGTTTATGTGACTTCGAAGGTGACCTTAACAAATCCGGCGAATAACGTGACCTATGTTTTTCCTTTCTTCGTTTCCGGTTCGCCTTGTACGTAGCGATATCGGATGATAAATTGGCCAATGTATTTTCTATCGACGTCTCAATGCTCTTACTATCTCTCTCTTTGTCCTTTATATCGTGAAGGAGCGATGAGAATGATATATTTTGTGACACAAACTCTTTCGTAGATCCGACGTTGTTAGACGCGTTCGAGTTTTCGTTATGAGAATCATTAGGGCTGTCAGCCACAATAGGTGTAATCGACATCAACGGGGTATTCGTCAGGGCTGGTGAAGTGAAGCTTCTTTTGTGTAATTTCTTCGGGATAGAATCTCCTTCACCGGCCGAAGTCGACCCGTATTCTTTTAGCTTGGACTTCTTGATCTTTTTGTCCTTCTTCAACTTGATTTCGGCAGTTTCATTACCATCGCTGAACTCGAACGGTTTTATCGTAACTTTGATTGGTGATAAATTTTCTGTGACAGCGCTTTTCGCGTGCTTTTCCTGTCTGTGGGATTGTTCCGAGGACTTGGACGGCGGAGACGGCGGTGCCGTGCCGGGACTCTGCGGGTCGGCGATTATGGCTCCGTCTTTACTGTACCGTATTCGGGAACGACGAGGACCTTTCTTTTCTAACACCTCTGGTTCGGAATCGGATGTTTTATCACACTCCGAACATTGCCTGCGAAACGATGTTAATTTTATGAAAAAAAAATCATATTTTTTTTCAGGTATTTCAATTTTAAATTAGTCTACTGTAAAGTTCATGCATTGTCGCTTAAGCCTTGTTCGGACGAGGCGAGTATTTTAGTCGAGTACCGATTAATTTAGTAGCTAAATGTGTCTGAGCACCAAAAATTTAGTCGAGTAGGTTAGTAAATAATTTAGTCAAGTCAATCCATTTTGTTCTATTTTTTCGGGCGAGTAGCGCCTCCCACCACGCGTCCTTGCTCACTGGCTCACTGACTAAACAAGTCCGAACCTGTTAATTAGTCGAGTTCATTAGTGGCATTTCTCAAATGGGTTGCGCTGAATTTGAGAGTGTATTTTCGTTAACAGAAAATTCACACAACTTTCAGACATTCTCAAACTATTGAAGTATTCTTTGGGATCTCTTCCAATGCCAATTTTTTTCAGAAAACATTTAGTAGCTCCTAGTTTATCTCTTCTATCGATCCATTTTCGTACCCATAACTTATTTTTCTTAATCACAGAAATTTCGTCATCCACCTCTTCTAAAACAGCCATTACGATTAGCTTAATCAGTTTATTCACTCTATTGCGTTGCAGCCTGTTCATCTTGCAAAACACCACTTACTTGTGTACTCTACTGGACCGTAATGCGAACGATTTCTGTGCAGTAGCGAGTAATTTAGCCACTAAATTACTCGGTACTCGACTAAAATACTCGCCTAGTCCGAACAAGGCTTTAGTCACGTTTGCCTTTCAAGCGTCGATATGTTTGATCGTATTGTAAGTTGTCGTAGTGTCTTAACTCACCATCCGTACAGTTTGCTCTTCTTGGGCGGGCGAGTGAGCGGGGGCCGCAGACAGTGCAGATGGTAGTGCCGGCGGCACGTGTCGCACGCCGCCATCAGGGGTCGCTCGCTGCGGCCGCCGCACACCGCACACGCGCCGCACAACGACGCTGAACAACGCAAAAAAAAACATAACCATTTATAGTTTACTGCTTAATATTATGCCTCTCCTGAAACTGTTTGGGGGGAGAACGTGTGAAAAAAATTAGTGATTCGTCAACTTTTAATATTTAAAAAATTGATGGCTCTCGTTTTTTTAATAAGTACATTTAAATATCAGCCGAAAATTTCCTGCAAGTTATTTTTGCGAATATCAAATGACATAAAATAACAGTAACCAAGGTAAGCTCAAAGGTCGAAAAATAGCCGTAATAGCCGTAAACGAATAGCTAAAAAAGTTTTAACCATAATTTATGTGAATAGACAAGATTGTTAGGGACTTTTCAGAAAGAACGCGAGAAACGATTAAATTATGACTAAAGTATTGATGGTAAGCTTTTGACGATTTTGGAAGAATCTTCGTTTTAATTAATATTTTATGTTGTGTCTGTCGAAATTACGTTTTATTGAGCATTTTGAATAAAATTAGAAAATTATTATATAATATTATATTAGAAGTGTGTTTTTAAGACAAGTGTCAAAGAAAAAAACTATAGTAATGATCGCTTGATACTTGCCTTCGACCGAAGTAGACAAGACTTTTCCATGGCGAGCGTCCAGGTTGTCGCTAAGAGGAAAACCAACCCCCATCTTAAGTGCGGCCGCAGTCGGCACAGACATCGACCTGGTAGCCGACCCTCTACACAATACATCAATTACAGTGTACCACTCTTCTACACCCTACAATTTCATTTCGTTGTTAGACATTCAACACAGCAACCTTGATTGCAACTACTACGCAATGTACAGTGTTTTTACAATTACTACGCGATGTACAGCGCTTTTGCTATTACTACGCGATGTACAAAGCGTTTTTAACTACGGTACCATTTCAACCATGAAACTTTGAAAATTAATTGAACATTAAAGCTAAGCTTTCTTGCGATTTTATTTTTTAAGAACTTTTTTGTCGTGAAATAACCTAATTGCCCATTTACAATTTGTTACGTTGCCCTTTTTAAAGGTTAATAATTAATTTTTAGTAGTTAATTTAGATTATTTCAATGCAAATACTAATTATTAAAACCATGCGCAGACGCTTGATTTGCAATCATAATCTTTACATTAAGGACGAGAGAGTGAATGTGGAAATTGTTTCAATTCACATTCAGACAAAGCCTTAAGCTTACTTAGCTTTGAGCTTTAGATATAATTTGCATACATTTGAAATAAAAAGGTTAATTTGTCAATTTTAATTTTTTGTGCTGTTAAGAATGTCAAACAAGGAAATGTGAGACAGCAAACATTTTGTCTGAACCATCCTAACAAAAATTAATTTTTTTTTTTTGGATTAGTCTTTTTTTACAGATTTTATTATTACCTATCAATGCTAAACCCCTCCCCACCAACGGCGCCTTAATATAAGTCGTAATGTCGAGTGACCTCATATTCATTAGTAAAATTTGTAACCACTTTATTTTTCATTCTGGTGCCCATACCACTTAAGTATAGTTCTAAATAAGCAGGTGGTATTTTGTAATTATTTTCCAATCACTCTTGTTTTAAATTCTTTTACCTGTTAGTATTTGTACTAGGCTGGTACTTTTACAAATTGTATGATTTTGAATTATTATAGATGACTGAGATATGATTTATCTTTTGTTTTGTCCATCATCTTGTTGATGAGTGATTGAGTGACTAAACAGAAAGCAACATTCGCGCGACACATGGCGACTATATTAGAGGAGCTCTAAGAATAATTTAAAAAGTACTTTCATTTCAATGAGGGATTATCAATAATAATTGATGATTAACTCAATCAACGTAGCAACCAGTCACTTATGTCTGCTATTCGATTTAACGGAATTTTAATTATACTCATTGAAAACATTCAGCTGGCATGTATCGATAGAGCAATTAGAAACTATACTAAAAATTTCATTTTTTATACATTAATTAAAACTGTCGTAAATTAACATTAATTTTATCGTAGTAATACGATAGATATTTTTATAATTTATTTTCTTTAGAAACCTTTCTTGGTTCAAATAATATTTAACATACCGTCTCTGCAACTGTTGCGGTGTGACTTTAGGTGTGGATCGTGGTAGTTCGGGAGGCAGCAGTGGCTTGTCCTCCAGTATTGAGGGCGCGGTTTTCTTTGGACATATCGCGATTATAGCCGCGTATATCTTTTGCAATGCTTGTCTGGCCGAAGACAACTCGGCAAGCGCTTCCGTGTTCTCTTTGGATGCCTGTTATATATAATATTGATTTTATTATTCGATTTTACACTATTAATGTTCTTGCTAATTAATTTTATAATATCGCAACTTTAGAATTGAAATGGCTTAACAAGTTTTTTAAAGAAAATGAATTTTACACTTTAAACGACTTATAGAAAGTATTCTATCAATTTACAATTATTTTTTTATTAATTAAAAATTAAATTTTAATTTCAGTCTAGAAAAGGGCAAAGTACACTTACCGTCTCTTTTAAATCAAGCGCATTCTTTAAATTGTACAGTATGGACTTTAAGACTTAAGTATTAAAATCGAAACTGATAAACTACAATTTTCATAATTACATTTTTAGCGTTTACCAAAAAACAAGAATTTTGGATTAAGCCACTTCAATTCTAATGATGCGAGATTTATAACATAATTTGTAAACGATTTCAGTTAAAAGAATAAAACTCGTGAACGTGTAAGAACAGGCAGCTTCAATTTAGGTTCACAGTACTCACTTCATCATATTCAGCTCTTAACTTGTCATCGCCAGCAAGCAACCTCTCATTATCTTTCGTTAATCTTTCAAGAGACTCTCTCAGGGTTGTCGCTCGGTTATTTCTATCCAAGTAGTAGCCGACGAATTCGACGGAGAAAGCCGGCGGGACGTGCCATCGGCGAGAAACATCTTTCAGTGCTGCCATCTGTCAATAAAAAAACTTAAAGTCAAACTATCAATAAAATATCACAAGCTTATGACTACCAACGTCCTGACTATTGTTAAAGCGATGCAGTAAATTAATTAATTACTTCTAAAGTCAGCATGACCTGTTACGATTCACTTCTCCCAATTTGGACGGCGTTATTAAAGTTGTCTGTTGACCCTTAGAACTGATTAGCCATGGGAGTAAGGTAAGCTTGTCCTCTTAACTGTACCAAGAAAAAATTAAAGCAAAACTTAATGAAAGAAAAAATGCCCTATAGTGTAATTATTTGAAATACTAAATACAATATGTGATGCGATAAATTTAATTTTATAACATTGGTTGTTCTTGTTAAGTAACTATTATCAGCTAAGTTTAAACAAAATTATGGTGTATAAACCTGTGCGTCTTGGAACTCCAACGCATGTGTATCTATTCCCATACATTCTGCTTTCCTTTGAAACTTCCGTATTGCAGAAGCACTGCTGTAAAGCATCCTGGCCATCTTTTGTGTTGGAACTGTTGAAATTACATAATTATATTTTGTAAGATAAGTACCAAATTATCGCAATAATGTCAACAATAAACTGGAAAAACATAAACCTACCCCATGGAGGATTTCTATTATTTTTCTGTTGTAAGTACTTTTTCCTGTACTTCACTAGTTTCCGCTGAATTCGAAGTTTCTCGTCAGTACTCAAATTTTCTTTTAACTCAAATTTTCTATAACAGAAATGTTACACCCATAAAACAGTAACATGATTAATGGACTTACTAACAATACATTCAAAGGGTGTAGCGGCACGGCATCTACGTTGGTGATGCCTTGACTCCGCTAACCACTTAGCACCAGGTGGGCCGCGAGCTCGTCTATCCAGACAGGTTAGACAAACAATACAAAAAAAAAAAGTTTAAGTTGGTGCTAATTTTGCATTGAAATTCTAAGTGAGATTTTTAAGGTTAAGTTTATACATATTTATACATATTAGATATTTATTTTATACTATTTTGCGATTCACAGATTATAGTCTAATAAATACTTATTTGTCTCATTATTATATATTGTAGATGAGGTAATCCTTATATTATCAATGCAGACAAAAACTACCATTAAGAATGCACTCCTTAAATATTAGGGACAAACAATTTCAAGCAATAGCTATGTTGCTAAATATTTAATTTTCAGTTTAACAACTGAAGAGAATATTATAATATTGAAATTATATTGTCACTTGTATTAATGACCTCCAAAATGAGACCCAATTTTGTGAGTATGTGAAGCACCACAAAACGCTTATAAATTATATTTGAAACCTCACTCAAATGATACAAATAAAATCAGTGATTCCGAATCTTAAATTTGCAAATTCTTTTAAACGTGAATAAGATAATTTAATATATTAATACCTTTTTTCAGTTCTCAGCTGCAAAGCTAGCCAGTTTCTTTTCCGTTTTTTAACTAGTGTTTTGTCAGAGTGCAGTCTACAGTGAGCGTAAAATGGATCAGCTTGCTCTACTTCTTCTGTGTGTGCCTCAGCTAAAAGACCTTCCCGCTGACCACTGTGGTTTAATATGTAAGTAACAGTAAATTATACACTTTAAGTAACCATTAACCAAGTAGTGAGCGGACACCTAGACCTCCATCACTCAGATCCTGTCTACTTCATAAGCCGTTTTTTATTATTATTATTGCTTTTGTGTGCATCTAAGAACTCCTCATTTTCGACTAGCAATAGAAAGACAATATTGCTATATTTTCACTACCAGATTCCAAAATCCCCATCTCATCTTTGTTCCAACATAAGTACAGCGAAAGGTTTTCAGATATTTTCACTATCAGCCCCAAATTGACCTCACTATAGTCAAATATTTAAATTTAAATATGTCTGATAATATTATAACCAGGGGAATGGGCGAATTATGCTTATCAAAAATATATATAAATTTATAAGATTATAATGATCTTGCAAGCTCTTTACTCATTGTACTGTTACAAGTAATAATTAAAGTTAAATTAATTTACCAAGTTACATGGAAGAATGTTTTACACAAGCCAGCATCGCATCCCACACACACTCCTGTACGTGCCAGAGTCACATCTTCACATAGTGCGCAAGAACGTGCTCCCCAACGAGAATAAGCCATTTCGAAAAGAGTCACACCTGATAAACGTTCTACCTGAAATAAAAAACATTATCTCCACTTTTCTAAGGTTATTTGGAATTTAATTTACTAGCTGGAACATTAAAATTGTATTAGTAGTTTTTTTTTTTAAATCCTATTATATCACTATGGTAAATATTTATTTACAACTTACCTCTGAAAATGCAACCCCAGGGACGTAGAGTGCACAAACCAAATGCACCCAAGCACCCACTTCAGTCTCCTTGAAAATCCCACCTGTTGTTTTATTTATTATTTATCTATTTACTTTACGAGATGAAATGAAATAAGTCCAGCAACATGTACAAAATTCTTTTTTTTTAATTACTATTCAGTGGTCTCAAAAATAAATCTAATTCAATCAAAAATTTTACAGAATAATCATTGTATAGCTAGCTTGTGAGTGAAACAGAAATGTAAGTTTCGAAACTTTGTTTCTATCAACAAACAATTAAAATTTGTACCTTTGTTAGGGCATAATTCACAGTTGGGATCGGTGACACCAGCCTTACAAGCTTCACAAAACCATGGTTCAGTAGATGCTGAACTAACTGTACTTGATTCACTAGTCACATCAGAAACACCATAACAGCCTGAAATGTATTAATAACCAAAGTGATTTGGAATACTTTAAAAAAATGTATGTAGATTAAGTTAACTTTCGATTATAATCAATGACCTGTAATTTCAAAAATTGAAGCATGAGCCATTGAAGATCACAGGTTTATAAATACAGTCTGAATTTATAATTTTATCCATTGTCATAAAAGTTAGCCGTATTGGAATCAATTTATAATAGAAGCAATAATGCTCTTTTTATATATTAATTATACTAGACCTGCTGGTGGCTGTAGAATGAATCTATAAAATAATTTTCACTTTTTTGTTCATATTTAGTATAGAATTATTTGATGAGTTTATATGTGTGCAAAAAATAACTAAATTATTTACCCTCATGAACAGTAACACCACAACCATCACATTCAACAATTTCATTGAAGTCATCACTTCGAGAGCCTAGGCACCCAGCACAAATCAAGAGATTAGCTAGTTCACCTGGAAACTACATAGCAACATATTGGTAAGGTATTCATATACAACGAAAATTTAATAATACTTTACAGAAAAAATATAGTACGATTTTTTTTTATCTAAAACATAATTATGTGAATCATTATGTTTTGCTGTCTGGCTCTAAAAAAAGATTGTAAGAGTCTTAAACTGTAAGTTAATTAATCCTTAAAATTTAACTATAATACTAATAATTTATATTTTTTATCATAAAATTTTATTTTAATTTCATCTGACCATAGATCTATATTCTCTGGATATTTTCTACCACTCATGATCAACTCTTTTATAGCCAGTATTTTCATATTTTGAATTCAATAACAGTTTTTTTTTTACATTATATATTATAACATACTAATTACCTTAAACTCATGCTTTTTAGCTTTCTCAAGAACATCTATAGCTGAAGCTTCTTCTCCAATCTTATTGCTAGACCCTTTGAAGTCATCATCATCTGATCCAGTTTCCTCTTCAGAAGCATTCTTTTCATACTCTATACAATCCAAGGGGAGTAAATAAAATAATGTGTTTAGACATTCTTTTTTTGCCTACCTATTACTAGCAACTTCAAGATGCTAGCTTCACTGAACGTGTAGCAAGCTCACAGGCCTCAGCCTGGGAGACTTTACTAACATCTGTCCTAACAAAGGCAGTGCTTTGCTAAATATTCCACCAGATGGGAATTGCGGCCCATTGAGAAGATCTGGTGAGAAACTCAATGGGCTGTCTGTGGGTCCATTTTCACAAGGAACTCTTCATCGCATACGACGGGTTCGACGTGAACGGTGACCAGTGCTTGGAATGCCTAAAAGCACCATGAACGGCACGAAAGGATCCGAAATGACATATTTCTCCATTAAATAAGATCCTACTCCCCATTTGGAGACTTAAGGTTGAACAAGAAGAACAAATTAAAGGAGGCGTTTTGAATAATTTATAAAAAATACTTTCAAAGCCACTTACTTTTATCGTCATCATCACTATTGATGGAATAATCATCACTCTCTTCTGGATGATCTTCAATACGAAAGTCAGAATCATCTGAGCTTTCGCCTTCTTCGAGGTCAAAATCTAGCAACGACTGAGGCTCTACTGGTTTTACTTTTCTCTTAGCTGGACCTCGATCTTCTGTGAAAAACGAGCAAGCAAAACATAAACAAAATTGAATTTTAATGTATGAACCTAACATATTGATTTTAGCATTCTAATTCTAAGTAGGCTCGAGCATCAGCGTTTATGAAGTCGACGCAATCAAAATTTAATAAATGTTTAAATTCTATTTCAAAAATTATGAAACTTACCCATCTTGTCGCACAAAGCACAATTAAGTGTATAATCTATGGCACAATGTGTACTTCACAGATTAGTTTCAAATTGAGAGTAGCTAGGTGACACATGGTGTATCATCTATGATTAGTTCCGGCTTGTGAGCTGTGATAAAAATATCGTGATATTTAGAATTAGGAAAATATTTAACGTAGCCACTAAGATTATTTCTCATGAGAAACAACGAAGGCCTGAAAAATACCCTATGGTATACCTACATTTCGTATATGAACTGTTGGAATTTGAATATGTAAGTAATGGCAGGCAACACTTGACACATGTAAGATTACAGTTTTCGTATATTGGAATGTTTATTTAAATATTTAAAACAGATGATTGTCTTCTCTTCAGTGAAGACAAAGACTTCTCATCTAGACACGGACAGTGCAGCATCTTAGGATTTTATAAAAATAAAATATTGTAATGGTTTAATAGTGTACAGTGTGTTTGCAATATATGTTAACCATGAAGCAAAGTGTTTTTAAACAGCTTCTCACCTCCAGAACCCAATCCCTTCAAATAGAACCGCCCAATAAGAACAACAAACATAACACCGTTCTAAGTTCTAAACCTGAAACGCTAAAAAATTTATTGACTTTCTTTTTTTACTTTTGTGGCCTAGTAACGATACTTCATTCACCTTGTTAATGCGTAGCAACTAAAAAGTTCACTACCTAGATGTGGTACCTAGTGGCCTTTTTAATAAAATATGGCTTAAATAAATCCAACTTCCCACCACACAGAACGACGATTTTTTGTGTCCAAAGATTCATCCAATACCTTTCAAATTTTTTTACAAGATGACTCTGTAAAACCGTTGCTAAAGCCACTCTCCCGACTAGGCGCGTCAACACCCCCGCCCCCGCCGTTCGCCCAATCACGATGTTCGACCAGCCCATACCGTGGGCCCCGAAGGTCAAATACTTAGGCGTCACCCTCGACAGTAGGATGACATTCCGCCCCCACATTAAGACGGTACGCGACCGTGCCGCCTTCATTCTAGGACGTCTCTACCCGATGATATGTAGGCGAAGTAAAATGTCCCTTAGAAATAAGGTGACACTCTACAAAACTTGCATACGCCCCGTCATGACCTATGCAAGTGTAGTGTTCGCTCACGCGGCCCGCATACACTTAAAATCCTTCCAAATTATTCAATCCCGTTTTTGCAGGATAGCCGTCGGAGCCCCGTGGTTCGTCAGGAACGTCGACCTCCATGACGACCTGGACTTAGAGTCCATCAGTAAGTATCTGCAGTCGGCGTCCATGCGCCACTTCGATAAAGCGGCACGACACGAGAACCCTCTCATCGTGGCCGCCGGTAACTACATTCCCGATCCTGCGGACAGAATGGAAAGCAGTCGACGTCGCCCAAAACACGTCATCTCGGATCCTCCCGATCCACTAACGGTGCTTTTAGGTACTTCAAGCACCGGTCACCGTTCTCGTCGAACCCGTCGCTTGCGTCGAAGGGCTCGACGAGTAAATTAACTCTCAGACACAGCCCACTGAGTTTCTCGCCGGATCTTCTCAGTGGGTCGCGTTTCCGATCCGGTGGTAGATTCTGCGAAGCACGACTCTTGCTAGGGTTCGTGTTAGCAACATCGTCAGGTTTGAGCCCCGTGAGCTCACCTACTAAAGTTAGGGTTACGCTGACAGCCGCTAGGGCTATCAGCTTAGGTAGGAAAAAAAAAAGAAAAAAAAAAAAAAAAAGCTAAAGCCACCCTACACCGGTCGCATCTAGTCAAAAACGAGAATCATAATCAGCACAGGAGATAGATATTAATATGTAAAAGTGCATCTCGATCGTAAAGCCCGCATTTATAGAAGCTATCATCAGATATTCCTCAAACAAAACAACCAATAACGATTTCAGGTAAATGACCAGTGCTTCAAGAGGATGTTACGCAATCAGAAACAATATCTACCGCATTGTTAACATTTCCAAATTTGTTGAAAATTTTAAATATTTTTCCCTTACTACAAAATAAAATTCTTTAATAAAATAATGAGATTTCATACACCGTGGCGACATTATGGCGAATAAAAAGGCCACTAACACATTTATGTAGAAGACTTCAACTTATTTGGAGGAAGTAAGAAAAGAAAAGAAATAATGAAAATTTTTCAATTTTCTCCTTTTCTTTTCGACTTCTTCCAAATAGGTTGAAGTATTTCTACTTAAATGTAGTAGTGGTCATTATAGTCTTCACGATGGCTACAAAGAGTAAAACAGTGAAAATAGAGCTTTCCAGAGCTTTTTCCCAAACCTATTTAAAGCAGTAATCTTTGCCGATTAACTCCAAATCTAATATCATAATTGTAAAGTTAGAAATTTGCTTTGTAATTGATGCCATGCGGAACATTTGTTGGATTACCTAATATTTGTTGCTCATTTGGTGGATATAAAATATTTGTTATTGAAAATTAGGGATTTTCTTATATTAAATTATAACCTTTCTTTTAAGTGAAACTTCTCTCTACTTACTACCTCCTAATAAGAACTTATTTTGCATTTGTTTTATTTTGAATTGTTAAAGATAAATTTTCAGTTGTCATAAAGGTACCTGGTCTACTTCACTGATGGTCTACTTAGACCACTGAAGTATGAAAATGACTTTTAAACTAAAAGGCTTGTTACACTTGGCTGAATTTAGTCAACTGAATCCAGTGAAGTGTAATAGCATTAAGTAAGTTAGTCTACTGAATCCAGTAACAAGGATGGTTTCTGACTGACTAAATCATTTAGAAGCCTAATTAGCAACGCATTCAGGTAGGTTTAATCGCATTTAGTTACTTAATGGTTTCAGTCGTCCCATAGCTCTCCGTGCGTAAGGACATTTTAGTTTGTTTTTTGCTTCCGAATAAAAAGTATTAATTTCGGTCGCCTTTATTTAATGTGCCAGATTATACCATATGACAATAATTATATAATAGATATATAGGTAATAGACTATCGTAGGATAGTATCCTGCTTTTGAATAAATGGTGTCACAAGGTTTAATATTAGGTCAAACGAGATCGAATCTATTTATAAATAATTTTTGAAGTCTGCTGGTTCTAAATCACTCATAATATTTGCTAACATTCCGCACAGCAATCAATATTTCTTCAACGATATCCCCTTTTTTTTTGAGAAATTGATTATACGTGTTTATACTGACAATTGATTCAGTAACTGAATTTAGAGCAGTGTAATCAGAAGCTCTAAATTTGCTTCTGAATTCAGTCGACTAAATTCAGCCAAGTGTAATAAGCCTTTAACGCAAAACTACTATAAAGATCTATGCGCCAAACTCGGCAAAACTGTTAAAACGTTCATAGTGACTTGTAAAGATGGGTTAATACCGATATTTGTCAATATTAGCGAATACGAAGATATTCATTATGTAATATACCTTAACTAATACGTGAATATCCTCATATCTTATTATACTTCGATAAAACGGGTAAACGAGTTAAACCTAATACGGTATTTGTGAAATAAGTTAATAATCATAGATAATACACATAAATTAGTTATTAATAATATAAATAGTATATTGTATCTAGGAATTTGATTTCATACTAAATATTTTACAAGTAATATTATGTACATTAAAATGAATATTATTATTATTAAATCAGAATTTGGTCAATATTGTACATTAATATAAACAACAAGTTAGTAATATTATTTATTTCTTATTGGTGCATAAAAACATTAGCTTTTTTACTTTTTCTACCGAAAGACTCGTACGTCGGTCAGAAATGAGTTTACCAGATTTTGAAAAAATCCTCTCACACGGTACTGAAGTGGCTTGTAGGTACACAACAGTTATAATATTATAATCCCCGAACTGTTTGTTTAGAAAGTCATTTCGATTCAAAAATCAAACATTTATAATTTGAGAAGTTCTTAGAAGATAATTAAATACCACCGCAAAAATATATTGTCATCATAATTTATTACGTAAAAACACTTAATTTAGTTCTGGCCGTATTACGTTTTGTGTAAAAAATATTTTAATTTATGAAATTGGTAAACAATGTCAACTGCCTACTTCCGTTTTTCAAATCATCATTTTAAAACCAACTAATTCGAAGGCAACAGAAAATAAAATTAAACTAATGAAAATAAAGCTCCCCGATTTTATTCCAATAAATGTAAAAATGCACTACTTTGCCTTGAGTAGAATCTCTAGTTGAATCAAGAAATGAAGGTCCAAACATTAAAAAGTAATGCGTTTAAAAATTCCCACTAGCATCTTTGACATGTAAAAAGTTGAATTAAAAAATAGTCCATAAACTCATAATGATATGTACTTATTTTCATTGCTCAATATGTAAAAATATAGTTTATTTCACTTACTCTTAGCGCATGCAGTATTGTTATGAATGTGATAGACAGATATCCGCGAGAGATGTACGGCGTATGCCAGTATATTTCAGAGTGATAGATACAACCCGACCGATGTGAGTTGGCTAATATTATGAATAAAGTGAATACGGAATATTAGCATATCAGAATTCGACGGATTACCGATACACGAATACAAGCTGTATTACGAATATCTTAATGAATACTAATATATCGGTCTCACCCTTAGTGACTTGTCAATTTGTCAACTGTCTACAGTGTCTACCTACTATTGTTTTTATTCCTAAAAGTTGAAGATATGAGCTTTATTTACGAAATTTAGTGCTTAGTAATTCAAATCATTAATAATAACTCACGAAGTCAAACCTTTTTC
Organism: Bombyx mandarina; assembly: GCF_003987935.1. The sequence continues at coordinate 1,677,201 of NW_021011516.1, read as the reverse complement.
GCGAAAAGAGTACATAAAAGAAAAAAAATGGTGGGGTTAGACTCTGAGATTAACCGGGATGACGAATGTGATAATATTGGGCTGGGATGTGCACTCGAATACTTTTCAGAGGTCGAGGATGTGATGAACATGATTGATAATGTAAAAAATGTTTATAACACCTCTGCTTTTGAAGTGGAGTACGATAAACTTTACACAATACTTAAACAGTATTATGAACAACCACATCTGTTGGATCCACATTTAGACAAAATTCTATCGAAATTTTTGTTACTTATCAAAGATAAAGATTCCCCTTTCGAACTGAAACATGCAACTTTTAATTACATGTACCAAATCATAAGAGTTCGAGGCTATAAGGTGGTTGTTAGACATCTTCCACATGAAGTTAGTATGTAAACTAAATTGTTTGATATGAGTCCATGACATAACAATGGATTTTATTACAGAGAAATGTATAATTTTTAGGTGTCTGATTTGCTGACTGTATTGGTATTTTTGGAAGCTCAAAATCCTGATGATAAGGAAACATGGAGAAGCAGATTTGTCTTACTGTTATGGTTGTCAATTGTTGTTATTATTCCATTTCATATGAGTCGCCTAGATGGATTCGCTCCTGGACAACCAGGTATGTTATAGAACATCTATCAATGACCAATACATACCTACCTTATGATATTTTAATAATGAATAATAAGTGGTTGAATGTTAATCTGTCTTTCATGTATAAAAATAGCAGTAGTTGTGACATGATTTCATAAAGAGACTGCCTTGTGTTATAGAATGACAAACATTTTTTTTTTTTTTGTGTTGGAATAGTAATTCTCAACTGCTTCTTCTGTGGCACACAATGATTTTAAAATTTCACAGCTTAAAAAAGTTCAGAAGCTATTTACTGTGTAAAATAATGATGTAATGATAATGTAAGACAATGTAATGATTTTGGCTGCACATAAACTAGAAGAATTAGGTGGGCCACAAAATTGTCATAGTGCAGTAATTGAGAATCATTCTTTTAGAATAACAAAATGGAAAAAATTGCTTTGGCAATTTTGTAATTTAATATCTAAAACTTTCAGTGGCATAAAATTTTCGAAATTTAAAAGTGATAGTTTTATTCATGATTACAAAATGAGTAACACATGTTTTTCAGAAGCAGGCACTTCGAAAAAATTAACAGTCATGGAAAGAATCTTTAATATTTGTAAAACATATGCACTTAGCAAAGATTCATGTGCTGAAGCCAGTGCTTATTTAGCCTCTAAATTTTTTACAAGGTAAACCTTTTATTTATTATTATTGAAATTCGGCAATGATAAAATGACAAAAATTCTGATTAACTAGAGGTCCAGTCAAATCTATGACTTGTTTAATGACAAATACAATACATATAGTATTTAATTTTGAAGATGAAATATTGACTTTACTTTGCTGAAATGAAGTGGCTCCTGCTGCCCACAGATATATGTAGTTGGTACCAATGGTGCTTATTTTAACTTGCCTTATATAAATCTCAATATATAAATATACAACCTGCAGGTCAGATGTGAAAGAATTATATATGGGTGCATTCTTTGATTGGGCCTGTGAGCTGAATTCAAATTTAAATGAAGAGAACACTATACACTACGGGGTTTTAGCTGCTGTTGCAGCTGTTCTGAAGCACGGGAAAAGAGATGATTTACTACCATATGCACCTAAATTACTTGAATGGGTTACGAACCAAAACTATAAGCATCATAATGCTATGCTTGTTAGAAAATATGGAGTTAAAATTGTCCAAAGAATTGGTAAGCATAGGCTATTTCTATAGAGAAATAGCTTTTTTATTATTTCAAAATTAGAATCTGCCACCCTTTGCTTATGCGTGGTCTGGTCTTGTATTTGAGGGATTGGGTGAACAAACAGTCAATACTTGGAGCCTTAAGTAACCATCTTTGTATCAAGGCCCTGAACTTCATTCCACTTCTTCAGATATTGCCAATATATACACATTTATCTAGATTTATTTATTTATTTATTTAATTAGTCTACTTACAAATTAACAGTATAAACCAAAACATTTGTAAGGTATTAATAATTAGCTTAAGTAATTCCTGACAACAACAATAAATCGTTGCAAACCATCATGGAATATATCCATTTCCGGAGCATAGGCTAGCACGCCATTGAGTAGCGAGACAGCACGATGCGTCGGGGAGTTAGCAGTGTGCTGCGTACGCGCGTGCGTAGTACAAAGTAGCTGCCGCTGGCGACGCGCCCCTCCACACATACATCCGCGCATGTAGCCATCAGGCACATATAACGACACTGATTCCAGTGCAGTGGAGTTATCAATTTTGTTATGCAATAGCTGATAATAATGCACCACAAGAGTCATCTTCCGTCTGAGCTCAAGAGTATCTAATCCGACCATACCAGTCACATAAAGTGATGGATACAAGAACGGATAGTATCCATACATTTTCTTGAATAGGAACCTGCAAAATTTTTTATGTAGTTTTTCCAGCATTAGCTTTTGAACTGCTTCGCGAGGATCCCACACGAGTGCGTTATATTCAAGACTACTTCGCAAATAGGCATCGTACAGCATAACAATCACACGATGGCCTACAAAGTCGTGCGTCTGACGAATTATGAACCCGAGCAGACCACTACCCCTTTTACATATATTTTGTATGTGATCTTTAAACGTTAGCTTGGAATCGAAAATAACTCAATCCTATACCCTCCCTCAATCCATTCAGGTCCTTGATAGGCCATATTTACAGAGTTGCTGTCTCTTTCATGTAGAATAGTGCAGGTAGTCTCTTTAACTGCATTCATATTGCAGTGGCATGAGAATGCCTCGAGCAGATATCAGAGAGAATTCTTATAAATATTTACAATTTTTACTTCGAAACTCTTTTGTGCCTTTTAAGCCCCAGACTATCCCAGCTAGGTTTTGGTTTTGGTACAGTTCCCCACTGCCCAATAATCTATGCTAACTGACATTCTCGTATACGGTTTGGGTACAATTTTATCGTTTTTTGCTATTTTATTAAGCTTATCATATCATATTATAAAATAAGTACCGCAGTGTCAAGAAGTTTATACAAAGGCTGTTTCAATAAAACAATGATTAATAACTGCTTATGTTTTAGGTTTAACATTTCTGCGTCCAAGAGTAGCTGCCTGGCGGTACACTCGTGGTTCAAGGTCTTTAGCGGTTACTTTAGGTGGAGCAGCGGCAGCTGGCGATACGGAAACGATTACTACTCCTCCTGACGATGATGATGATCAAGACATTCCTCAAGAGGTAAGAGTCTTGTAAGATATATGATTATGTTTGCCTAAGATTTTAAATTTGAAAAAAATAATTTATCAAATAAAGCAGAATAACTAGAGTTGTTTTCATTTCACATATAAATTCAATTCTAATGAAAGTATTACAATTACAAAGTAGACATACAATCATCTTAAAAACTCGTTTCATTGTATGTTTTTTTTAACAGGTTGAAGATGTAGTAGAACTATTATTGTGTTCACTAAGTGATGACGATACAGTAGTTCGTTGGTCGGCCGCGAAAGGAGTGGGGAGAATCGGTGCACGTTTACCTGCGATAGCCGCTGCTGATGTATGCGAAAGTGTGTTAGGACTGTTTGCAGAAAATGAACGTGAAACTGCCTGGCATGGTGGGTGTATGGCACTGGCTGAACTAGGTAAGTTTTGCTTGTATTGAACTAAAGTTTGATAGATCAATAAACACGAGAGGATGGTGGGGCAATATCTGGGTTACTGCTGTTGAAGAAATATGATAATATAGCCCATCTGATGGTTAATAAATGGTTTCTCTAGGGATCGCGGCAAACAGCACACAAATATTCTAAAAAAGAAAGTAAATAGACCGGAAGGAACACTAATTTTTGATATATTGAAGTCGAAAGTCAAAGTCAATCGGCTGGCTAACAAGAATTTTCTAGTATTTTTTTTTATGATTGTATAATTATTAGTGGCCCGGAGGCCTTTCCAGTTTCACCAGGACAGATGGGCGAGCAAAGGCTCAGCCAGGAGGGGTGGGATTTGCTAACAGCTGCCTGAGTGCCTCCGAAGGAGACCTAACAGCTTAAGAGCAGCTGCTTCGCGAATATATCTACTACGCTGACAAGATCCTGCGAGAAACTAAGCGGGCTGATGCATGTGTTGAGTTGCACAATTATCTAGTAGTCATGTTTAACAGCACGGCGCGGTCTCTTGTCTCCGAGGCAAGTGGGGGCCGGCATGGCGGGGGTAGTGCGTGCGCTGCGCAGGGACGAGCCGCGCGCGGGTGGCGTGGGGGCGGGGGGCGGCGGGCGGGCGGCCCGGGACGCAGCGTGTCACGCCGCCTGGGCCTTCGCGCGGGCATACGACGCCGCCGCGCTCAAACCCTATGCCGACATGCTCGCCAACGCACTCATAGCGACAGCTTGTTTTGATCGAGAGGTACCTTTTTTTAATATCCGTTATAGGCTTTAGTGCTTATCATCCATAGACAACACAAATCGTCATCTCGCATTAAAAATGTATAATCTCAAAACTTACTAATTTTACAGGAGAGTGTTTTAAAGGTTTAACATGTGATATTTTTAATATTAATATTCTTGTTGCAACATTTACTTTTAATTTTTTACCAGTTACATTATCTGTCTTTTAAAGTAAGATAAAATTATGTATTAATTTTGTTAATAGTAGACAAAACATAGATAAATAAAAAAAAAAAAAAAAACTAAAACTATATTACGCTTTTTTGACAGTATTTATGAGAAAATTCTGGTGATACCAAATGATTCCGCATATTAACTCAATTTCGAATATTTTTGGAAATTGTACACTTTTAATGCGGAAATACATATCGTTTTGAGATTACGAATAAATGTACTAATAGAAAACAATTTCGCAGATCAATTGCCGTCGAGCTGCATCGGCGGCGTATCAAGAAAATGTGGGACGTCATGGTATGTTCCCGCACGGCATCAATGTGCTCACTACTGCTGACTTTCAATCTGTGGGACCTAGGAACAATGCTTATCTTGTAATAGCCCCACAGGTAAAGTGTCATATTTTTATCCACTTAAGTTAATCAAAGTATACTTAGATTCGATGTAATATTATTTCTAACCAAACATAGTGAAGCGGCTATAATGAACACTATATATAACTATAGATAACATTTTTTTAAAGGGATTTTATGACCTGGTAACTAAGACCTTTAAGTCATGTCTTATTTTAATTTATATTCATATTTTTATGAAAAATGATAATATGGAGTGAAATGAAATGAAGATGATTTAGACATTAATCAACTGGGATGAAATTAAATGAAATGAGATGAGATGATATAGGATGAAATATAATCTCAATAAAATGGTGGGCATTTACAGAGGTTTTTTCAGTGGACTTTTTGGAAGATCCCGAAAAGTTAGTTATTATACGTCTAGCGGCTTAGTTTAATTTTCCCACATTTATGCACTTTGACAGATATTAAACTGTTAATAAAACTACCATTATTAAATATAAACCTGAAGAAACACTAAATAGACAAAATAAAACAAATCACACAACTTCACTCCTCGCGTTCCCGCCAAAAAGTCCTACAGATAACAGAAACTTATTAATTATAGCTTACAAATGTAATTGTGCAGATCGCTGAATATCCGGAGTACACACAGCCATTGGTCGATCATCTGGTGGAGCTGAAAGTCGATCATTGGGACTGTGCCATACGCGAACTTGCCGCCAAGGCATTGAACAAACTAACGATTAAGGTTAGCCATTGCCATCTAACTGTATATATATACCCATAGCATGTGAGTATTACATTACTGGTGGTAGGACCTCTTCTGAGTCCGCACGGGTAGGTACCACCACCCCGCTTATTTTCTGCCGTGAAGCAGTAATGCGTTTCGGTTTGAAGGGTGGGGCAGCCGTTGTAACTATACTGAGACTTAGAACTTATATCTCTAGGTGGGTGGCGCATTTACGTAGTAGATGTCTATGGGCTCCAGTAACCACTTAACACCAGGTGGGCTGTGAGCTTATCCACCAAGCTAAGCATGACAAAGAAAAATCCCCGTGTGTTTTCATAAACACGCATCCATACTCCATGCTTTCATCATACCTACCTACTTGCTTGAAAGAAGTTATTACTGAATATACGAAAGGTGTCAGCTGTTGACAATTTCACATTTTCATGTACACATTTTGTACTTATTTAGGTTAGATTATTAATTTTAAGGATTTCTAAAAAAATCTAAAATCTCATGTAAGTGAAATAGATATAATTATTTTAATTGTGAAATTAAGTAAAGGCATTAAACGTAAAATTAAAATCATTTTATTGTACAGTTTTCAAAAAGAATGTCGAACACTTTCAGCTTCCGGAATACATGGCAGTGACAGTTTTACCAAAACTATTAAAAAAGACGGAGTCTATCGATTTGAACGTACGACACGGAGCTATACTGGCCATAGGTGAAACTATATACGCATTGTCACAAACAAAATTGCCCAATGGTAAGTACTATTATCATATTCAACAATATGCTCTATTTATTTCCCAACTTCCACCTACTAGTAATATTGTACCTGATTTTTTAGCTTTCACACATTTGTTATTAAAATAAGTATCGCTTATTACGTTTTTACTTGCTAGTTTTAATAAGGTTCCTATCAAATTTTACTAAGACTTTTACATTGCAGACATAAATTTAAATATTTATGTAGTAATTGTTTCCTTTGTAGGTACTAATTTAATAAACCTTTTGAAATGACTACAATCATACCTCATTTAACTTGTGTTTTTTTTAAAGGCCTTTGAAGGTGTCACCCTTTGAGTCACCTATCACTGAACCTTCCTCAATTCTTGTTTCAAGCAGGACATCAGGAAACACTGATAAGTTAATACCAAAGTTGGATAGTAAGGAAGATTAAATAACGGGAAAAATTCTTTGTATAATGGGGATAAACTTAATTCCGCTGACAGGTCGTGCGATGTTCAAAAAAACTTGACGGGATCATTTCGAACAGTTTCAATGAAAAAATTTTGTACAGAATACAGAGATATAGCCGACTTAACCTAATAGGTATATGGCTCTAATAAAGAATGAAAAAAATATATACAGAGATCCCAAATTCCTGCAAAGATCTTACCGGAATTGAACATTTCTTGTCACTCCGAAAATCTTTAATTATCTTTAAAGAATTCCTATGATGGTTATCTGATTTTCAGGTAAAACAGCAGACAGCTTAATATCCGAGGACATCTCGACATCAGTACGTGAGCTGGTGGCGCGGTTGAGGTCCCGCCAGCAGTTCCGCGGTCTCGGAGGGGAACTGATGCGGCAGGCTTGCTGCAACTGTATAGCGTCGCTTTCGTTGGCCGCCGCACCTTACCACGGACACCCTATTATAGGTACAAACGAAATTGAACTGCACTATTCGAAATAAGTACTTCTACTTACTACTACACTAGTGCTCTGTCAATTTTAACGATTCCATGACCACATTCTTAACTAGAATTTTTTATATGCATTCGAAAATCAAAGGACATATTATTATATTGGAACCGGAATAAATTGTACAGTTTATAAACAAAACGACTCTCTAAGAGGATCTTCCATTTCATAGCGATTAACTGACCACATTCTTAACTATAATTTTTTATCTGCATTGGAAAATTGAAGGACATATTATTATAATGCACCCGGAATAAATTGTACACTTTATAAACGGAAAATGATTCTGTAAGAAAACTTTTCATTTCGTTCACCTAGTGTTGAAGAAAACCTTTCATTTCGTTCACCTAGTGTTGCCAGCTATACTACTATTAAAAAGATGGTTAGACACTGTATTGTCAAGAATATTAAAATATATTTCATTTTACCAATTCCAGATGAATGGCTAAATTTAATTGAAGAATGTCTAGCTCACGAAGTGCTAGCCATAAGAGAGAAAGCAATAAAAGCTCTGCCATTGGTTTTCGATCAGTATCTTCGAGACGACCAATTGGTGTATGGTGATATGACAGCGAAAGAAAAACGCACTAAACTTATGGAGAAGTACTGCGAGCAACTTAGGAACAGTGGAGTCAATGGACTTGTGCTGAGAATGGGATACTCGCGAGCTGTTGGTGAGCATGAACAACTATTTAAACATTCTTGATAAATTATACAAACTTTTGCACTTGTAGTTATACGATAAAGGGAAGGTCTTTATACTATTTATTTCGATACGATGATTTCCTTCATCGTGGAAGTCGTTCGGGAACTCTGATTGGATACATAGGTAACTAGGAAATTTATATTTTACCCCGAGATCTACTCACGGCACAGTCGCATAACTGCACCGGGCGTCTTTTTCGAATTAATAAACTGCTAATGAACGTACATATGAGGCCTATAAAATCAAAGGCAGCTAAATCCAAGTCTGTCAAATATTCAGGTAAACTACAAAAATCGCCCCTAAACACGTCATTACGGATCCTTCCGATCCATCGAAGTACTGCTCTTGCTAGCCAGTGTTAGCAACACTCCCGGTTTGAGAAGCTGAAATAACTTTGTTCATATAGCTACGATATTATTTATTTTAAAACAGATTTATAAAGAATGACATAAAATTAAACAGATTTATATATAATATTACTAATAATCTGAATTTAAAATGATAAAACTCCGTTTATTAGTACTTAATACAGAGTAAACTTAACTTTTTTGAACTGAATTTGTTAGAGATTTAGCTGCATTTGTTAGAACATGAAATCACTAAAGCATGTTCAACTAACTAAACAAGATAGAGCCATTGTTAATACATTTTACGACATTAAGGCGTTTAGCTGTCTTTGATTTTGTAGGCCTCATATTGAGACATGTTCATCGCATTTTTATTGTATATTTTCTTTCATGTGTGTTTAGGTATTGCTAACAAACTTTGGTTTCAGGTGCTTTACCTAAGTTTTTGCTGACCGAACATCTCCCGATGGTCATTCGTTCGCTGATCGAATGCACGAAAGTGACGGAAGCGACGCAGAAGTGGGCGGAGGCGCGTCGCGACGCCGTCATAGGGCTGACCGAAGTGTGCCAGACGCAGGGGGTGCGGGGGGGCATCGAGGAACACGTGGACGATGTCGTGGCTGCACTCTTGGAGTGCTTAGCTGAATACACTATAGATATGAGGGGCGATATTGGCGCTTGGGTTCGGGAAGCCAGTATGTCAGGTGCGTTGCGTACCGTAGATTGGGAGGAATAAGGACTAGGGGTAGAATAGGGACAACTCTGGGTTGTCACAATGCTTTTGTGAGATTTAAATTTGTTGAATAGAAAAGGACTTTTATTTAGTGTTCAAGAATATTAAATAGTTTAATTTAGTCATCAGAGTTTTGTAACTGATTAAAGATATTGAAAAGTTAATAACCTAAAGGTAAGTGGCCACCTAACAACTAAATATTGCCAGCCCTATCGAAAAACTATTGTCTCCATACGTGACCCGATTCCAAACCTAAAAGCCAAGGTGAATCAGGTCAATCTAGTTATTTAAGTTTTTGTGTATATACTTCAATGAACTATGTATAATAATGCATAGTAGGTATATGAATATTTTAACCTCCGGAACCATTTTAATCTCAATTTTATTGGTATTACCCTAAGAAAAACAGCTGAAAATTTGTGTCGGATTTGGAAAGCGTTCCGATTCCCCCCAATCTACTGTACGTTGTGTTTTTCTTTAACAGATGATCTGTGGTTCAGCCTGGTTGGAATTGGAGATACCTACCCGTGCTTACAACGTAGGGTACGTTGTAAGCACGGGTAGGTATCTCCAATTTCCGTACACTATAGACGACTAGACTAGACTTAACCTACGTTTTTCAATCTGGTTTAAGCTCAGTCATACCGCAGCAATAAGAAACAGGGTTTTTTTTATTTGGCGCTAATTTTAAAACGTTTTTTTTACGTTTTGGCTATCCTAATCATTAAATTGAAAATGATTATTGCAATAGAAAAGTCGGCGGCAGTAATCAGGTTCGCCGCCGCTACATTCGTACTCGTGATTAGCGTTGATTGAAAGAAAACATCAATGAATGGATCATTGTGGCAATACTGAAAAAAAAATTATTTCTTTAAATGAAACTACCATTCGACAAATTGGCAGTGCATGTGCATATTGTAGAATTTGAAAAAATAGGGGCATATTGTAAATTCGAACGGGTCTTTACCACAATCTTGCCAATATTTTGTAACGAAGCATAGGTTTCGGTAAAAAGGGCTTCATATTTCAAGATGAGTAGCTGCATTCACTTTGCGGAATCTATAGGCTACTGTGACTGAACTACACTTAATGCAAAGAGAAAGAGAATTATCAAATAATATTAACTAGTGATCCCCTGGTAGTCGAAATTCGACTATAATTAATTGAAATATAAGTTTGTATACTATTATGATTCTACTGTTAATGACTATTATACTTCTATAATCACAAATTTTGCCAAGACTACACTATAAACAAATATTAATAAAGACAAACAATTTTCAATATATTCTCAATTTGTCCACGGACTTTATAACAAGAGTTTGACAATAAACAAAGAGTATATATGTGTGTGTCAAATATGTGGTAGTGTGTAATGTTTTTTTGTTAATTTAATGTATTTTTAATGCATAATTTATCCTCCGTCCCCACATTTTTCGTAAAAAGGGGTATAAAGTTTTTGCTTCACGTATTAATATATATTAATAATATTGTGTAGGTCTACTCGCGATATGTCGACAGTGTGCCGAAGAAGCCCCGCAGTTGAACTCTCCACAAATTATCAGAGACGTGATGTGTGGCGTCGCGCAGCAAGCCGTCGAGAAAATTGACCGAACCAGAGCCCACGCGGGACGGATATTCACATCTCTCATATACAAGTAAGCTACAAAGCATTACAGCATACAGTACAGTAATACAAGGTAATTACAAAAAAAAATATCTTAGGACATTTTTTGGTAGACAGCAGCTTGGCTCTGTCATGACCACTTACCATCAGATGAGCCGTATACTCGTTGCCTACAAAGACAAAAAATATATATTATTTTTATTTATTTATTGCATTTATGGATAGACGGAGCTCACAGCCCACCTGGTGTTAAGTGGTTACCGGAGCCCATAGACATCTATGACGTAAATGCATCACCCACCTTGAGATATAAGTTCTAAGGACTCAGTATAGTTACAACGACTGCCCCACCCTTCAAACCGAAACGCATTACTGCTTCACGGCAAAAATAAGCAGGGCGGTGGTACCTACCCGTGCGGACTCACAAGATGTTCTACCACGTGTATATAAATAGACTCAAGGCGATTTTACATCTTGATTTTTATATAATTACTAGCTGACCCGGCAAACGTGTTGCCTTAAATAAGATTTCAAGGGAAATTCTAGTGTAGAAAAAAAAACCTCATTCAACTACATAATACCACGTTATAACAAAAAAAAATATCCAAAAAATAAAAGTTGGGGATTGACAACCCTTATCACTTAGGGGTATGAAAAATAGATAGTAGCCGATTCTCAGACCTACTGAACATACTATTGATACACAAATAAAACCAAAAAAACATGGCTGAAAAATGTATAGTGAGTAACACAGGAGACCGGCTTCGTCCTCATCCCTGCTACGTGATGTTTGCTGGATGAGTGGTGACACCTGGCGGGGATAACTGATCGGTTGATAGTTGATCAGTAGTCGACCGGCGAGGGCGGGAGATCAAATTGATTTAAAAAAAAAATATAATTAAAGGAACTTGAAATTATAAACTCTGAATAAGAATTTATCGTACTACAATTACAATATTTGATTGCCATCTTGCAACCTTATTGCGGATCTGTGCATAGAATTAAAAAAAAAATCGGGATGGAAAAATAGGGGTTGATCGTATAAGAGTGAAAATTGAGAGTAATATGAATTTTTATATTTTCAGTCATAACAAAATAAAAAAAAAGCTTGCCAAAAAAATTCAAGTTTATAATTAACAAATAAAAAATAGGGGTTGATCATACAGGGATGAAAAATTGAGAGTAACATCAGATTTTTTATTTTAATTCATGACAAAATAAAAATAAAAATGAAAATCTTGGCAAAAAAATTAAAGTTTATAATTAACAAATAAAAAATAGGGGTTGATCGTAGAGGGATGAAAAATTCAGAGTAATATGAATTTTTTTTATTCTAAGTCATGACAAAATAAAAACAAAATTCTTGCAAAAAAAATTAAAGTTTTTAATTAACAAATAAAAAATGAGGGTTGATCGTAGAGGGGTGAAAATTTAGGGTTGTATGTATTTTTGTATGTTGTATCATAAAAAAATAAAAAACCAAAAAATTTGTCTAAAAAATAAAAATTTAGGGGTGGAACACCCTTAACATTTAGGGGATGAAAAATAGATGTTGTCCGATTCTCCACCCTAAAATCGGTCGAGCCGTTTCGGAGGAGTTCAATCACGCAAACACGAGAATTTTATATATTAGATGAACGGTTTTAAAATTACACATAAAATTGTGTGCTTTTTAAACCGTAATACATTCAACCTCTTTCCCCCGCTAATTTTGATTGTGCTGCTAAGAAATAATTCATATAAAAGAATCACATTGAATTAATTAAACTGCAATCTTTAATCGGCTCATTTCTATTCAGATAAATTCCTCGATTTTATGTTAATTTAGCTGAATGTTAAAGTTTGTATTAAATTTGGAACTATGGTGTCAAATAATATATATTTACTGTCTCCATTAGTATGTACTTATTAGCCTTACAACTTAATATTCTATCGTCAGTCCCTCCTAATAATTACAATGTTAATGTATGATTTTTTGTTGTACATTCTAATTTGATCCTTTATATCAATCATTGTGGAAGACACATTGATTTAATTTAAGACCATTTATCTAATCTGCTTGAACAATGCCTGATTGATCGTCTTCGACAATATAATATTGTTCCTTTGTTTTACTTTTAATATCATTTTATAAATATATAAAACTTAAGCTTTCTCTACATAAGCGTGATTGATTACAGCGCATTTAATTACTAATTTTGTTTACATATTTAACACACACACACAGACACACACCAAGCGCGATTTTTAACTTTCGACAATTTGTTTACGTTGTACTTTAACTAATAACTAAAACAAAATTGTACTAACACAAAACCGCATTAGTATTTTAAACTGACTTGAATAATTAAAGATTACAAAGGATTCCAAGTGCTTAATAAAGTTTAATAAAATATTTCATTAGTTATAATTAAAACTACTTTCACGGTTAAACCTCAGGTTCTTTTTTAATGGCCATTATCTTATTGCGGACGTTTCCGTAGAATTCCGTAAATTTGATTAGATTATCCGTATTTTAGACTTATTTCATCTTTACGTCCGTTCATTTTATACGAATAATGTGTTTTAGCGATCCTCCGATCTCGAACATTCCGCATCACGAAGCATTGAAACGCATATTTCCGTCCGAAGAAGTCGAGCTGAAGCCGCATCCTAAAGATATTGACGATGAAAAAGATCTGTTGACAAGCGAAAACTCAAACGTGGTGCTCTGGTTGTTCCCTGGACACACAATGCCTAGATTTGTTCAGCTATTGAACTATCCAGATTACAGGTACAGTGTGATAAAAGGACTGGTTGTCAGCGCCGGAGAGCTGACCGAGAGCTTGGTAAGTCATTGGTCTATTTCAACTTTTTCGTAAACACAACGTTTGTTGATATCGCCCCCAAAAATAATGGTGGCAGTTCTGGAAGTTGCTTACAAGAAAAAAAATCGGGGAATTTTATTTTGCGTTACATCGCCGCTTCACGAAATATAAACCTAGTAGAACGACAAGTATTGTATGAATGGAAAAACTGGGAAATTTTACTTTGCGTTGCATCGCCGCTTCACGAAATAGAAACCCAGTAGAACAACAAGTAATGTATGAATGGAAAGCAACGGAAATTTTACTTTACGTTACATCGCTGCTTCACGAAATATAAACCCAGTAGAATGACAAGTATTGTATGAATGGAAAAATCGGGAAATTTTACTTTACGTTACATCGCTGCTTCACGAAATATAAACCCAGTAGAACGACAGGTATTGTATCAATGGAAAACTAGGCAAATTTTACTTTGCGTTACATCGCCGCTTCACGACATATAAACCCAGTAGAACAACAAGTATTAGTTTTGTTTACGTTATGATAGTAGTTCATTGCCCTTTCGCCTTCGGGAATGGTCCGTTTGCGTATTGTAATAGAGAAGTCTTGTTGTATTAGTGCAGTTGGCAGATGAACTAGTAGAATCTGACTTTAATGTCGCCTACCATCTCGATTTATAATGTCGAAGTTGTAATCGTTCGAAATCAAGGACCCCAAGTAAATAGACAATATTGTTCTAGTTTCAGTGTATTATATTTTATTTAAATATAATAGAATGAAAGATGAAGACAGGGCTCAGTGGTGTGGATTGGGAGACCTATGGTTAGGAGTGGATCACTCTGAGCTGATGATAATGATGATGTTTCGTTGTCTATTAAAGTCGAAAACTTTTGCGAACCCCATGATTAAGTTAACATTTGAATCGCTACGATTCATGCCTTGTACCATAAGAAGTGTTTATCTCGGTACTAGTTTGAGTCGGTTAGATTTAATAACAACCGCTGATAACTGCGGGAGTGTTATCAATATGCATGTACGTCCGTCCAATCAGTGGAGATTAATTAAATTACATGTTTATATTATTCTGTCCTCTGTGTCACGTTGGTATTATGTAATCGTATTGAAAAGAACGTATCGTTCTGATTCAATAAGAAGTTTACTTGCACACATTCATATAAAAAAATAATACGAATCCGTCTTATTAATCACATTTATTTTGGTCATAATAAACCAAAGAGAAAGTGAATATCAATTAAAATTACATTTAAACTGAATCTTTAGAATCACGCACCATTCTTAATGCTGCGAACATGGCTAGAATGATTTAATATTAACTATAAATCGTGTTTATTTACTGCGAATCGACACGAATGATGTATGATGATAGCTTAACAATAAAACCACTTGTGAATTTGGAAATTGAAAAGAAAAGTTACATCAGCATTTAGAAAATCTTGTAATGAATCTAAAATTACCCATCAATCTTAAAGTATATTTAAATATAAGCATATTGTATAATCAACGATCAAGATCGGGGGTGTCAGGGTTTTGCGCCGAAATGGACTGCGATTTCTACAATTTGATTGAAACAATTATAAATTTTATTTCGAAATGTTTTCCTTATTGTTACCATCAATATCATATACAATGACATATATTCGGATAATTTTATATGTAACAATTCGCGCATACTTATATATTAAACACATTAAATATACATCTCTGAATTTTACTAGCTTATTAGGCGATTAGCCCAATAAGAAAATATGTTTTTAATACACGGATTAAAAGCAATTCCCATAGACACAACCCGCTGTGTTCCCTACCGAATTCTGCGAAGCACTGCTTTTGCTAAGGCTAGGCTTAGCAAATTCACCTACCCATTCGGGTGTAGCTGGCGGCCGTGCCTTAGGCGGCCAGCAAATAGGGATGGAAAAAAAGCTATAGAGTAGGTACATATCAGTAGTCTAAATATCAGCAATTTTTTTTAGGTAAAACACACAACACAATCTCTATATACGTATCTGAACACGCTGCATTCGGACAAGGAAATGCTAAAGTCTATTTGCGAGACGATCATCAAAGTTTTTGCCGATAATTTGCATGTGAAACGCATCACGGGACCGATGTTCAACTTTTTGGATCGATTATTGAGTTCAGGTGGGTTTTGTGTTTCAATATTCATTACAAAATTCTAAATGTTTAAAAAAACACACTTATTATTTCTAAACTATTGAAATTTAAATTATGAATTTTGCTTTAAGAAAATTGGCCTAAAAACGCACACCATAAACTAGTACATGAATGCAACTTCAACCTTAAGACATGGGGTTTAAGTCACAATTGCATTGAAAGAATAGTCGGACTTGAACACTATAATATAGTCTCTGTTAGAAATACTTGGTTCCAACGGTTTCTAGCCACGAACCCTAGTAGGTTTTTCGTTACTATTATACTACATACAGTAATCCACCTGTAACACGGTAAATTGGTTCCACGTTACAGGAGAATTCCCACATAACGCACTTGTATGACGCCTTATAACGCGTACAAATATAATATATATATACAAATATAATATATATATATATACAAATATAATATATATATATATATACAAATATAATACAATAAGACCAATGTTTTTAATTCAAAAACTAGGAGCACAAATTTAATAATTTAATTTTATAACAATACATTTGACACAATATTCAAAAGTACGCGAAATTAATTAGAAACTGTACAAATCATTTTTATTTTCTCAGTACAAGAATATGTATAATCTATGAAATCCCCGCGTTATATTATATGGGGGAATACATTTGTTATTCGAGGGACTGAAATCGCGTAATATGAAATGTGTTATAAGAGTACCGTGTTAGTAGTAGTAAGGAGTATTACTGTACATACATATAAATATCATTATATATTTACATAGTATTTAGTCTACCCTGTTTATCACGCTTCTAATTGTATTGTGATATCCATCTAAACTCAATAACCTCGACCCGGCTTAATCAAACTCAACATGCATACAGGGACATCTTTGTGTAGCGAAGAGAAATAAAGCATTCTGAAATTTAAATCTCGTTTGCAGGTTCCATATCTCCTATCCTGGAAGATCCACAGTCGACTTTCGCGATGGACGTTCTCAAACATCTGCAGTTGGAATTACGAGGGGGCAAAAACATATACAAGCTGCTAGATTCCATAAATGTCCTTTGTCAATTAATTCAGGTTCGTTCAACAGCTAATTTCGCAATTCAGTTAACTTATTTTTATCGCGTTTGTTACTTACATTATATTATTTATGATATTACATAATAATAAGTAGAAAGACTAGTACTTTTTGCTTAATTAATAATTGCTGACATGACATACTAGGTATATATAGAAACTTTCATAAGTGTTTAATTTAAAGGAAAAGTAATATAGTACATTGCGCACCAAGGGAGAAGTGCCTCCAGCGTGTTTGCCAATGGCAATTTTACACATGGGAGGAAATGTCCAACTTTTCTCCCGCGGTGCACATACTATTTTTTCTCCTACCAGGCCGAAAGTTCGTGGAATACCGAGCCGGAGTCCAGAGGCGAAGCCTTGGCTGGGGGTAGGGGGGGCGGAGCCCCCGCCTTACTCATAAAAAAACAATTTAACTGTTTTTTAATTTTTAAAAAAACTACTACTAATTAAATAAGAACTGTCTGATGAACTCATCTTTGTTTAATACTTCACTATTACATTTTATTGCCTTTTGTTTATTTCACTTTTACACTAAACACAATATTGCAAATTACCCGAGCACAACAATGGCGGAGAATTTTAGGTGCGTGAGAGCAGACGTAGACACTAACGCGCATGCGCACTTGTATCCAGGGAGGAAAAGTTACACTTTCTTCCCTGTACAGCGGGACGAAAACCGAACTTTCGGCGTAGGTAGGAGAAAAAAGTTCATATCGCAATACAGTATTTAATGATTTCATATTCTATGTAAACGGTTTTATTGGTGGTAGGACCTCTTGTGAGTCCGCACAGGTAGGTACCACCACCCCGCCTATTCCTACCGTGAAGCATTAATGCGTTTCGGTTTGAAGGGTGGGGTAGCCGTTGTAACTATACTGAGACCTTAGAACTTATATTTCAAGGTGGGTGGCGCATTTCGTTGTAGATGTATATGGGCTCCAGTAACCACTCAACATCAGGTGGGCTGTGAGCTCGCCCACCCATCTAAGCAATAAAAAAATAAAAACGGTATATATCTATTTATTGTATGTATATATTTTCTTTAATAATTTATTATTAATGGTACGCCGCAACATAGTTGATTTATCTTTATCTTTTAAGAATTTCTGTAAATAAAATGGTGGTCTGGAAAAGATCGCTTTTAGCGATCAGATCGCCTATTGAATAACTACTATATGAATACTACAAAAATATACAACTACTATACTAATACTATAACAATACAACTACTATACTATTCGAACTACTGCTCTGGATTGTTTTTCAATGTTAATTAAGTGTTTTGGTGTCCAATAAAGTATATTCTCGCTCTCTCTTTCTCATTATTTTCTCCTCTCTCTCATTCTCTCCCTCTCTCTCATTCTCTCCCTCTCTCTCATTCTCTCACTCTCTCTCATTATCTCCATCTCTCTCATTCTCTCCATCTCTCTCATTCTCTCCCTCTCTCTCATTCTCTCCCTCTCTCATTCTCTCCCTCTCTCTCATTCTCTCCCTCTCTCTCATTCTCTCCATCTCTCTCATTCTCTCCATCTTTATCATTCTCTCCCTCTCTCCCATTCTCTCCCCCTCTCTCATTCTCTCCCTCTCTGTCTCATTCTCTCCCTTTCTCCCTTTCTCTCATTCTCTCCCTCTCTCCCATTCCCTCCCCCTCTCTCATTCTCTCCCATTCTCTCCCCCTCTCTCAGTATCTCCTTCCCTCTCCCTCTCTCCCTATTTACATATTTCGAACGCGTGTTCCAGTAAAATTACCACGAATATAGGAGGAAGTGTAAAAAATGAGTACAATTTAGTTAAAAAGGTCCATGAATACGCAGGTCGGAGGCGGCGTCTGCAGCAAGTCCCTGGGTCAGCTCGTCATCTACCTGTGCTACGCGGACCGCTACGTGCGGCGGTGCGCGGCCGCCAGGCTCTACGAGGCGCTCACGCTCTACGGAGACGTGTGCTCCGTGCCGCAAGACAACATAGACCAGGTAACGACGAAGTCTCAGTCGGTTTGCGGTAAGGAATAACGAAGGAAGGTAGGTATCTTTGAGAGACCCGGCTTGGAATGACGGCGAGTAGGAACGGATGACGCAGTATAAGATGAAACACGCCCTGGAAATAACCAAACCATTGAGAAGTAGATTTCTTCGCCTCAGAATTAGATGGGACATTTGTGTCGGTCTGTTGGAGCTCACAAAATGTCGTTAATATTTGACATAAGTAAGTCTTGTACATCTTTGTAAGTTTTCTATTGTCGTCGAAAGCAGATGAGCTCACGGTCGATCTCTTGGTAAATGGGTAGCTTCGATCATCAAAATCAGCAATGCCAGGACTACAGGCAAGTCCCTATCCACTATAGAACCTTTAAAAATTGAGACTAAATTAGTACTCACACTGTTGATATCTATTAGCCACATCTAACAAGAAAAATTAAATAGAGGGGAATTCATCCTAGAGCTGAATGGTACGTGGCAGAAATGATTTAGGTAAATATGGAATAAAAACGTAGAAGTTCCTGATAATAAAGGTCAAGTTCCGGTGGCACCTGGTGCGATGGTAATTGCTATATGGCAAATATCATCTGAACACCTACATTTCATCATGAAGCGTAATCGACGTTATTTTACCGTTATTGAATTGTGAACGTATTCACTTTATTCTCATTGGAGCAAATGAGCGTTCTAAGCATCGTGTTGTTTGTTATCTACGCCACTTTACAAGTTGATTTTCGAACTGTTATCTACTTGATAACTCGCGCTTCCGTGACCCTTTGACCTGAGTCGGTCGTTTGAAAACAATGTCAAAATACATTAAACAACTTTGATGATCTAACTTGAGTCGTTGATGTGTAATAATAACATCACTTTGAATTTAATGTAAATTGCTAATTCCACTTCGTGTCCCATAGTGGGCGACTTACTTACGTTGCGCACACATGGTGTGCATAATGTTTATAGAAGATTTTGCATAATCTATACAAATAACAATCATCATTCTCCTGCATGATGGTCCGTCGTGTCTTTCGGAATCATTAATTTTGACTGACTCGGTGGCGCAGTAATTAGTGTTACTGATTGCTGGTATTAAGATCGTGGGTTCGATTACCACATATGATTGACAGGTTTGTTTGCGCTTTTTTTGGGTTTTTAATATATATTCAAGTATGTATGTACCTCTGATTCCCATAATACAGTTTGGAGATAGATGACCATGCGTGACTTGTCCCTGATAATAATAATAATTATTATTAATCTAATTGCATTAAGATTAAGTAAGGCACCAGACCGCATGGAAGGTTGCCCATACGATGGGCCGACCAAGTCAAGTCGACAGTTGGCGGTTATTTGCATGAGTGTACCAGGCTTACCACAAACTGGGAGAAATGGCGATTGCTCATGAGGCGCATAACATCTGCCCACAGCAATGATAGGTTCTGAATGACCACCACGACCGCTCTGATAAGACGTCTTCTCGCATTAAAACTGTATAATCTCAAAACTTATAATTTTACAGGAGAGTGTTTTAAAGGTTTAACGTGTGATAATTTTAATATTAATATCATCTTTGCAACATTTTTTTTTTATTGCCCTTGTAGGCAGACGAGCATACGGCCCACCTGATGGTGAGTGGTTACCGTCGCCCATGGACTTCAGCAATGCCAGGGGCAGAGCCAAGCCGCTGCCTACCGCAACCTATTTTTTATTTTTTACCAGTTACATTATCTGCCTCTTATGCCTAGTTTACATTACGAAATTAGTGTCATGCATGTTGAGCTCAGTTTCACGAAAGTAGTTTCGATATATGCGAAAGTAATTTCGTTAAAAAATTAGCGTCGCGAAATCCACAGTATCGCAGTAACCATGGCGCCTTCAACATCAAAGCTATAATTTGCTATATTCAATGTAGCTAAAGAAATGCTTATATACATATAAACTTAAAAAAAGACTATCAAGAAAAAAAAAGTTGGTAGATTCTAGGATGGTCAACAAGAAGGCATTTAGGTGCAATGAAGTTAGTCTCTGAATTAGCAGATGAAGATCCTGAGAGTTATAAAAACTATTTTCGAATGAGTGAAGATAATTTTGATTTTTTACTGTAGGTGTTTCGGGACCCTTGTCATTGATATTCATTAATAAGATCTATATTTTTTTCTGTACTCCATCGTTGGTTTGCCATTTTCAACGCTTGAAGCGCGTCCGAACTAACAATACACACGTCCGCACAGCGCAGGCCCTTTCGCGACATTAGTTTCACGTCGCGTCTACACTATGAAATTAGTTGCATGACACTAATTTCACCAAAAAATCGCGTAGGGCACGAAACTAAATTGCATGCATGAAATTAATGCATGCATTACGAAAGTATTAAATTACACGTGAAACTGTTGATAAAACTAATGTCACGAAATTAGTTTCATGCCACTAATTTCGTAATGTAAATTCGCCTTTAAAGTAAGATAAAATTATGTATTTTTTTTTTTAATAGCAGTCAGAATATAGGTAAACTAAAAAAAAAAATAGAACTAAACTACACTCTTTTGAAAGTATTTATGAGAAAAATACTGGTGATACCAGATGAGTTCGCATATTAACTCAATTTCGAATATTTTTGGAAATTGTACACTTTTAATGCGAAAAGACGAATAGTGATCCGACAAAGGAAGGATTGATTGCGATTGGTACAGCTGTCCGTGTTACTACTAGAGGGAGGGTTTCTTTCAAAGTACAACCAACATGTAACAGTTGACCCGCAAATAGTTTTAAGAAATCATTTCCTCTCATACCATTAGCTTTAGAGTGAATTGAAAATAAGATTTACACACACGAAGCGAAAAACACGCCAACAGTTGTTTTGAATGTCATCTCAACATCCCTAGGTGATGTCCGTACTCGCTGAAACCGATTGGGAGCAAGACGTTTCCAAACTGAGGCCCATAAGGAACGAACTCTGCGATCTGATGGACATCAAACGTCCCGTGATGAAGCAAAAATAACGTACAATAAAGTGTTACTATTTTATTTAAAATATCATTGACTGAAGAAGCGAGTATTATGTTCATGACTTATTAGTTGAGAAAGCGTTTTTTTTATTAAACTTAACACTGTCGCGAAATTATCACTATTAATTGTTTAATGATACTTCCTAGATGTGCTTTATGATGTGATTTCCCTAGTAGGTTTAAAGCGGTCATTGTTAGACTCTTAGAACTTGGTGTGCCAACAAATCTCAATAGTACCGAAATTGTCATCGAAAATAATGAGTTTTATTAAAACAAAGGCTGAGAATCGTAGAAGATGCATTCATAGATTGGATCGTTTCATTTCCTTGTATCCATAAAGTATGTATAAAGCATTAGAGAAATATTAAACTAGATGGTGTTGTCAGTTTTAAAATACAAATATATTTGAAACTTAAAAATTTAAGAGTTACACTGCGATAATTTTCTTATTGATTAAGGTAAAATTGTTGTTAGATTAGTTAATGATCTTGAAGTGTTTAATCTAGAGGTTTCACAAAACAAATTGGGGAACGCAGTTAATAAATTATCTTTAAATAATCTATGTTTGAGAACAAAATCCAAAGAAGCAGTCTTAAGTATCATCAGCATTTTCTCCTTTCCGTTTCGATCCGTCGATAAAACGAATTATTCGCCCGTTTCTAAGTTATGTCTGCAGGGTGATGAAATATCTAGGGAGTAAGCACTCGAAGCGTAATGATTCTCGTTAAAAGAGATTTTTTTAAATAAATTTAACTAAATTAGTAGCTCTTACCTTTAATATGATTTTACTTTATGAAATGAAACATTACGGAGAGAGCATTGGTTTGAAACGAAAGACATTTTGTAAAATTTCGGACTTTTTTTTGGAAAATGAAGATATCTTTGTGAAAAACATTTATCATAAAGCCGTGTGAAATAATCGCTATTATAACTACTGTAACATTGAATGTAAATGACCTTCTTACATAAGCAATACGGAATTAAAACTTATTACGAACCTGCTCGCTAATTAGCTTATCTCTGACACGCTTTATAGTCTTAATAAAATTAGTTTATAAATGTTAATTACAAAAATATGATGTAAAATATTAAAAAATAACACGTGCTTTAACTGTATTTATCTAGAAGATTCTCATTTTTTTTTATAAATTGGATGTGAAGAAATGCATTTATTTTATTTACTATGTGCTGAAATATACATGTTTATTTTAACTGAAACTATTTTTATTTAAATATTCTATTCTGAAATAATTCTCCAGTTCCAAGCTGAAAACGAACACAAAATTAAAACCTTAAGTCTTTGGTTGTGAATTAAACTCAGTTCAGTTCGTTAAATTACTTTTTTTGCATTCAGTTATTACATTTTTTGAAACGTGACGTCATAGAAGATAATTAAGGTAACGTAACTGAAAAAAAATATATACAAAATTGAACTCATTCAAATTGTGTGTCTGCGTTCAGCCCAATATTTGGAGTTGTGCTGCATCTTGAGGCGCCTCTGCTATGAGATTAGACCAAAACGTGCTGTAGTTCTTCAGTACAGTTCCCCTGAAAAATTATTTCAACAGGATAAACATATACATAGGATGTGTGTGATAATAATAGCATTTAGTTTTGTAATATAGATCTATTTATGTTTCATATACATATGTCCCTCTAATATAACTAGTCAAAGATGTAATTTCATAAGAGAATGTAGTTGATTATAACAATTAAGAATCATTTTCTACTTCAATAATTTAAAATCGATACAGTAAAAAAATTGATAACACTGAATCGATAAGTTGGCACTTAACGTACCTATGGCTTAAAATCATGTGAACATTAATCACACTCATGACAGACATAACGATTCGTCAATTCTATTACACAACACATTTGCAGTGAAAGGAATATATGTTACGGTTCAAAGACCTCATTATAAAGTATGAGTTAATACCACAAGCACGAGCACTAAATGCGATTAACTTTACTTTTAACGAAAAATGAATATAAGGAATACATTTCGGTGCTTCTCGGAGTTTTCTTAACGTAATAATAAGTCATACAGAACGTTTCACTAAAATTATCTTTTAAACGAAATATTTTGAGAACCCAGTTACATCTCAAAGGAACATTAAAATTTTTGGCCTTGTAGAAGACGGCTAGTACATTTGTGAGGCAGTGTGGTTCGATACTGAGGACACATTTTTCGATTTTTGTTGCACATAGAGCGATCTCATGGTCCATCTAGTGTTAAGTGGGTCGGAGCCTACAGATATTATACGGTGAATGTTGTCACCCATCTTGAAACTCGAGGTCCAAACCTCAATTGTATTGAATAGCTGCTGTCCCACCGTTCAAACTAAGTAATCGGTGTGCTTAAAAAACGCAAATTGACAAACTTTGCGAGCTTAATTTTTATTACTTTGTTATTCGTTTCACGTTGAAACCGTTCGTGAACGTGTTTAAAAAAAAATATGCCTTCTGCCTGTGGGATTAGAAGAACTGGTGGTAGGACCACTTGTGAGTCCGCACGGGTAGGTACCACCACCCCGCCTATTTCTACCGTGAAGCAGCAATGCGTTTCGGTTTGAAGGGTGGGGTAGCCGTTGTAACTATACGGAGACCTTAGAACTTATATCTCAAGGTGTGTGGCGCATTTACGTTGTAGATGTCTATGGGCTCCAGTGACCACTTAACACCAGGTGGGCTGTGAGCTCGTCCACCCATCTAAGCAATGAAAAAAAACACCGGTATATTACCACACGAGTGTACGAGTCATTCTTCATTGAAATACTTACGTGAAATAAACTCTGCCCTGTGCGTCTGGAGGTGCCCTCCACAGCAAAACCGCTCTCAATTTCTCTTTAGGGTCAGCATGAGTGATGGACGAACATTCAGGATGTATCGTCGTATTAGGTGCGTTTTCCCAGGTGCCGATCCACTGATCAGTGTCGATGGAGCGGGCTTGTAAAAAGAAGCCCTTAAACGTTTCCGCTCCTTCAATTGTTACTGCAAAGTATGTATAAATGATAGATATACGCGAACTATTTCCAAGACCTAAGATGCGGAAAATTTTAAAAACACGTCTGTACATCTGTACTTTTTCCCGTCTTTTTTATTCCCTGCTGTTATATTATAGGAAATAATTATTTTAATATACAAAAAAGTTGATATAACCAAGAATTATATTAATGGAATTTCTGTTTATGTGTCCATTTATAGCACTGTCTCATTTATTCATAATAAAATTAGAAAACAATAATTTAATCTACTAGTGGCTGACGACATCTGATCTACGTTGATGACATTTATCAAATTAATACATATTGTTATCATAATCAAGTCAATTTCTTAAAAAGTGCTTAGATAAAATAGACCTACAAGAGCACATATTATTATGGACAAATTGCTGATTTTGAATTTAATATCTTGATGTGAAACCCCATCGATTGGCATAGTTACTGTTTCGATACAAAAAAGCGGCATAAAATTAAAATAGTTTTCCAAAAAAATCCAACTGTCTCAATCATATAGGGCCTAAAGGCCTTATATACTTTATGACTCATAATTGAAGATAAGAAGAGTTTGATATAGGATTAAGGTGCGCATATCAAAGAACAGCTTACGCTAAAGTGGCTCGAGGTGACCAGAGTCAAAACCCTGACGTCATTTTAGGTCACTTCTACATGACAAATGGATTTGTTTAAATTGAACTGGTAAATGATCTTCTATATCTAATGCGTTTTTCCTTAAAAACTAATAGTATTGCACATTACAAACCGGTATATCTACTAGTATAAGAGTGGCATGACCTACAAAAACCCGAACTTTCGTAAACTTACGTCCGGTCGACTGAGTATGTGTATGGTACTTCTCATGGTCGATTTGTAATGAGTACGATATCTACAAAAATGTGTCATCATGCTAATTACGTTGTTCGTAGCGAAGATTCTTGAATTTTCTGGTGTATCTTAGGACCCACTTAATGTGAAAATCCAACCGCATTGATGTTTTCACCTTGAGACATGAGGATGAAATCTCAATGGCATTGGAATAAAGGATATATTATACTCATAACAAACCTAACACGAAAATAGCCGGGGCTTTGGTAAAGGGTTTGTCGTATTGTTAGAATACGAATGAAATTACTGAAACATCGATTTTTTTTTTTATTATTGGTATTAATAAATAACGTTGAAAATTAATTGAAACATTTATGGTAAGCAGCAGAGAAAAAAATATTACCTACTCAGAAACGTTCTAAAGATAACATTCTTCATGTTTTGCCTTAGAGCATGTAATCTTAATGTCCATTGAGATAATTTCTGTTTTTCCAACAATCTTGATTCGTGAATAATAATATTATTATGTTTATACAAAATCGAGGCAGAAATCACGTGTTGTTTACAACAGTACTTATGGCAATAAAATTACTTAATAAATGTAATATTTGAATTCGCGATTATTTTAAAATTATTTGGTGTTTTTAACTTGTATTTTTTTAGCAAAAATTTTTTGGGAATTTTTCCTCACCTCTATGAAATTAGATGAACCATCATACTTAAACAAATTCAAAATTTATAAATGCTAAAATATAAGCTTTGAAAGAAAAACAAACCTGTTATTGGGGTATTCGGACCAAATAACATCGATGAAGCTACAACTCTGTACGGTAGTGAAGATATTGGTTGTGTTCTGTGTTGTCCATGATTAGGTTGATTCTGCCTCTCCTTTACACAGGTATCTATAGGTGCACCATCCGGAAAACTTTGTACACCCCAACATAGCACCAATGCCACCAACAGCTTAGATATCATTTTTATATTTTGATAGCTAACAGCATAAGGAACTACACTCGACTGTTCGCGGGCCCATACCACCACCTACTTATGTAAGCTGCGTTTGAAAGGATCCCGATCTCAAACAAGTTGACAGATCAATTAATGGTCGCCGGAGGTTCAGGTGTGCCGAAATACCCATATTACTTCTCATATTTCGTAAACATTCGTATCTTAGTAGCTAACCTTACCTACACATGTACTATTAATCGTTGAAATAGCATTACTTTTACATGTGATCGACATTCGTTCTTGCCAGTTTCTGGTTTAGTAATAAAACAATTACTCTAATAAAAATAAACATTTTATTTTCAAACTTGTTTCTGAATTTGAATTTATTGATTCCAATACAAAACATTATTCGGGGAAGTTAACCGGAAAAAATAATTTAGAAGCTTGATGTAAAATAAAATGGTGTTACTCATTTAAAAATATAATCTTATCTTCGCCGTTTCTATTTGGACACAGACGTTCCGGGTCTAAATTAGGTATACTTAGGTCGTTTTTATTTTCAATGCACTGCATTATTTCTTCCAACATGTTTCCGCTGTCATCTGCGCTTGTTTTTGTCTCAAAGTCAGCGTCATAATCTTCGAAATCTTCATTATTTTCACCGATATCGTGTTTCGGTAAATTATTCTTCTCTGCCTGTTCATTTTTTGAATGTTTCATTTCATTACACGATTCAGGAATATCCGGAATGTGACTAGCAAGATATTTGTTTTCATTATCATTAAACGAATTGTTATAAATGCTGCTATTTGGAGACGAAACGCATCGAATCCATTCTGGACAATCGATAGTGATACTCGAGGCGTTGGTAAAATTGTAATAATCATCAATTTTAGAGCGACCCTTTGGATCATTGTCTGATCTATCCAACGCATCGTAGCTATCATTATTTACGCTGTTACTAATAGTTTCATAGACCGGTTCTATGATTTCGACCAATCTTTCACTAGGTTGTATAGATATTATTTCAGCGACGTGCAGTTTTGGTGCCACAACTGCGTATTGTTCTTTTATGATGTCCCCTTGGCTTGGTATACCGGTGCTGTACGTCATTCTTCTACCGGAACTAGGGTCAACGCTCATACTTGGATGGGTTGAATCTCGTCGAATACGGGAAACTACGGCACTTTCAGTTTTCTTGTAAGTAGCTTTGATTAGACTTCGAACCTGTTTGATAAAAACAAGAGATAAAATATACCTAATGTCTACAGTGGTTTTTATTTAATTAAATTTGACGGTAGGCTTAGATTAAATTAATTTAATTTCATACATTAACAAAAAAAAAGACAAAATAGGTAAATCTCTGTTTTATATCATATTCCGATTTTACTAAACCTATATTTTGTTGAGTTGATCTGCTTTTAGTTAACTAGTATATTTATCATAGCAACCCCTTAAAATATGTCCTGATTACGCTTAAGTATTTAATAACTGTATTTTATTCTCCAAGACCTTACTTACCTCTTTGTTTATATAACAGTAAAGTATTGCGACGATGAATCCTTGAAGCCCCTCGACCGTGTATGACACATAATAATAGATTTGTTCTCCAGTACAATCTGTTGTGTTCGGCCTGAACGCTGTGAGTAAAAACTGGGTACCGAACAATGGCATCAAGAATAACGTTGCTTTTGTTGTACTCCTGGGAACGGAAGGGAATAATAGAAATAAAGAAGCGAAAAGCATTTTGTTATGCATTGGTCAAAAGATGATGTCAATATGACAATAGTCGGTCAAGCTATTATCAAATGGTATGCGATACAGGACCCCTCGAGCTTCTTAATAATTTCTCATCATGTAGCTCCCCATTTAGACATGAGGTCGAATTCTCAAATGTATTGTATATCAAACATTTTATTCGTAAAAATAAACACACAGATGTTTGGTGATCGAAACAAGTCGGATCCAGGATCCTGAAGAGCTGACCTCAAGTATGTAAAGAACAAAATCAGGACCAGTTAAAGAAGTTCGTTGGATTTAGAATTATACTGCAAACTTTTTAAACCTTAAGCATATTTTGGTGTTCCAACTATTAAAATTGTTAAAATTATTTTATTATAAATGTACATTATCAACATTTGTGAAGTATATTAGTTCTATTAGAACATCTCGGATGCCCAAGGTTATAAAACTTTTATAGATCAACTTTTGATCAACTTACGCAATGCTAAAAAACTCGAGATTGAAATAATTCATAATTATTAGTATCTACAGACATTGACCCACATTTTTATTATATGTATTTCAGGGAAATGAAACAGTTACGTACAAGTCTCGGATCGTAACCGACATTTTATATAGTATTCTTTAGAGCACTAAAGTACAAAAACTTTAGTTATTTAGCCAAAACTGAAAGCATTTCAAAAAATATTTCGACAACCTACAAATGTAGCATGCTTAGCTTTTATCAAAAGTACTTTTAATTCTGATTAAAGAAATTAGCAATGTTCACGATCTTTTTTCCTACCTATTCGCTGGTAGCCTGAGAGGCTATTTCAGCTGCGATCAGACGGATAGGTGAGCCCATGGGCTCGACCTGGGACAATTTGCTACCACTAGCCCTATCAAGACTAGCCTTTCTGCAGCTGAGGTGTCGAAATGACATTTGCCCGTCGTGTGTATCCGCAAATCGCAAATATTCGCAAATACGTGCGACCAAACCGAGCTCGAATTTCACACTGATTCACACAGCCCCCTTCAGTTCAACACGAAAGAGGCTAGTGCTTCGCAGAACCTACCACCGGATCGACATTGCGACCCATTGAGAAGATCCGGCGAGAAACTCCGTGTGCTGTGTCTAAGGGTTAGTTCGATCATCGTAATCGACGAGTTCCACGGGGTCGGTGACCGTTGGTTGAGGGTCTAAAAACACCGACGTAGCTAAAAGACCGTGTGATACTAAACTTGGATAAGGCATGATTGAACTCTTTCAGATACTACTGAGCTCACGTAGAGAATCGTACTAAAAAGTGTTCATACTTACAACTGATGAGAGTTTTCGTTATTCCTGATTTTCGTCAATAGAACTCTCAGGATATCTCCAAAGAGTACTGTGTTCACTAGCAGTATGGCAACTCTAGGAACATCAAGTATCCATTGCACATGCTCAATGGTGTAGACAAGCCAGCAGGAATGATCATTGTGAACCGCCATCACTGCTACCCATGCTATTACTGGAGCTACTGCAATCACTGAAGGAACATAATTTGTTATCGTTACTATTGAATGATGGTTATTCGAATCTTTATTTATTCACAATCGTTTCCGTAATACATGACAATTTAAAAAGTTGGGAAGAGCTAATCTAAAAGTAATAATATGGTTCATCAATATAAAAAGCTAAGTAGCAGTTCAGGATTTATTAGGGAAAAAACGGTTTAATGTAAGCCTATTCAGATATTTCTTCATAAATGATGGGAATAAATGTATAACCTACCCGCCCCAATCGCGTAAAGCGATTTAATGTTAAGTTTCTGTTTGAAGACAGCTACTATGAGACGGTGTAGGTATATGCCTTCAACCAGCATGCAAACGAAAACAGCGTTGCCCGCAACTCGCTCACCGATTGCAAGGAAACGACAAGCCAGTCCGTGAATAGTCATCACGGTGTCTCCTGTATTTTGCAGTTCATCTAAGTAAATCTGTCGAGTAAATTTATGAAATAATATATGTATTACATATAATGAAAACCGGCCACGCTTGGCTTGGTATCTATAACTATGACTTAATTTTTAAAGGACTCGCCAGCTAACCATTGCACTTTTTTTTATTGCTTAGATGGGTGGACGAGCTCACAGCTCACCTGGTGTTAAGTGGTTACTGGAGCCCATATACATCTACAACGTAAATGCGCCACTCACCTTGAGATATAAGTTCTAAGGTCACAGTATAGTTAAAACGGCTGCCCCACCCTTCAAACCGAAACGCATTACTGCTTCACGGCAGAAATAGGCAGAGTGGTGGTACCTATCCGCGCGGACTCACAAGAGGTCCTACCACCAGTAAAAGTATTGTTGACATCTACCGTTAGTAATCTTTGTTGATGTACATATGATACGAAAGAGTTTCACGGCAACCGGAGTAAAACATACGTTACAAAAGTAATTGTCAAAGATTAAATCGTTTAATACAAAGCACATGGTACAGGAACTGTTCGTATTTGCTGAAATTACCCGCTGCCGCCTGTCGCTTGCTAATGGTAACAATAAGCTTCTTTATAGAGCTGAAAAATTTCAATCGGAACCGCGGTGCAATCGCAAACTTGAATTGAACATTAAACTCGAAGACACAAACAAAACTACAAGTACATTTATTAACTAACATTTTTTTATTTTCTTTTTATTAATTACTGTTTACACTAAATGTTCCGCGCACGTGGCTGACCTTATCACATGCGTCTTTAATATGACATTGTGAGTCTGAGAGTCAACACGTACTTGCCACGCTATCACTTGTCACATGTACTTACCTATAGATTTTTTTTTGTTAAATTAATATTAATTCAATATAATTACATGACTTTTGTACCATTAAACATATTATTTTAAGGTCAAAACCCTAACAACTGTTCCCAAAAAAATCAGTCTTCCAGTGGAAAAGCGCAAAAAAGGACTTATAAATATGTTGATATGATAAGTTTTAACTAGAGGTCCCGCAGTAGTCGAAATTCGACTATAATTAATTGGAATTGTAAGTTTGTACACTATTATGATTGTATTTTATACTTCTATAATCACAAATTTCGCCAAGACTACACTATAAAAAATAATATTTAATCTCAATTTGACAACAGACGTCAAGAACAAAAGTTTGATAATAAATAGTATGCATGTGTGTGTGCGTCAAATACATGGTATGTAGTGTGTGTAATGTTTTCTTTATTGATTTAATATATCTTTTAGGAATAATTAAAAAAAAAATTAGCATTGCGCACTTCTTCTCTATATTCTCTATAAGTGTGGAAAATTTCAAACTCCTCCGTCCGCGCAATTTTCGTAAAAAGGGATACAAAGTTTTTGCTTCACGTATTAATATAAGTTTTAATGATTTGACCAATTATTACATTAAGGGTTCCAAGCTTGGCGACCGAACATGGCCCAAAAGCAACTGACGCAATAGTTTGTATCAATCTCTTTGAATTGCGCCAAGCAACAAACAGTGCCACCACTTTTGGGATCATTTTCATAGCGATTGACAAACAAAAGTAATACCTACCGTAATTAAAATTAATTTACCACTTAATCTCGCGTTTTGCATTGTCATATTATTGTTTCCGACGCTTCGAATACTTTACATTTATTGTGGTCACGGATAACGTCGTCATCGATACGTCGATGATAATATAATGTTGACAATAAAACACGCGAGATTGAACCGTAAAATAAGTTTTAATTATAATTTTACTACTCACAAAAACTGAATACTTTAATTTAGTTTAGTTTACTGAATTACTTTATAGTAATAATAATGTTTGTCGGTCGCACTAAATCCGATCTCATCTACGATTCTTTATACAAAACATATTAGTTTAATGGCGAATAAATATTATTGAATAGTTTTAGTATCCAATGTAATGCAAATAAGAATCCATTTTGTGAGCGGCCAATGGTTTTCGTGACATGACCGGTGGCTTCGCTTCAGATTACGCAGGTATTCACAAAACATGAACTTCCTTAATTGATAAATACGGTTGACGATCAATATGACCGTACCGGGGAGGGATTTTGATGGATGCTACTGTAAAATGATTTTTATACTTAACATAAACATTTTTACTGTACTTAGTCTAGGATGGTTTAGATGGATGAGAAGGCGAGGTCGGTGCACACTTTCTGTTAAGAGGCTTCAGAATTCTGTAAACGATTGATTGCTTCCCCTAATATCAACACAAAGATCAGTCTCAATCATAGGTAAAGAGTAGGGGACTCTATATATTAAACTAGAACGCGATGCTTCACGGTGAAATGCCTAGGGATGGGTCTACCATCAGTAGACGCAGGAAGTTTTATTAGCCCACTAAGTTTCTGGCCGGATCTTCTCAGTGGGTCGCGATTCTGATCCGGCGGTAGATTCTGCTCTTGCTAGGGCTGTTGTTAGCAAATACTGTTAGATTGAGCTCGTGAGCTCATCTACCAGTCCGCGCGTAACTGGAATAGCTCCTTAAGCTCCCAGCCAATACATAGGAAAAAAAGTTAGATAAGTAAAAGTTGAAGGTTTGATCGCGTTTTACATGGTAACTATCATCATTTCAACAATTGTATTGTTGCTATTCACTGACTCCCGAATAACACAGTATGTTATTCTTTTTTTTTTTTTTTTTTTTTTTTTTTATGATTGAAAGTTTACNCGGCAGATGTACCACGAACACAGAAACAACAAAAGGAAACAAAACAAATAAAAACTTCCAGAAAGAGCACTTAGTCGGCAGATGTACCACGAACACAGGCCGCGCGAACAATGGCCGGGCTAACAAAAGCCGGGCGAACAAAGACCGGGCGATCGAGTGGACGATGAGCACGTCCGCACGTGACGGGTGCCTCTATCAGTATGTTATTCTATTGAGAAATCGAATCCAATAATATTTTGTTTCTCAACAATTTAGTTGCGCAGGGCGCCGCGTGTTATCGTTATTGTTATCGGGCGAATTTATTAATTGCTGCATGATTTTTCGAAATGATTAACTTCCTTTAAAAATGTATTGTGAGATAACGAATTTCCAACAATCATTGAAATAAATTATAATTACACTAACTTCTCGGCCTTTTGACTAAGATAAAAAGTTCTTTTCAGATAAATATAAAAAAAAGAATCTCAAATACAGAAAACTTCTTGATGCGCAAATACAACAAAACTCGGTCATCAAGCAAAAGTTTCCGCTGTATTGGGCTTTACTACAGTTAAAAGATTCCTAAATGTATTGTCGACGAAAAACACAATACATATTTTCTTAAATAAAGTCTGAAAAAAAAATTCTCAAGTACCACGGCTTAACAAGATAGTTTGCGCCAACGACACCGCTATAGTACTTTTGGAGATGAATAAAATATTAACGTTGAAGAAAGATTTAAACATATGTGTATTTTTATTCCAGATTCCGTACCGTTTTTTACGTTGAAAATAGATCGTATGGTGTAAAAAATGTTTCGGAAATGGATGATCTTTTTTTTTTTGTTGTTGTTAGATTGGCCCTTCTGTTCATCCATTCGTTCCATTTTGGCGCGGTGTTTGAGTGGCATCTGTTATTTAGATTAACTACAGGGCTGTTTTGACTGAAATGTTACTGAAAGCTTACTATTTTTTTTATTTCCTTACCTATGCTAATAGCCTTTAGAGGCCATTTCAGCTTCTCCTTGGCGTTTGGGTGAGCTCACGGGGCTCTAACCGGAAGTGTTGCTAACATTGGCCCTAGCAAGAACTTCAAAACTTACGGTGAATCAATTGTGCAAAAACATTTTATTTTATTTCTCTTGTAGGCAGACGAGCATACGACCTACCTGATGGCGAGTGGTTATCGTCGCCCATGGTCTTCAGCAATACCAGGGGCAGAGCCCGTGAAGCCCCTCCCTACCATGGTATAAAGAATTCAAAAGCGGTGGAGATGTGATGGAAGAGTTGCCTCTCTCTGGTGGGCCATCAACGTCTGCTATTGAAGTTAACATCGCGAAAGTGAAGGAAATAGTAACTGAACTGAATATTCTTTCTGTCGTTGATTTTTTCTACATAAAAGTCGCACAATTAATTTACCTAATGAAGGAATTTTTTGCAGGTGAACTATGTGAATCATGTGTAATAAAGAATGAAGGCTAGCGAAACTAGTCGACTCGACTTTTATAAAGTCAAAAAGCCAATAATATAACTTAAAAAGTTAATAATAGTATTTTTATACGAGATATGTATATGGCCGGTATAACTATTTTATTACATTATATTAGCACAAACACTTACCTCATTTCTACTGATTATGACGAATGTGTTCCTCAAAATAATCGCAATCAGTAGATTTCTGTGAAGCGCAACTCTTGTGATTCGTAAACGTTTGTAGAAGAAGAATATGAAGACCGCAGGAAGGCAAGACGCGACGGAAATGGACAGCATGGCGATATGAAACCTGTATCGTTGCACTAAACGAGGCGTGACACTGCAAGTAGTGTATACCGATTCGACTTCCCATGTTCCGTTTTGATAGCATTCCTTGCTGCTGAAGTCTAAAAAAATATCCAATCCAATATATTATAATTTGTTATAATCAGCAAGTAAATGCGTCAAAAAGACTATTAGACTTGACTTTCTTAAACTAGAAACACTAGACTAAATTGTTGGGTTTTTATTTACATTAAATATCCTTTAAATAACAAAAATCGTATTGTAATTTTTATATGTATTTTTTCCACATCGCATTTCACAAATCCAGAGCCTAATATAATAATGGTCTCAGATATGGAGACTCCGACCGTCATCGGCCTACACCATTGGTATCCTCATCCTAAGCTCTCTTCTTCTTTTTAGTACTGGTGATAGCTTGTTGTGAGCAAGTCACATGTCAATCATATGTCGGCACTTCGCTAACCATTTAGGAAGGAAACTCTGTTCATCAATCGCAACTTCCTTCTTGTGTTAAGATGGGGGCTTCATGTCTACGGGTTTTTGCAGCTTCCTAATATGCCATTTATCTATGTTTTTTTTTTTATATTGCTTAGATGGGTGGACGAGCTCACAGCCCACCTGATGTTAAGTGGTTACTGGAGCCCATAGACATCTACAACGTAAATGTGCCATCCACCTTGAGATATAAGTTCTAAGGTCTCAGTATAGTTAAAACGGTTGCCCCCACCCTTCAAACCGAAACGCATTACTGCTTCACGGCAGAAATAGGCAAGGCGGTGGTACCTACCCGTCCGGACTCACAAGAGGTCCTACCATCAGTGGTGTCAACAAATAAATATCACGGTTCAGTTGAAGAAAGTTATTTGGAATCGATATTTGAGTCGTCTATTATCAAAGGCGGCAATCTGACTTTTGGACAATGATTGGTAAATCAGAAAAACGAATTATTGACTTTGTATTCCATCGGCAGTCACAAAACTCTTCGGAACGACATCTTAGATAAATAACAGGTTAACTATTAACCTTTATTTAATGCAGGTTTTGAACCGTATTCTTTGAAGGAGACCATTATATTCAAATCAATCTGTATTGACATATCAATAAAAAAAATTTTGTCCAAATGCACAGATTGCCACCTTTGATAATAGACGACTCATTTATATTGTTATTTAAGATAGAAAGCTCTTACGGTTACAAGATGGCCCTGTATTCGAATAGGCAAATTCCGAACATACTGCGTTAGAAACGGTACCAGCTTCTGCAGTCATCCAGCACGTCCAACCGTCAAAGGTAACGCCACATTCGTTTTTATCTTTAAAAAAAAATGCATTTTTTGTTTTACTATGGCGTTTTGTATGGATAATAACGTAGTATAAGAATTCTTCCTATACTCGTAGACCGACCACAACAATTTATTTGAATTATCACACCGCAAAAACCCTTAGGGCTATAGTAATATTATTAACTCCAATAGAGCTTAAATTTATTGTCCATATTATGAAACAAACACGCCTGCTAAGTTTGTATCGCGGGCGGTCAACCTGGGCTCTTTTTGGAACCGGTGTTAGATTTTATTGTAACTTTAAAAAAATAAACGTTTCTTATTATCCAACTTGAAATAATTTGAATTTAGAATTTTGTATGATTTATATATCTATATATTTGTTGTTGGTAACAAAAAATTAAGGAACTACTCGTTACACTGCATTTAGGTTAAACGAAAACCAGATCAAATCAATATCTATTATTTTAATTACCAATAGAATTAGTATCCTCGAGCATGTAGTGACTGCAACAATCTTGGGCTGCGTAGAAGCATCTTTCCCAACGCCCATGAGCTGATGGTATAATAGCCTCTCGTATTATATTTGCGACTTCTGCAAAACTGGGGTCGAAAGGATAACATCCACAAGTACCATCTTCTTTAGGCTAAGTAGATAAAAGCGCCTTTAGTAGGTAATTTACGAACATTTAAGTACACAAATATTGGACGATTGCATTAATTAATCATGAATTATGTAATCAGGGAAAAATCACAGACATGATCATTGGGGCCCAAACTAGGATTCAATTTACAATGAGAACAAGATACTGATGTGTGATGTGCATAGTAAAATAAATGGTGCTAAAATTACGAGACTATAATAAATACATTGACCAGTAGTCCACAGCAGGACGCTGCCACTCAATATGGAAGAAAACGAGGCTGAAGATTCAATTCTACTGAATATCTATCTATCAGCCCTTCAAAAACAGAAATAGGCAAGAATATTAGTAGTACCTAACCGTGCTGCCTACAATATGCATTACCACAAGTAATTACACTTTAAAAAATATATAATTGTTTTATTACAAAATTATCCCTTCACGACGGAAGATGATCGCATCGCTTGATTCAAGTACACAGGACAACTTATCATTTACGACACAGCGCTTTTTCTAGTCATACAAGTCGTGCTATATTTTAATATAATTTATTATTATTGTTGCATTTGTAATCTAAAATTATTTACACGGATCAAAGAATGGACTGTGTCAAACGACCTTCAATGTAGGTATGTTGAAATTGAATACTTCAATCAATTACTGTGATCACTCGCAAGGGCTTATTAACAAAACACACTCGCGTCTTTACTATATCGTTGTTATTATATTAACTGTATAACCGTAAAATTCACTTACAATTTCTAAGCAACGAACTCGATAATTGCGATAGAAACACTGTGAAGTGTTCATTGCATTGGCACCACCCACAAAAAGGAAGCTCGGAGTGTAGATGATACAGCCTCTACCAGCAACCCAGCGGAAGACCTGCTCGTGATAGTCTACATTCCTGTAGTTACAAGTCTTATGTGCTTCTGGAGGAACTCCATTTAACGGCTCCTAAAAATTACCTCCATACTAAAACGTCAGTTATTCAGTTATAGCAAACTATCACGAACATACATTTTTATTATTTATATATCCGATGTAGGCTTACATCATCCTGTTTGAACTTTCATAAAAAAAAAAAATTGCAGTGA
Organism: Bombyx mandarina; assembly: GCF_003987935.1. Next base: position 1,639,326 of record NW_021011516.1, on the reverse strand, counting down.
TACGGGCATGCAGCCCCTTTGAATAACCGAAATATACTCTAAGAAATGAGATATACATTTCAATTGGATTGTGTGTCTCTTCAAGCCGAAACGCGCTGCTGCCTCGCGGCATATTTTTTTTTTTTCCTACCTGTGCTGATAGCCTTGAGGGCTATTTCAGCTTACCCTAGCGTGTGTAGGTGAGCTCACGGGGCTCAAACGGGAGAGTTGCTAACACTGACCCTAGCAAGAGCAGTGCTTCGCAGAATCTACCACCGGATCGGAAACGCGACCCACTGAAAAGATCCGGCGAGAAACTCAGTGGGCTATGTCTGTGGGTTAATTCGCTCGTCGAGCCCTTCGTCGCAAGCGACGGGTTCGACGAGGACGGTGACCGGTGCTTGTAGTGCCTAAAAGCACCGTTAATGGATCAGGAGGATCCGTGATGACGTGTGGCATAAATAGGCAATATTATGGTACCTACCCATGGGGACTTCCATTACACCTGAGATACCTATAGGCTCCGGTAACCGCTTGACACTAAACATGCTCTCGTCAACTAGTGCAATAAAAAAAGCTATAAAAGTAAATATACTAATTTTACTAATTGACTTTAATTAAAACTATCCCATTTGTTGTGTGAATAACTTGAATGCTTGTAATGAAAACACACTAATAGATTAATATAATATTGAAAAACGTATCAACACAGGATATTTCATTTTATTAGTAGATAACATCTAACATTGATAACATACTTTATTATATAAAGGAAAAGTATTTACTAAGTGTTCTCTTCTTATGTTACCGTACAGGGGTATTATAGTTACCTATTTATTTAACAAAAGACAACTTCAAAAAAGAGACAGCTTATCTCTCCCAACGATAATGCCGATGTCCGTGAACCGCAAAATCACTTATCACGTTGTAGTAAGAGACACAATTTGAATGGAGTCATTCATTTCTTCAAAACATTTCTTTTAAAACGGATACTTTACAAGTGTAAAGGCTATATATACCTACACACCTCACAGATATAAAAACTTTGTCTCTCGCAAGTAGGTGCATCCTCCCGTATGGCCACTCGGCTTCCTCGTTCGTGCCACAAATCCAAATCTCCGTCGAGCAGGTCGAAAGCGTCGTCGGAAAATGACTCCCCCTAGAACCATCATCCATACACATTCGAATACGACGAAGACTTCATTTATGTCACACAAACATAATTAAAAATACCTTTGTCAGAGAAACGAATAGTATCAATAGATACAAAAGGTCTTCGACACTACAGCAGCGAAACATTTTTCAGAATACCACTAATATTGTCAAGTTGCATGATGAATGTCCGAAATGTTAATTAAATATCGGCAAAAACTTTATTAACACTTCACTAAACATTAAAACGATTAACACTGAATCCTGTCGAGTATCGAGTCAAACATTCCAGCACAAGTAAAATCCATAACAGCTTTTGTCGATTGTCTTCATCGCAGCGTATTTTGATTTGCGACGACGTCCGCACTAATAATTGCGCCAAACAATTCGTTGTTTACAAATTATCTGTATCCACAATCAGTTGATATCACGAGATTAATAGATGTGTAATATAAATACAGTTATTATTAGAGTTCCCTTCGATGAATAAAACGAGGAAAAACTGGTTAACGTTAAGTATTGTAATTCTACGCGAAATTTATTCCCGAAAATAATAATGTATGGGAGTATCTATTTATGGATAAAACTTAAATTAAAATAAGTACTTAATAGATTATGTACTACTTATTAGATTATGTAATCTTAATATGTTATCAATTCATATATAATTCAATGTTATTAGAACTTCACTTTTTCAATTTATTATTGTATGTAAAATTATAAGACTAATACGGAATCTTTAATTGTTCATATCATTTCAACACTTTTGAACAGAGCGTGACAAAGCTGTGATTTGCGTCATTATCTTATCGATTTATATTTTATTTCTTATTCATTTTAAATTATGATTACATTTTTTGTAAGAAATTCATACAAATGTTTCAGTTTTGTGTTTCATTGAAAGATTTCCTAACACACTAGATACAGATCAAGCTGATGTCAAATAAACTGGTGGTAGAAAGCTATGTGAGTCCGCTCGGGTAGGTACCACCATCCTACCTATTTCTGCCTTGAAACGGTAATGCGTTTCGGTTTGAAGGGTGGGACGGCCGTTATACTATAAAAAGTATGTGACAGTGAGATCGTCCATCCATCTAAGCAAAAAATATATATATATAAAAAAAGCGCCTGCTGTACTTCCTATAGAGCGACACGACAGTGCTGCTGTTCAAATTCAGGCACTTTTTTTTTTCTAATCCTAAGCCTGCATAACCCATATTCACGAATTACTTCTACATGAAAGGAATTACATATTGTATCATCCGAGCAAAAATTATAATTTATGTATTTACTAAAAACAATTTAGTGATAAAACTTTAGTGTCAAGGTTAACGGTCGCATCTATGTTATGATGTCTATGGGCTACGATGACCATTTAACACAGAATAGAGCGTGAACTAATAAACTGTTTAGAGCAATAAAATAGAAAAATAACAACAACTAGAAGGTTATTAAGGCTCGAGTGCACGTAAACATGTGAAGAGTCAAAAGGTATCGTTAAAAAAACATGAATACGAAGATAACATGAGACATGAGCAGAATATAGAAGAGTTTACAACCAATATATTTTAAATACAACTCTAATATTAATTTCATCGGTATAAATAAATAATGTTCAAGTATTATTTTATTTTTTATTGCTTAGAAGTGTGGACGAGCTCACAGCCCACCTGGTGTTAAATGGTTACTGGAGCCTATAGACATCTACAACGTAAATGCGCCACATACCTTGAGACATAAGTTCTAAGGTGTCAGTATAGTTACAACGGCTGTCCCACCCTTCAAACCGAAACGCATTACTGCTTCACGGCAGAAATAGACGGGGCGGTGGTACATACCCGTGCGGACTCACAAGAGGTCCTACCACCAGTAATTACGCAAATTATAATTTTGCGGGTTGATTTTTATTACTCGATGTTATTCCTTCACCGTGAAAGTCAATCGTGAACATTTGTTAAGTACATATTTCATTAGAAAAATTGGTACCCGCCTCCGGGATTCGAACACCGGTGCATCGCTAGATACGAATGCACCGGACGTCTTATCCTATAGGCCACGACGACTATTACAACACTTTTTAGTGAACATACTATTTTTATATCAATTTACAGAAGCAATATGCTCATATATTTTCCTACCTGCCTAGCTCCTTAGATGGATAACGCTAACTTTCTAGTTCATATTTTAAATATTGCTATAATATTATGTTATAAGCTACCCTCCTACCCATTTCTATCACTAGAAGAACGGACGTAATACAAGCACCCTTACGGAGACATGAGACAGGCCTCTTGTCTAGATATCAACATAATAAATACTTAAACTATAATATTTTTGACACGGTATGACGGTGTGGCGGGTCCGATAGTAGCCTCTCTCAGTTTGTCTCAAACTCATTTTTTCTTTTCACTCTCCTTTCTTCCAATCTTCAATCTACTTAACCTGAAAAACTAAACTAGACTAACTATTACTAAGAGTAATAGAAGATTGCTTGGAATGTAGAAAATGCATAACACACAACAATGATCTAATCTAACTTAACTAAACTACCACTACTTATTACTACTAAATGTGTATAAAACTAAAACTACAATTGAGGGAGCCTGCCACCGGGCTTCGCGCCCGGGCTTTCCCTAATAGTTTAACAATCAAAGGGGCTACGACACATGATGACGTTCACTCGGCCCGAGTTTCCCGGATACGGAGCAACCGTGATCGGGCAGAGATCGAGAGCACTCTCCAGACGGGGATTGGGCCACCCACTAGCACTTAACTGGGTCTCCATAAGGGAGAATGCCACCCTAGGTATGCAAGGATGAAGAAGGTGGTGCACAACTCGGTCCCGCGAGAACTATTTATTATGAGCGCTCCCGTGCCAGTCCGAATCTTGTGTGGACTGGACAGTAGAGAATTTTCGCTCATCACGACCCACTGATCCGAAGGTATGGACCGGTTCAGCCACTAGGGCAGAACATTTAACAACCTTAATGACGCGAAGTAGGCTCTGTCGTTGGTCAACAGCGTCAACTTCACGTTGGCTTCCACGCGTGAAGGTTCTCCCCTGAAGCACGGGAATGTCACTAGTGTAGGTGCGTAGAGGATCGGTGTCCGTATACTTGCCTGCGGAATCCCGACTGTGACAAGAAAGGTTTTGCGTTCCAGATACGACGCCAGAATGAGTGGCTTCATCCCACTCGCCCACGTTCGACAACATGGTAATCGGATGATAGCCCCCAACGCCTCAGCTCTCCATGGAGGCGCAGATCGTCGTCAGTTGAGCAGGGAGTCTACCTCTGGGTCAATCTAAGTGTAAAGAAAAACCTTTAGTATTTAAAAACATCAAAAACTCTTTAGTATTAAAAATATGTTTTTGTCTTAAACCAATTCACTGACTTGTCTTCTTTCAGAAAAAAGAGTTTAACATAATTCAATATGTTTAAAATAATAATTTAAAAAGGAGATTAAAGGCTCTATATCTTACTAAAGGTTTTTCTTTACATAAGTTTTTCAAATTGAGAAAGAGAAGGAAGCATCATACATTTTACAGCAATATTTGACGCAGGTTGAAATTTTTTAAACTTTTGATGCTTTTGATACATTCTCTTTGGTACCTTTATTCATATAATGAAATTAATTAAGTGGAATTGTCATTATAAAATACGGATTTTTACGGACGGAAATTTACTTGTAATTTGTTCACGGTGACTAAATAGACGTTTCTAATGAATAAAATTATTCATCGTATTCGAATAAAGAATAACAAGGAAACTTACAATTCACTAAACCATTTTACATTATTTAAAACTAGCTTATCGAACGAAAGCATTGAATTAGTAAGAGTGATAATAATAACGTGAATTTCACAACATTGTCAACAAAATACGTTATTTTGAACTATTTTTAACACACGGCATACGGTTTTCCATGATAATATCATAAACAGTGGGGTTTATACGTCAAAATAGTACATTGTCCTACTTAACAACAATAAAACTGATTTGTATCATTTGAATTTGTTATCGTTTTAAAGATCATAAAGAACACGTCAATGAACAGGAAAGAAGCGGACTAATTCCACGACTCCCCCTGCATCTTTAGTAAAAAACATTGTTTATTTAAGATAACGTTTTTTGGGTTAAATATTCTAAAACAACTACATACCCCATTCTTAAACGTTGAAATTTAATGTAAAGTGATAACAAGACGGTAATATAATTGAAATGTGTTAATAGTATTATTTAAAAATTGAAGAACAAAAAAGACGTTGTACAGAATATTTAAATATGTGCTTCAAAATATATATAAGTGCATATTATAATTATATTCAATGCAAATTCGACTATTTAAAAGAGTTTAAATAGTGAGTATTTAGTACAGAACTTCGGATCATTCTGGTGGAAACAGACCTGTCACTTCAGGAGAAAAATTCACGGTAAGTTAATGCGATAAGTAGGTAAAATATTCTAGAATATTTTTATATATTGCGCTTTTTGGTATAATATTGCTTATTGGAAAATTACCTGCTGTTGGTTATTGTAGTACAATGTTAATAAAATAAATTAATTTAGAATTTTAGAATTGTCAAAGAAGTAAAAATTATTAAAAGTAATAGTTGTAATAACAACTAATTGTTCATCTAGTATTACAGAATAATAAAAATTTTACAAATATGTATTTAATTATGTTCGAAAAAGTTTATGGATAGTTTTTAATTTTATTGATATCCTATTGTGATGAGTTTCTAAAAAAACGGCAGAAAAAAAATTCTTGCATCAACTAGAATCACGCCAACGACAATTTCAAAATATCTTGAATAAATACAAATAACGCACAACATAACAACCAATGTTACCGACATTGGTTGTGAAGAAGTTGTCCAAATTTTGGAAAAAGTAGGAGTCAATGCGGTTCAAAATCGTGTTCTTCTTGTTTCTCCGTCTGTTAAACAACGCAAGACTTAACTTAAAGGCTCCACTTCACAATCGGCCATGATGGGCCAACAAATGATCGTCCATCATCGCCGCCATGATCGGGCAGCTCTCCACACAATCGTGAACGTTCTTTTTTTTTTTATTGCTTAGATGGGTGGACGAGCTCACAGCCCACCTGATGTTAAGTGGTTACTGGAGCCCATAGACATCCACAACGTAAATGCGCCACCCACCTCGAGATATAAGTTATAAATAAGGTCTCAGTATAGTTACAACGGCTACCCCACCCTTCGAACCGAAACGCATTACTGCTTTACGGCGGAAATAGGCGGGGTGGTGGTACCTACCCGTGTGGACTCCCAAGAGGTCCTACCACCAGTAATTACGCAAATTATAATTTTGCGGGTTTCATTTTTATTACACGATGTTATTCCTTCACCCTGGAAATCAATCGTTAACATTTGTTGAGTACATATTTCATTAGAAAAATTGGTACCCGCCTGCGGGATTCGAACACCGGTGCATCGCTTCTACGAATGCACCGGACGTCTTATCCTTTAGGCCACGACGACTTCCAAAGGTTAGATTGAAATTTCCTTGTTGGAAGCGTTCAAGCCAATAACAGACTGTACTTTCGTTTGTAGTGTTCACTTCGTACACGTCATTAATGTTGTGAGCCGTTTGTAGTTTGTACGGCTTTGCTACCTCAACAAAACTCGTGTTTTATAATTACTCATATTTTAATTATGTTCGTATTGATAAAAAAGTATATAATGTTGTGAAAACAAATCAATAATCAATAAACAATAGAATTCCCTGTTTTTTAAATAAAATTCATTTGAATTTAGAATTTATTGTCAGCCTTACATAAATTAGGTTTCAAATGGCAATTACTTTAGTATTGTAAAACGGAAGCTTCATAGATAACGAAGACCATTTTGTTTTTGTCGGTTTGCTTTTATTATAAGATGTTAGTCGTTCATCATACGTGATTATATAATATGTGGTTGGCACGTTAAGTAGCGTTATTTTATTAGAAGAACTGGGACTTGCAGGATTTGAACACCAACATGTTAAACGTCCGGTCGGGTTTTTAATTTTTCTATGCTATGTCATGTTATTATTTCGAAGGAAGGCCAAACTGTTTGATTCTCGATAGCTTACATTTATACTCATACATTTATTTGTTATCTCTCTAGACGAACGAACTGTACACGCACTTGTCAACCTATTTTTTGACCTCTGCCTTTCCGGTAAGAGAATGATACTGTCAAATTAAACACACAGATGATAGGTACATGTAATGTCACATATTTCACAATCATCGTTCTTTCCAAGATACCACATGTATTCATATTTTATTAAATCTTGTCTTAATTATGAAATTCAAACAAAACCGTTTCTCTTGCCGTGGTATTTTTATAACAAATATATAGATTGGTATGAAAAATCCTCTGTGCTGTTCTATACAATACAATATTGTGTTTAGCATTTTTTTTTTCCTACCTAAGCTGATAGCCTTGAGAGGCTATTTCAGGTCGCCGCCGACCCATTTAGCTTTATTCGCCGACGACACGACTGTTTACTATTCCAGTAGAAACAAGTCCCTAATCGCGAAGAAGCTTCAGAGCGCAGCCCTAGCCCTAGGACAGTGGTTCCGAAAATGGCGCATAGACATCAACCCAACGAAAAGTACTGCGGTGCTCTTTCAGAGGGGAAGCTCCACACGGATTTCCTCCCGTATNAAAAAAAAAAAAAAAAAAAAAAACGCTCTTTCAGCGTAACCTTAACAAGTAGGTGAGCTCACGGGGCTCAAGCCGGAGTGATGCTAACACTGACCTTAGCAAGAGCAGAATATACCACCGGATCGGAAACGCGACCCACTGAGAAGATCCGGCGAGAAACTCAGTGGGCTGTGCTTTTGCATTGATGATAGGTATTAATATGAAATATTTTATTTATGTTTAATATTTTTAATATGTGTAACATTATAAGTGTATGCAATACACAGTACATGATAATTTATATATTTTTTGTATTATTATATTTATTCTAACGGTAAATATCGCATTTAATATCTTTCGTAGAATTAGTTATTTCTGTTCATCTGACGGCTGTCTAGAAATTCATTACATTTACTTTTGTATTGAATGTTTTTTTTTACAATTAGGCGTAAAATAAATACTCAACACTATCTCACTCATATAAATACTCAACACTATCTCACTATATAAACTTACGATTGGTTGTGGACGAGAACGAGAAGCCCTTATTCATTAATGGACAAGTAAAAGTTTGTGATAATGTTGAATGTTGTGTCATATAAGGCACTGGCAATATTTTCTGATAAAAATAATCATACGGTTTTGAAGAGCGAAAACATCCTTATTCAAAATACCTGATCTTCTTGTTTGAAAATAGATGGAAACATTCATATTATGATGCCATTTAGGTGCAATAGCCCCTTAGGCTACCAAAGAAATGGTAGTCTATTTATATTTAGCTCTTGAGATTTCGTCCGTATAACCTCGATCTATGAATCAATATTATTTTTCGCAAAGTTTATTTATTTATCTATTGATTTAGTTGCACCAACAAAGTGATCATCGATACAACGCACCATTAATAGAAGAAAGTCGCAAGTACAATTACTTAAAAAAAAAAATATTTCATTATTCGTTAAAGGAGATCATGACACGTCATGTGCTCAACAAGTTTGAAAAAAATATTCCAAATGAGATATCGCGAATTTTGCGAAATGCTAAGATTTTTATTTTTTAAATGATTCGCCTTATTATTTACGTAATTATTGTTATATTTGGTCATTTCTGGAATTTTACCTATCAATAAAAGTTTATTGTTACTTATACACAATTTTATTAAAATATACGTGCATAAATGAACATACACACTTTTACCACGATATTTGATGAAGGAGTGAAGTGCGCAAGTTCAGTTACGTGTTTTTTGTACGTGACCTTTTGCGAATCATTCATACGTAATATTATAAGCTCGATTCTTCTATGATTAATTTTGATGGATTTTAATTTTTTTAATGAAAATACCTAATTTTATACTGTATATTTTTAAAATATTTCGTAACGTATTTATAATTAAAAACAAAAATATTAGCATATCAGTTGGATAAACCACACTACATACTTATTATTTCCTTATTTCTTGCGAAATTTGATTATACAACGATTTGTATCACGAAGTTTCTTGTTTGGTTTTAAATCTATCACGCACGAGAGTGGTGCATGGGCACTAGCTAAATAGTTCTCACGAGCATACCGCTACCTAGTTAACATCATTTTTCTAAACATACGCATATGTGTACCGTATTCTTACGCGAAGTTAAATACGATACTGCTGCAAACTGTACTGCAGAAGTAAATTTATGGATATTATTGAAAGAAAACGTAAATGACTGATGCGCATGCGCATGCATGACATGTCAATGAGTTTTACTGAAGATGGTATGAAATCTAAATAAAGTCTCAAAGGAATGTTTTTCTTCTTAGATAGACCATAAACTAGTTTAAGTAATACAGTACAGAACAGTGGAACTAGACAATGTGATTCCGTATTAGCAACTTTGTCGGAAACTATAAACTTTTATACAGAATCAACCAAAGAATCTCGATCAAAAGAAAGAGATTTTAGCAACTCCGTAGTAATTCCGTCTTCACCAGGCGCTCTACCATTTTTGAGCTGTTCCAGGATTATCCGAATCTCCCTGATGCTGATGTCCGGGACATCGTAGGTAGAGAAGTGTGCATTGCGTAGAGGTTGCCTACTTTGTTAAATTGTCTACTACATAATAATTTTATAAAATTAAAATTTGCCGGAAACGCTATATAATAAAATATAACCGCTATTCCCGTGTCAAGGGTTGAGCTAACGCCCCTTGATACTGGCGCATACGTAACGCCATAGCAATGCCTTTGGCCACCTTGAGGCTCGATTAATAAAATCATATAATTAAATCGGAATATCATATACGTACCGGCTACTATAGTACAAAACTAACGTAAAAATGTACCTAATGAAAAATATATTTTTGAAACACAAATGCATTTATATTATAGGTATTGTTTGAAATTGTTACTCGTTTGGCTTATACTTTTTTTGATAATGTAAGAGGTTAATTACAATTCAAGTTTGTTTATATATTATTTAGATAGCATTTTAGGGCGCTTACGTGTGAACATGTCAAAACATGTTTATTCATTTAAACGTGTTTCAAAAATAATTCATAAATATTAATGTATTTAAATATTTTATAGGTAAAAGTAAAAAGTACCGATTATTGATATAATTTTTGCACCACCACAAAAAATATCCACTCTGCTGCTCTATAGCATTAAGTCCGCTCTTGCTTTTTTTTAGTCCACGGCAGAGATTTCTAATTCAAGTAATAAATTAAATTGTGTAATTTCTATAGTTGAAATCGTCGTGGCCTAAAGGATAAGACGTCCGGTGCATTCGTGTTGAGCGATGGACCGGTGTTCGAATTTCGCAGGCGGGTACCAATTTTTCTAATGAAATATGTACTTAACAAATGTTCACGATTGACTTCCACGGTGAAGGAATAACATCGTGTAATAAAAATCAAACCCGCAAAATTATAATTTGCGTAATTACTGGTGGTAGGACCGCTTGTGAGTCCGCGCGGGTAGGTACCACCGCCCTGCTTATTTCTGCTGTGAAGCAGTAATGCGTTTCGGTTTAAAGGGTGGGGCAGCCGATGTAACTATACTTGAGACCTCAGAACTTATATCGCAAGGTGGGTGGCGCATTTACATTGTAGATGTCTATGGGCTCCAGTAACCACTTAACAGCAGGTGGGCTGTGAGATCGTCCACCCATCTAAGCAAAAAAAAAGTAAATGAAAAAAAATGAATAAGGAAACATAATATATCTTTAAATAAAATTAAGTTTTAAAATAAAAGTAAGCATGACTCTTTTCGCTGTGATGAAACATAGAAAAATTATAATGGCACATTTAAATTAATAAACAAAAACTGAAGTTCTAATAATGGTATTTTAGTGCGCTCATTTTACGTTATTTATCATCTCATAGCATTTTAGGGTTATCACTCCTGTTACCTTTTGTGGAACAAGTTTAAAAAGAGTTACAACTCACAGCAATACCCGGCATTGAAATAGGAGCTCATTTTACTTATATTCTTTAAACGTGATTGTGTATTTGTTTTTATTATGATGTTTTCAACTTTCATCTTCTTTGTTGTATACAATTATAACTTTCATTAAAACCGGTCCTATGGTTTTTATATTAAGCTCCAACGAACAAAAATTAATAATTAGACAAACAGTCGGAAGCCAAGTATTATGAAAATTGGTGATACTTAATATGTTTTTTTGCATGATTAGCATTAGACCACCTAGAACCAATATTGCTCTCGAAGACAGCTAACAAAATATTGAAATTAATATACCCAAGTTTTTTTTCATAAAACTTGCGATATCCATATTCCATAATTTCCATAATTAGGGTCAACCCAGATTAGCCCAATGTCCATTTACAAGAAACTATTAAGTATTATACACAGGTACAAATAATTCGAGTGTCAATTGCGAACCAAAAAATATTGATTTTGAGGTTTTTCAAAACTATAAATTATGTACTAACCGTTTTGGAACGATTTATATAACACAGTTTATCGTTTGACCCAAAGATTAATATTCCAATAATAATATAGCAAGACAATCTCGAAGCACAACCTGATAAAAATAAGAAATTTAATAAAGACATTTTTCTGAAATTTCTCACATAAAACGAACATTGCTTAATTGACTAATTGTTTAATATAACTAAAATATAAATTCATTTAAATCATTTACGTCATTTAAATATGGTGAATTCGTATTGTGCTTATAGGGAATCGTTTCATACCTAGCGCTAGAGCTGATTATTCCTAACATTATCATTATAAAAATGATATACACGCAATGAATACAAAAACAAGCAAACGCGCGGGATCTGTGTCCTCATGCCTCCTTGCTTAAGTATAGACTATGTTCACCATTCAACTCTCTGATGTTCACCAACTGCCTACTCCAAGATGCGAAGTCAATCTATATCTATACTAATATATTATAAATCTACAATGGTTTTTACGGATGTTCCGTTATAACTACTCAACCATACATCCGATTGACTTGAAACTTGGTATCCATGTAGAAAATACATGTACTTAATGGATAGGCTAAGACTCCCTAATTATAATGACAATAAATAATAAAGTTAATTTTAAATGCCCAGTATTTTTCTAATTTCGTTGATGCCTGCACAGACCTTTGATTTCAAGTTCACGAAATATGAAATCACTAAAACGAAAAGTACTTATGCCATGCTTAGCTTATAGTATGCCTAACTTCGCAAATTATTTTTATTTTCCGCTTTTATCTTAAGTACTTTATCCGAATTTAACAAATTAACTTTTCATTGCATATTAATTTTATTAACACGTCTGAAAAAAAAAAGATTTTCACTATCTAAAAAAAGGAGACAAGCTGAGAATCTAGTTCATGTTAAGTGGATAACAGAGACCAACTACAGGACACCGTGAATGCTCTCTTCACTAATGAGGTTATAGTCTCAATTGCTTTAGAGTAACAGATGTTCTACACTTCAAACACATGATTACCAACTACACAACAGAATTAGACAAGTCGATCGTGCAGATTTTTACTAAACTAAGTGCTACTAAGTCATTTCTGAGTGCTCTGACTTTTCAAACGAGGTTTGAAGCAAGCCCTCGGCAGTAGGCATCGGCTTGCTATTGTCGCTGACTTTGCTGTCGCCAAGACATTTGATGATGGCAACACATAAGCACTCACTATCAGATGAGACTTAAGATCGTCTACCTTCCAAAAAAAACTGGGAATCTACATGCTGAAAGAAACACCGATATCCACTTTTCTCCTGCTCATCGTGAAATGGGAGAATGTATTTTTCCCGCCACAACAAAATAAAATGAGAACATTATTAATTAATGTAGTCGAAGTGAATGTGGTCAGATCTTAATAGAAATTAAATGGAACTAACTACATGAGAAGTACCAGTTTAAAAAAAAAAAAAAACATCAATACGGTTCACACATAAAAAATAAAAATACAGTCGAATTAAGAACCTCCTCCTCTTTTTTTGAAGAAGCATTAGCCGTCTTTGCCAATTTTAAAAAATAACAACTTCAAATATTTTATTCTCTATAGAACAACAACGCACGAGATCGAGCGATCAAAAGCCATAGGATGTGGAGCTAGAATTCTTATCGTTCCCTCGATTCTTTAACTTTCGGTGATTTATAGTTGGTTATGACGTCGTGGTGTTAGCTTTTTTCTTTTCTTTTATTGCTTAGTTGGGTGGACCTGCTCACAGCCCACCTGGTGTTAAGTGGTTACTGGAGCCCATAGAAATCTACAACGTAAATGCGCCACCCACCTTGAGATATAAGTTCTAAAGTCTCAAGTACATATAGTTACAACGGCTGCCCCACCCTTCAAACCGAAACGCATTACTGCTTCACGGCAGAAATAGACAGGGTGGTGGTACCTACCCGTGTGGACTCACAAAAGGTCCTACCACCAGCTAAAAATAAATTAAATGATGTAATTATTTGAGCAAATTACAAACGACTATCTATTGCCACATAAGCATTTGTACTTCATGCCTTCTATTGCATTTGACTTACGACATTTGTTATCAAATGTGTGAGGATTTTTTCTTTTGCTTCTCCTGAATTAATTTCTTGAAAAATAATTCTATGTTCTATGTATATTGAAATTGGGCTTTAAAGTAAACTGTAAAACTGAAATAAATTGCGTCACTTATTACGTATATACGAATTTGTAGATAATTGTTGGAATCGAATTTTTATCACGATTGAGTTATCGACGTGGTTCAAAGTGTATCATTATTATCTAAATTGTTAAATGAATTGACAGTATTTATATAAGGTCGGCATAGTGCAAGAAAAATGTATATTTTCACAAAATTCGTATGTAGGTCGTTTTGGGATTACATTAACGAAAGAATTGATTACTATTCCGAAGTACCGAAATTTGTCCAACAAAATTATCGTAAGTTTAACCCGTGTATTTGTCATTGAAATAAATTTATGAGTTTTTGCAAATTAAAGTAGTCAATTTTATATATGATACAATTAAACAATTAGTAGTTTTTTATTTAACCTTAAATGAAGAGCTTTTGAGGCTTTCATAATATATAGCATGCTAATATTAGGGGTTTCATTGTGGTATTTCCAGTTAAAAAAAATGCTTTAAGTCCAATCTAAACTCTATACTAATATATAAATCTACAGTGGTTTTTACGGATGTTCCGTTATAACTACTGAACCGTGCATCCGATTGGCTTGAAACTTGGTATCCATGTAGAAAATACATGTACTTAATGGATAGGCTAATATTTATTTTGGTTATTGGACTCCCTACACCAGTTGCAGGGGCATTAATTATGAGAAAATTGGTGGGGTTAAAAAATAATAATGTTAATTTGAAATGCCCAGCGAAGGGGACGGGTACAGCTAGCCTTCGAATAAAATTTGTCGATCATTTTAAAATGTGAATAAGGACCCTAAAATACTTAGATAATACAGCTCTTATGGTCAAAAAGCAGTTCACCTGCTGAACAATAAATAGTTTTCATAATAATTTAATGTGCATTCGTCCGTGTCGTTGAAACAAAAAAAAAACTATAATAATTAAATAAATAATGACTGTTAAATTAATATTTATAGATTTATATATCTTTTTATTTATTTTTCAATGAGAATAATTTAAAGTATTTTTAATGATGCTTATTTTTATTTTAAAACTAGCTGACCCGGCAGACTTCGTAGTGCCTCAATCTATAAATAAAAAACCTAAACTTTTGTATAAAATAAACTTAAAACAAACAAAAGGAATCCGTCCGACGGGGGACACATCAAAGGAAAAACAAAATTGTTTGTTTTTATATAATTCCGAGCATTTTCATATTTATGACCTTAATAAACCTTCTCTGGACTTCCACGAATAATTCAAGACCAAAATTAGCCAAATCGGTCCAGCCGTTCTCGAGTTTTAACGAGACTAACAAACAGCAATTCATTTTTATATATAGAGATTCTATTTAAGAATTATTAAGTATCTTCTGCGCCACTGTAGTGAACGTTGCTAAATAGTAACTAAAAACATATTTTAAATCTATATTATAAAAATTCAACAAGATATCAACTTCTTTCGTGGATATGTAAGTTTTTCACGTCAACTATTTTTATTTAATCTATATCTGAAAATGAAAGCAAACATGTGAAGTTGTGAAATGTGACGTTCAAGATACCAAACTTCACAATATTATTCCTTTCTATCTTCTATCTAATACAAAAAATTCACCCTTACTAGCTACTTAGCAGAAGACATTAGTATGTTTTAAAAACAGTTCATGGTTCATACGCAGAACCCTATATTTTTTTATTATCAAAAGAGATCTCGAATATGCCCGATGCTTATGAATTGCGACATTTAATTAGAGTTTATGTAAAACCCATGTATTTAGAGATACGAGCATTTGCAGTTCCATTCTGGTGATGAACAAACGTATTTAATTTCACTCATCCGTCAATATTTTATTGCATTCATTAAATGAAAAAAGTGTCGGAGAGTCGTCTGCATTAAGTGAAATAGTGTTTGTGAACTACTAATTTTTAAGGTTCGTATTCATCATTCTCAATTCCAAAATTAATTTCCGTGTGTTCCGAAATTCAAAAATTATTATTTTATAAATATCATAGTTTTCATTGATGCTGTAATAATATCTACAAGAGCTTTTACTGCTATTACATTTATTGATTTTTTGTGGAAAACATAAAATGTAACTCAATGAGGTAGCCAAGTATTTATTGAAGCTTAAAACTTTGGATATCTTCCTTAAAATCCATGCAATTTTGCGGACTTACTGTCTAAGTCGTTATCTACCAGTCAACTGAGGATAACAAAGAGCAAGCCTAAAAAAATTACATAACAATAGTTTTTTTTTAACTTTCGTGTTCTATTCGTTCTTTCATTAAGCTTTCTGTTGAGTTGAAATATTATTTCAAACTAACTGAATCAATTATTTAAGCTATCCAGCAATATACTATGAAGTATTTTGGTCAGAAGAGTAGAACAACTGTTGTATCAATGCAATTGAGACTTCACTCTTACGTCATTGTTTTAAGGAATGAACATTGCGGTGGCAATAGGCTTCGATAACATGCGGGCCGTGTGTGTATTAGCTCATCTTGAGCAATAATAGTTTATTGTGTGAATAATACATAAAAAAATGAAAAAATCAGTGACCTAAAAACATAATTCTCTAATTTAAATATATTAAATTTAATAAAGCAAAAATTCTTCTAGAGACCATCTTTGGTCGAAGAATAATGTTATAACTACATAT
This sequence comes from Bombyx mandarina, assembly GCF_003987935.1. The sequence continues at coordinate 1,622,796 of NW_021011516.1, read as the reverse complement.
TTGTTGTTTGTATTTATTTTAGGTATGTCGCTTTATTTATTTAAATTTTGGCGGCTATGGCAGTAATTTACGTTATCTGTCGTCGCTGGCTGACAAAACCAAAACAATATATTTTAGCCAATGGTGTTCATGACAATGATTAAACCCAGCAATTTGATTGGACAAATTGTGCTGCTCTATAGCGCCTCTCCGACCTTATAAATATCAGTGTGATCTAAAAATGGACCTCTTTTCCACAGTGTTAATTCAGGGGGACTGTTTGGGGTTATATTAGTGGGCTAACTCTAAATTCAGAATGCCGGAGACTTCAAAAATGAATGGATACGCGAAAACCAACGGACACAGTTATGATATGGAAGATGGATCAGTATTTTTGTTCACATCGGAATCTGTTGGCGAGGGTCATCCAGGTTAGTTTTTCATCAATTTTAATACTGGGATCTTGCGATACCTACGAAAAATGGCCGCCCGGGCATGTGCGTAGATAACGAAAACTAATGTTATTCAAGTTTATATGTAATCTCATTAATTGATGGAATCCTTTGTTAAAGCTTGCATAAAATACTTAATATGTTGTACATTACGGCAGGTATAGTAGCTACATTGTTTTGTTACATCACATTCTAGCGGTCAATTATGTATTCTTGTCAAAATAATCGCAACACGTGGTGCAAGCTAAACAACAATAACCACGATCTTACTGCCCGAGTCAAAACCTGAAATAGTTTTCAATTTCAGACAAAATGTGCGACCAAATAAGCGACGCTATTCTAGACGCGCACCTGAATCAGGATCCGGACGCAAAAGTTGCATGTGGTAAGTTATCCAGTAAATAAATAAATAGTGTGCAAAATTATCTTCTGTCGTAACTGTTTATTTATATCCTACAGAAACCATAACTAAAACCGGTATGGTGCTTTTGTGTGGCGAAATCACATCCAAAGCTAACGTGGATTATCAAAAAGTTGTGCGCGAAACGGTCAAACATATTGGTTATGATGATTCGTCCAAAGGTACGTACATTATCCTTGAAATCTTGCTGCTTTAAACTAGCCAGTTATTTGGCTTCAAGCCAGGTGCAATAGTTTACAATTTACATGAACTGCGTGCTTTGCCATCCCAGAAATTCTGTGATAACACTAATTGTTCTGTTAATGTTAGGTTTTGATTGGCGTACACTTAACTTATTAGTGGCAATTGAAGAACAAAGTCCAAATATTGCTGAGGGTGTGTATCTTGACCGAGAAGAAATAGATATAGGGGCTGGAGATCAGGTATCAACTATCTTAAAGCCTGCTGCACGAGGCAAAAAATGGGTCATATCAAGAAAAAGAACTTGTTATTGGAGATCATTATTTTTTTCTGCATGTTAACAAGGATTTATTCATTTTATATTTATAATTTGATTAATTGATTCATGATCACGGCTAGTCTCGGATGAGGCAATAAAATTAGAGGTGTATCACACAACATCTTCAATTATTTAGTTATAAAGATTTGCATGTTGGGTCCAGGCTTTGATTACAAGACATGCAGTGTGATGCTCGCACTAGACCAACAATCACCAAACATTGCTGCTGGGGTGCATGAGAACAGAAATGACGAGGAAGTTGGGGCAGGAGACCAGGTAAATTCATAAATCAATATAACTTACTTGATAAATTAATTATAATAATATTTAAATTAATGAAAAACATCTTTATTTACTTTCTCAACTGGACTCATTATTTTATCATTGTCATGTTCATTGAGTAATTCTTATGTTGAAAACGCTTGTGTGTTTTCAAATCTAATTTCTCAAGTTATTTCATTTAAATGTATTTGTATTTGTTTATTGCATCATCTAACTTGTTTGTCAAGGGTTATCACACTATCCTAATGAATATTGCACACTACATTTTAACAAGCTTGTTGAAACATGTCACAAAAAACAGAAGTATAGTTTAAGTACTTCTCAAAATTTGGTATTTAACCTGGCTATGAAAATTTATAGTCTAAAAATCAGCAAAAATTTTTTTTATATTGTTTAATTTATCCAGAAATAGACTGAACATTAGTAAAAACTTCCATCAATTATACAGGGCTTGATGTTCGGTTATGCAACAGATGAGACAGAAGAATGTATGCCGTTGACCGTAGTGCTTGCACACAAACTCAATCAGAAAATTGCAGAGCTCAGGCGAAATGGAGAATTTTGGTGGGCAAGACCAGATTCAAAAACACAGGTTAGTAATATTACAGACTATTAACCTTTTGTATATTTAATAATTGTTGTCCTACTTTACAAAATTATAATTTCATTACTTAACACAGGCAACTGAGTTCACACTAGAGTGCATTATTAAGTTAAAGAAGTGCCATTTTGTAGCAGACATAGGTATCAATCTATGAAGCTTTGATACATGCCATAGCATTACTGTTATTATGGAAGGATGATGAGGAAGTAGTAATAGTAGTAATTCAAGAAGGCTGAGTCAAGGCTATCTATAATTGGGATATGAAATCCCAGTACTATTTCAATTAGTAGTTGGCTGACTAGTTCTCTAGTGTCCACTTTGTCAATAATATGTATATCTTGTAATTTTTACAAGAAACTTTGTAGGTATTTTATTAAATCTGAATAAATGCTGTCATCAAAATACAAATTACTTGAATTCATTGAAAGTATATGACACACAATACATGGTGTAGTGTTTCTTTTTCTTCAAGTAACTGTGATCAGATTTCAATAAAGCAGAGCGTTCCTAAGCTATTCTGAGAATATAAAATATATTTTATGATATGTTATTGCTAATTGGTCAAGTAATTAGTGACTGATTACTTTGTCATGGGTCCTATTTCGACTTTCGGCGGGAGTCGATGTCTCCATGAAAGACGTATATTCTCGTCTTGAATCCACAGTGGAAAATCTTAATTCAGGGATGTTGAATATAGAACATTGGTCTATTATATTTTATAAATAATATACCTATCTCACGCTCATAATCTAAAATACTCCTTATTCGCGTTTCCACTATTTAATTCGTGGATTTGAAAAATGCGACCCAATTCCGGCAATTACCTTCGCGGCTAAAGATTTCATTACTCGCGGATCTAATCGGTACATACACACTGTTAAAAAGAATTCCAATATGTAGGTATCCAACCGAATATATTTTGTAAACACGCTTTTCCATATTTACGGAACGCGAGTAGCCCGCGAATAAAGAAATTTTGCTGTGGTTATAGCGGTACGCTAGAAGAACAATGCACTTTCATGCAGTGATATGATCATGCAAGCCTGTAAATCCTAAAAAGCAGCTAGTTTTATAATAAATATACCTAACACCTGATAACCGAACACTTCTGATAAAGTTTGCAAAATTCACGTTTGTGATTGCATGGGGACAGCCGTTTTATAAATACAATTTAGACTGACCTCATGTCACAAAGCTGGCTTATAGTAACTGCTTCAAAATAGCTGGATCGTCAGCTCATATATATGCCCATCTACACCAATAAAAAAAAATTGAAGGCTGTTACGTATTACAAAACAATATTTACTTTATTGTTTTAGGTTACTTGCGAATATGTATTTGCTGGTGGTGCAACAGTCCCACAGAGAGTTCATACTGTAGTTGTGTCACTGCAACACTCTGAAAAGGTACGTAAAATCAAAATGAAGTACCTAATGAGGTATTGTAAAAAAATAAAGATATGTTGATTCATATTAACACACAAGACAAAATGTAATGCATTACTAGAATTAATAAGATAATAAAAATACATTTAATGCTTGTAGATTCACGTCACTGATAGTGTATATGGGTCATTACCCGTATAAAACATTTTTATCATTAGGGTTATTGTGATATATTGTAAAGAACATACTTTAATGTTACCAAAATAAACTATTTTATTTTTGCAGATTACCCTAGAGACCTTGCGAGATGAGATCAGAGAAAAGGTCATCAAAGAGGTTATCCCTGCACAATATCTTGATGAGAGAACTGTAATTCACATTAATCCATGTGGACTTTTTATAATTGGAGGACCTCAGGTAAAAATAATACCATAGAATGATGTAATAAATACATATATAGTCCAAAAAAAGTTTTTAATGTTAATGTTGACTTTTAAATTTATCAAATTATTAAGTAATACTAAAATATCAAAACTAATAAATATTTTCGTGATACTACCATGGACATGACCATGACCCTCAGTAATGAGAGTACTGTAATAGAAATAAGTTGCAAAATGAGACTGACCAATATTTTAGAACTTGAATAATAAAAGGAAAATTGGTGTAAAGAGTAGCAATAGTCTCTTACATACAATTAGCAGTGATGTCTTATACAACAATCCTTCTTTTTTGCAATAACGTTTACCACCACTTGAAAGATTCCTTACTTATTACAGAATGAATTCAATTTCATATTTATTTAAAACTAGCTAACCCGTAAGACTTCGTTGCGCCTCAATCGATATATAAAAGACCTAAAATTTTGTATAAAATAAACTTAAAACAAACAAAAATAATCTGTCCGACGGGGGGACACATCAAAAGAAAAACAAAATTGTTATTTTTATTTAATTCTGAGTATTTTCATATTTATTTACTTTTTAAACCTTCTCTGGACTTCCACAAATAATTCAAGACCAAAATTAGCCAAATCGGTCCAACTGTTCTCGAGTTTTAGTGAGACTAACGAACAGTAATTCATTTTTATATATATATAGATATCAATGTTCTAAATTTTTTTATTAACAAAGAACTATTGAGACTTATTCAAAATCTCTTCATTTTTCTCAGTGTTTTAATGTAAAGAATAGGTTTGTATTTTTTTTTAAAAGTAGTTAAATGACAAAGTAGCCTTTGTGTGTAGTCAGACGCGGGCCTGACGGGACGCAAAATCATCGTGGACACATATGGCGGGTGGGGGGCGCACGGCGGGGGCGCTTTCTCTGGCAAGGACTTCACCAAGGTCGACCGCTCCGCAGCATACGCCGCCCGATGGGTCGCCAAGTCGCTGGTCAAGGCGGGCTTGTGCCGGCGCTGCATGGTGCAGGTATACACAACACCTTTTATATATAAGAAGACAATCTGTATTTCTCCAGTTCATCCAAACCAACTCCCGATGCTAACTATTAGTATCAATTTTCGCTCATTTTTAATCAGATCTCATTCTGTGAGATGTTGTTTCATTATGAGTAGACTTATTAAATGTAACTTGCTTCAATTAAATTTTCTGTCATTTAAATTCGGCAGTCAAATAGATAACTTAAAAATGCAAAAGTCAAGTATGAAAACATAAAAATCTTAAACGGTTGAATGAATTGTATTACATTTTTTTTCTTTTCGTTTAATGAACTCTCAACCTCATGATAATTTATAATAAATTGTATATTTTCAGGTCGCCTATGCCATTGGTGTAGCTGAGCCATTATCGATTACAGTCTTTGATTATGGCACTTCACATAAGACTCAGCAACAACTGCTCTCCATCGTACAAAAGAATTTCGATTTACGACCGGGCAAAATCGTCAAGTAAGTTTAAAAAGAGACCTGCTTAGTAATAATGTATTTATAATTATCATGAATTTACTAAAGTTACTAGTGAACACTTTGTTATATATATATAAAGCTAGATTAGTAGTGGATGATTAAAATCCGGGTCCTGAAACATATTATCAATTATATTTCAAAATCAGCCCGTTTTGTATTTTATATATTGTACCTCTTCTTCATTAAACAGAACTCTCTATATAATCACAAACGAATAAAATACATTTACATGAACCAAATTAGATAACTATTTAGTAGATAGATACAATAAGTGGAGGAAAAAATTATACGCTGAATAAATAATTAAACATTCCTCCCCCATCATAATTCGACATGATTTTACTCCTTGTAATGTCCCGCCAGCGCCTCCGAATTAAACATTACATATTATTATATAAAATTGTAAAATTATTCCAATTTTCAATGGTTTCAATTTAATTTGTTATTTATTATTAATTTAATGTAATAAACAAATTATTTTCTACTTCATTATAAGAATAATTTGCCTACAAACCACAAAATTAAATAACCAAATACCAAAACGTGTGACATGAAATGCGAATTAAAAATCGTACCAAAAATATCTTATACCTTTAAACGAGCAATTCTTGTATATATATATATATATAATCTGAATCTCGGAAACGGCTCCAACGATTTTCATAAAATTTAGTATACAGGGGATTTCGGGGGCGATAAATCGATCTAGCTACGATTTATTTTCAGAAAATGTTGTTTTATTCGTGTTTTCAATATTTAACTTTATCGATAATCAACTTTATGACTCTTCCCGACATCTATTGGCGAATAATAATACTATTTTTCTTAATTGAGGGCAACTAACCGCTTTAAAGACAAGATGGCGTTATTAAAAAAAAAAATTAACCGAGCTAAGCTCGTCATCTAGTAGTAATTACGGGTGGTATTGTGAGCCCATGGGATGGTTGCTATTCTGCATGTTTCTGCCATCTTATATTAGAACTATAATTATCACTTCAAAGATGTCAGGGGTAATAAGGTTGCACAAGTGGACCATGATCATGTCTAGCCTACAGAAATTAAAAACAATATTCTGGTTCAAAGCTATAAAAATAAAATGTAAGTTTTTAATAATAATAGTAAAATGTAAATTTTACAGAGAGTTGAACCTCAGAGCACCAATTTATCAGAGAACAAGTACCTATGGACACTTTGGAAGGGCAGGATTCCCCTGGGAGAGTCCCAAGCCGCTGATTGTAGAATGACTTGCAAAACCTGAGCATTAGAACAATGTAAATATTCCATCAGTATATAATAAACACTTATGTATGTGTGTCATTGTAGCGAGGGCGCTGCGTCGCCGGTGTCTCTCTTTAGACTATAATGTGACTAGAACCTCGCCAATGGAACTGTGATACTAGACAAATCTGATGACCGTTGCATTTACGAGGTTCATTGTAATTAGATAAGTATTCTTTAGTTTAAAAGCACAGTAAAAAACGTGGTGCCGTCATTTCTGAATTTGAGTTAGTTCAGGGGTTACAGCGGCAGTCCGGTTACTTTATATAGAGATCCAGGAACTGTAGCAGTCATGAAGTGACTATCTGTGATTATTTTATACACTGCCTCGGATTTTCTTCAATGAATTCTATGATTCAATAATTGCAAGTGTACGTTTATTTTGTTTTAATGTTAATGGACTGCCGACAATCTCGAATGTTCTTCGTTATGAGCTTTATGATGTAAGTGCTATGAATTTTTTGTAGAGTAAACTACTTCTCTGGTTGCGTCACAGTGGAGCGAGTGAATGAAAAACTGACAAAGTTCAGTTTCGCCTTCTTTCGCTTAACTGCAAATATAGTGCCGCACTGTAGGTTCGCCAAGTAATTGTAGATTATTAAGTGTAAGTCAACTTTTAAAATTAAATTTTAGAACATAAATATTGCATGCTGTTTAATAAATTAATACTAACTGGTAACCTGTTATGCGGCATATTTGTGTTGTGTTTCCGAAAAGGAATGAAGTGGAAAAGAGCCATTTTGAAAACACACCGACTCCTCCAGGGTAGTAGTAGTGCACTGCATTTACATACTACTTTAAATACAATTCCGCCATTAGGCACGTATAGGCGTATTTCTAACCGTATATTTGACATTTAGCTGATAATTACTATTTGGTAGTGCGGTTAGTGAGTCTTGTGATTATATTTTTCGATCTGTTTCAACCTTTTAATGTTTCTTATTAAACTTACTGTGGATATCAATTTGACAGATTGTGGAATTTAAAACTAATAAATATCTTGTCTGGCGCATTGCCGGACAGAAACAGAAGACTTTTATTTACGTTTTCATCCCTTGTAAACATATACGTATAATTTTTACAATTATGTATTTGAAAGCCATCGAGCCACCAATCGTCTTGCTGCCTGCTGTGCGTTTGTCATTCTTATAGTATCCGTCCGGAGCCAACCTTGCATGTCGAAACAATGAGATGCTCTGTAAAAACAGTACATATCAAAGTTACCATTTTATCAAGGAAAATAAAAACAACGAAACTGTTCATAAATATTGTTTAAAAACTTTAATTTCGCAGTGCGAGGGTGACACAAGGCACAAAAGGTCGATTGAGAATAGATCGTGAAAACCCCTTTCTTACAAACTCAAAAAATGCGGTGATTCGTGATCACCGTAATCACAGTGAAGTAACTTAGAATTCAATATTCACTTTAAATCTTAAAAAAAAAATTGTGCAAAAAAGAAACTAAAGACAGTTTGGTATTTTTTCGTAACGCTGAAGGACCCTAAACATTAATAGAGAATCAATTCAACCAGATTTACGAAAGGGCGCCAGTTCCCTTCGTAACAAGGTGAAACTACAAAACTTCATACGTTCCGTCATGATCTATTCAAGTGTAGTGTTCGCTTACGCGGCCCCATGCACGTAAACTCTACAGATCTTCCAATCCCGTTTCTGCAGGGTAGCCGTCGGAGCACCATAGTACGTAAGGAATGTCTACCTTCATGATTATCTAAAATTAGAACCGATACGTAAGTACCCTAAGGTAGCGTCAGAGCGCTACTTCGACAAAGCGGTGAGACACGATAACCTTATCATGCCACCACTGCAGTGGCTGCAACGAGGACACGGTGGAGCACACGCTCGCGTACTACCCCGCTTTCGCGGAGCAGTGCCGCGTCCTCGTTGCAAAAATAGGACCGGACCGTTGAAAAAATAGGCCTGGTATGGCCGCCGTACCACGGAGACCGACGTCGTTGGTCGTCGACTATCGCCTCGACGACCCGTCGGTCGGGCGTCCTCGGGGTGGCGCCGCGTGTCTGGTTGTATTATTGACCGCGGGAACCCCCTACTCTGACCGGGTTTTGACCCCGAACGGAGATCGGACGTCGGGTGTAACAGTGCAGGGGAGTCGTTTAGTGGGTGGGCCCTAAAATTCCTTGGGCTCGCGGTCTGCTTCCAACACCTTGCAGATCGTTGAGTCCCACATACCCCGCGCGCCCCCTAGGCGCGGGGACCTCGTAAGAGGTTCGGCCCCCGGCCCGAAAAAAAAAACAACCTTATCCTTATCGTGGCCGCTGCTAATTACATAACCGATACAGGCGACGGGGCAAAGCCAATCCGCAGTCACCGGAAACATGTCCTGTCCCCTGATGTCGCATCCCCCGGATCCACTGTGCTTTTTTTCACAAGTCGAAGCTCGAGTACCGGTTACTGTTCTCGTCGAATTTGTCGAAGAGTTAGCGAACTAACGCATAGACACAGCCTACGGAGTTTCTCGCCGGATCTTCTCAGTGTGTTACGATTCCAATCCGGTAGTAGATTTTTCGAAGCTCTTGTTTAACCCTAGTTAGTACATTGAATTTGTAGTATAATTTTTTTACTATTAACTTAGTTAATTCTGCAAATTTACAGACGATTTTGTAATTCACCTGGCGTCAAAGGATTCAGTGGACTACGGACTGAACGGTCGAGGTAGGTTAGTAGGAAACCCGTATACTATGCAGTTTATGTAATATTCAAATTATAAAAAAATTACCTTGTGACCGTGTATGTTGGCGAGGTTTCTGTTAAATCTCTATCATAGACACCAAGAGCACGCCACGGGTCAATATAGCCATGAATGTTGATAGTATTGTTTACTTTGGGTTCCAGGCCACCGAATATTAAATTTACACGATCTACCGCATCATAAACGAATGCCTCATCGAACCTGGGGTATACAAAAAAAACATTTAGACAAGTTCTGAGGTATTCAAAGTGTGGCTCCCGCTGTGGCTTTTTTTTATTGCCCTTGTAGTCAGATGAGCATACGGGCCACCTGATAGTGAGTGATTACCGTCGCCCATGGACTTCAGCAATGCCAAAATATATATATTTGGGCTGTGGTGAGTGAAAATTAACTGAATAATACTTGCCGTTCATCGAAGACACGTTTGCAAATGTCCACATAAAATTCTACACTGAGCCAAACGAGAGGATCAAATACAGTGCCAGAAGTCGGAGCTGTTTGATAATATCCATATTCTGTACACGTCTGGTAGTACCACGCACGTGCTGAAAATAATTTAACATCAAAATTGTTAGAACAAACTTTCGATAAAATTCTAAACTATACACTAAAGACCCAAAATAGAGTATTGTGTGTAGGGTTGTTACAAACACACAACTATCAATTAAAGTCGAGGGATTTTCGTATCCCATAGACACCGTAAATGCTGCCATCCACCTTGAGACTTGTGGTCAAAGTTTCAAATATATTGTATAACGACCATCCTATGCTTCAAAGCGAAACACATGACCGCTGTGTAGCAAAACTGACAGGATAGTGGTCCCAAGTCGTGCGGGTTCGCAAATTGCGCAATTCGCCTTTCCTATTTAGTTTATTTAATAACGACACTCGTGGTCGCCGTCGATCCAGTTAGCCTTATTCGCTGACGACAACCGTTTACTACTCGAGTCCCTAATTGCCGGTAAGCTCCAGAGCGCAAGCGTAAGTTGGACAGTGGTTCCGAAAATTGTGTATAGACATCAACCCAGCGAAAACCACAGCGATGCTATTTCAGAGGGGAAACTACGGATTTCCTTCCGCATTAGGAAGAGAAATTTGACACCCCCGATCACCTCTTTCGGTCAACCTATTCCCTGGGCCAGGAAGGTCAAGTACCTGGAAGTCACCCTGGATGCATCCATGACATTCCGTTCGGCAGACTTTACCCCATTATATGTAAGCGAAGTAAAATGTCCTTTTGGGACAAGGTGACATTTTACAAAACTTGCTTAAGGCCGGCTATGACTACGCGAGTGTGGTGTTCGCTCACGCGGCCCACACTCACACAGACACCAATCCCTACAATCCCGTTTTTGCAAGCTAGTTGTCGGAGCTCTGTGGTTCGTGAGGAATGTCGACCTACACGACGACCTGGACCTCGAATCGAAGCGAAAACACATAAAGTCAGCGTCGGAACGTTACTTCGATAAGGCTATGTGTCATGATAATCGCCTTATCGTCGCCGCCGCTGACTACTCCCCGAATCCTGATCACGTAGGAGCCAGTCACCGTCGACACCCTAGACAAGTCATTGTGATTCCATCAGATCCAATAAGTTTTGCATTAGACGCCTTCAGCTTTTACACTGGGAGCAAGCTTAGGGAACCCAGTAACCGAACTCGTCGAAATCGGCAGAGTTCGATGTGCAACCTAACCTATGTATCAACCCGCTGAGTTTCTCGCCGGATATACTCCGCGGGTTGCGATTCTGATCTGGTAGTAGATTCATTCCTGAAGCAGCTGCCCTTTGGTTGTTAAGTCTCCTTTGGAGGCGCTCAGGCAACTGTTAGCAAATCCCACTCCTCCTGGCTGAGCCTTTGCTCGCCCACCTGTTCTCGTGAAACTGGAGAGGCCTACGGGTCACCAGTAAACCCTCGTTCATAAAAGAATAATTGCGCAATATGCCCTACCACTATTGACATGATGGTTCCCTAAAGATATATTTATATATGAATTTAGTTTTATTTGATGTTCAATGATATTTTGTACTTACAATTGGTATTTCCTGAGTAAGCATTTAGAATTCCTTGATATTCCATATGCCAGCAGCTATTACCGAGAGAACGTGTAGTAGCAATATAACCGCCTATTTTTTGCATCGGTGTCACTCCTATGAAACGAATACACATTGATTGGTATTTGATAAAAACATTCCTGGTAAAGAAAATCACTAAGAATTATCTATACTATCTATACTAATAATATAAAGAGGAAATATGTGTTTGTTTGTTTGTATTGAATAGGCTCCGAAACTACAGAACCGATTTGAAAAATTCTTTCACTGTTTGGAAGTTACACTATTCCCGAGTGACATAGTCTATAATCTTTTTTGAAAAAAATTAGGGATCTTTACCAAATCTCCAATAATGTAACCCAAGTTTTAAAATAATTACCTAAAATATTCTTTACATCACGTGCCCTGCGAAAACTATTGATGATAGAATAAAATAATGTACTACGATTTTGTAGAACACATTGTTAATTACAAAAAGTGTCGCGACAGCACATGTCTTAACTATTGTAGTTATGCCGCAATAAGTGTTCTTTTATTTAAAAATATAAAACAACGTCAGATATCGTTGAGATTTTTGTTAAAAACCCGAGCGGAGCCGGAGCGGGCCGCTAGTGGTAGATATAGTGAAAATTACTGCGTTTTTGACAAATATGAGCGACGGTGACCACTCACCATCAGGTGGGCCGTATGCTCATCCGCATATAAAGGAAATAACAAAAGGAATAGTTATCGCGGTGCACTTAAGACTAAGTGGTTACTGGAGCTAGAGACAGACACTAACTACATACTCGTAGTACAACGTGAATATCATTTTTTTTTCTAGCTAAGCTGGTAGCCTTTGAGGCTATGCCAGCGTACCATTCATCGTGCAGGTAACTTTTTATATAAGCGTTTTGTAAAATAAGAGTAATGGTGGTCTCTCACTGATATTTAGAATCAAACGTGAACGAAAGAGAACATAATTAAGTAATGAGTATAAACACCGTTCTTATTAATAAAGTTATTGAGTTCGTAGGCTCAAAACGAATATTTAGTAAAAACACATCTTTATAAAATTAGCACTTAATGTCGTTTTAAAAATTATCTTTTTTTTTCCTACCTATGCTGATAGCCTTGAGAGGCTATTTCAGCTTCACCCTAACGTGTGTAGGTGAGCTCACGGGGCTCAAACCAGTGTTGCTAACACTGACCCTAGCAAGAGCAGTGCTTCCCAAAATCCACCGTATCGGAAACACGACTCACTGAGAAGATCCGGCGAGAAACTCAGTGGGCTGTGTCTATGGGTTAATTCGCTCGGCGAGCCCTTCGTCGTAAGCGACGGGTTCGACGAGGACGGTGACCGGTGCTTGTGGTGCCTAAAAGCACCGTCAATGGATCAGGAGGATCCGTAATGACGTGCTTTGGGCGACGTCGACGGTTTACCATTCGAAATTATCTGTTAACATGTAACTAATATCGGTAACAGTAAATAGAAAGATTAGTTAGTTATTTCATAAATCTTTTAAATAAAATTAGATAACAGACACTTGAACCGCGGCAATAGAAATAAATCCCGCTCGATCCTCCCGCGCTCACTAATATCGAAGCATCAGTGTGCCGAATCTCACTGACGGGACACGCGCCGATCGTTATCGCGTCCGTTTATCTTCCACCGGATAAGATCGTTCTAAGCAGTGATATCGAGGCGCTGCTCGGTATGGGGAGCTCTGTCATTCTGGCGGGCGACCTAAATTGTAAACACATCAGGTGGAACTNAAACCAAAAAAAAAAAAAAAAAAAAAAAAAATAGAAATAAAATGGGTGCGTAGGGTAGACCGAGGCGAATCGGATCAATGGGTGCATCGGATCAAAATAAGAAATTCTTAAATATTTAGGATAACGCGTTGAAATAGAATACAGGCGACTACCGTCTTTTGACCCTCGGTCATCCCGCACCTCCCACCATTGGTAGTGTTTTGATTAAATTAGTACATCAGTGTGTCAGCGCTGTTCGCTTAAGCCAGGTATTTGTGTGTTACAATTTTCGCGCTCATCTAAGGTAAGTACTTACTTTCTTTTTTAGCAGACCGTTTACTGCATTTGGCGACTTGTGGCTTCGGAATGACACCCAAGGCGGTTCGTAAATATATGCTTCATTTCGCAGAACGTCAGAACATTCAACACAAATTTAATAAAGAAGTAGGAATTACTGATCAGAACTGGTTTCATCGCTTTATGAAAATAAGTAAGGAGTTAACTATTCGGAAACCAGAAGGATTGTCAAGAGCAAGAATAGACGGCATGAAAAGGGAAAAGTAGCCGAATTCTTTAAGGCTGGAAACAGTAATAGACAATACTAATTTAAGAGGAAGACTGGAATGATTGTACAATGTGGACGAGAAATGTCTTAAGAAATGTAAAACTACAAAATAAATTTTACATTTGACATCATCCCAGAGTAAGAGTAATTTGTTCGAATAAGACGCTAATAGTAAACATAAGACTGACAAAAAAGCTTTGGATAAAGAGAAAATGGCTTATGACAATGTAAAAGAGAAGAATAACAGAACGCTAACAGTAAAAATCAAAGGCTTATCGGCAAAACAGAGATATTGGCATTGTATTTACTAATTTGAAAAATTTATTCATCCAACTTCAGCATATTGGATTCAGTGCCATGCATACGAAGAATGGTGCCACGAAAAATGTGCTGATATAGGAAGGGAAAAAAGGTCCAGTATGTGATTTATGTATTAGTAATTACTAATTGTTATTATTATTTATTATAAAAAAAAAAATTGATTCCAAAGCTTATAGTCTTAAGAGAAAAAAAAAAAAAATTTGCACGAGGGGCGATTCGGATATTTCTGTGTTTCAAGTTTGTGGTTTATAATTTAAAGAATTTATGAATAATTTAAGTTTTAAAATGTTTATTGCGTAGCTGGATTGTTGCTGATTTCAATTCTATCAATAAAAGTTACATAAATTACATTTTTGTATGATGTACATAATCTCAAAAAAAAAAAATGGTCCGATTCGTCTCGGTCTACCCTATGTGCACCATGCTTTAGGCGGTTTTGAGAAATGATAATTAAACAAACCGTAGGTTTCACTGGCGAAGTCATTACAAATAGTTAGCAAAGTTCCTGGACGGGCTTGCTGCACCGACGTTGAGAACGACCAACTTATCAATCCTGAGAAGTATCCAAGATCAAAACGGTCGTTGTAATCTATAGGATTACATAATCTAATATAAACAAAAAACAGTAATTAGTAATTTCTTTGGTAATTCAAGTATCAATTATATTATAATTTATAATTCGAACTATTAATTGATAAAATTTTATGATAGTTGAAACAACTGAGACTGATTCCGTGATCGGTGGCCGCTCATTTAAGATTCATGGTCCCCGGTAATAGTTTTCACACCAGGTGGGCCTAAATCTCGCTTGACCGTCTAGTAAAATAAAAAGTAGTATACATAGCAATGATTACGGGAATGTTAATTTTCAAAAGAATACAAGAAACCAACCAGTTACATAAATGGGTTAATCTGTAAATAGTATCTGAACTCACCTATAAGCCGCCTCCAATTCTCGTTTACCCTCTTCAGTTTGCATTGCTAAAATTGTATCTTCTATTCCTTGTTTAATAGTTGCTATACACTGTTCACCCCCTTCAAGAAGGAAAGCTTCGTGAACTACTTCTAAATATCCTGAAATTGTAAATGGTGCAATATTATGGCTAAGCAGGTCATTAAGTAAGCATACTATAGAGATATTTCTCGTGGTTTTTTTAATTCTGTATACGAGTCAATTAACTCTGGCGCATTTGGTTACCAGCCTTGACACCCATCACAACGTGAATACCGTCACCCATCTTGAGAGAGTCTGTCTCAATTTTATAGTCTGCCCAATCGTACAAAACGGAACGCATTATAACTTTGCGGCAGAAATAGGCAGGGTGGTGGTCCCAAGCCGTGTGGCATGACTAGTCCTACGACTAACGTAACTACCTCATTCGAATTTTAAGTTAATATCTCATCTCCTTAAGATTAATTTGAATTTAAAATAATTTTAAATGATTCATAAACTAACCGGTAAAGTCCACTTTTGCCAATATCGGGCCACTTGAGGCCACCGTTCCTTCGACCAAATGGGGATAGCGTTGCTTAAACCATAAAACCATATTGGCAGCGTAAGAGCCACCGTATAAAATAACCTTACTGTCTGCGAATCGAGGTTGTTTTTTCATTTCATTTATAAAGTAAGCAAGATCGGCAAGAGCTTGATCCACGTTCAAGTACTGCAGGTTTTCTGTTGTAAAATCTCTGCAAAGTAATTTTTTTGTAGCTTTTTGTTAATATGTTGTTTTTCTTAGAATATTTTGGTAAGTTAGTGACAAAAAGGCGTTGTTGAAAATCTGAAATCTCATCTAGGTCTTGATTTTTCATTATTTAGCAATACCAATCAGAAACTGCTAATGAAACTATGCATTAATAATCATTAATTACTGTTGGTTTTGTTCACTTGTACGTACTAAGTTACCTCTCAAATTATTGAAGCCAAATTGTTGTCGATAAAAAGTGGCATTTAAATGCTGACTGTGAAAAGTAAAGTTAAAATACACTACTTGACCTAAAATACACAATAGTTTGCAACCGCTACTGAAGTAAATGACACGTGCGTGCTCACGACATACCCACCACCAGATAAAGCAGAAAAGACTATAAGTCGTAAAATTCGTATCATTGAAACTTTATAAACCGAGACGTCTTAAAATCATAACAATAGCTAACAACGTAATCTATGTTCCAGTTACATGAAGTACACAAAATATCCCACAAATGTTTACCGATAAGGCAACGTTTGCCCGTAATATCGATGTTCAGTGTATATCTGATATCCACGGTTTTCCCTGGCCATTTCGAACATGTTACCCGCGCGCAACCATCCTTCAACAATAGTCCATTCACCTCCCACAAGGATGAAAATTGGATATCCGTTTCCACCAAAGAATTCCTCGTTGTACATAAAACGCTAAAATATTTAAAAACATAAATTCGCAACAATGTTATTATTATGATTAGCAGTTACAAATAAGATTAGGACATCAATCCTTAATAATTGAAAGGAGCATTACCAACCATTTGAAAAGTTTCCGTATTTTGAGGATCAAAATGATCGACTGGCATAGTGACCCAGTTCTGCTGAACATTTCTTGCAGAACGAGTTTGAGTTTCCTCAGGTGGTTGGAGGTCTACCCGTATTGGGGGTTCCACACCCCGAGGTTCCGCACATATCAAGCAGAAGAAACTTCCCAATACAAGTAAGATAATCTGGAAAAACGTATATTATTTCATTTACACACACTACTCGAGTATTTTTTGCGTTTGATTAAGTATGTGGCTGTGTGGTATATTATGTATGCTAGAATTTTTTTTATATTTTTCATTGCTTAGATAGGTGGACGAGCTCACAGCCTACCTGGTATTAAGTGGTTACTATAGCCCATAGACATCTACAACGTAAATGCTGCCCACCCACCTTCAGATGAGTTCTAAGGTCTCAAGTATAGGTACATCCCGTATTGCGATGGATGCCATAATACGTGACCAAGGGATTCATTAGACATGGCCATCAGCGTTCTGCAAGTATCACACCAGCATGTTTTGAACGTTAACCAACATATACGGGTAAGTACCACGGTCTGCCTTTTTTGCCGCGAAGTAGTCATGCTTTCCATTTTAAAGTATGATCTAGTCGTTATACAATATACCTAATTAAGATTTAATCTTCATGTCTTGTGCTGGATGGCGGCTTTCACGTAATGATGTCTAGGGACTCTGATAACCATTTTACGCCAGGTGGGCCTTGACCACATTGTCATCAAGGCAATAAAATAATGTTAATTTCTCTCTATGCGATGAGGACGACCTTGAAACATTTCTACTACTTTTGAAACATTCATAAACCATAAACTTTGTGAAACTAAACACCCCCTTAATTTCTATTATAATTTGCCAAACAAAATTTCTACAATCCAGGAAGATGAATTTTAGACAGGCGGCCAAATGTAAAATGTACCTACTCAGTGTCAAGCTTGAATGTGGGTACAAATAGTATCTATATAGATGGCAAATACCCAAGCGAACAAAAATAAAATTAGTGAAATTAGAGAGAAAAAAAAGTTCAGAATTTCAGTCATTTCTAAAATTTTAATAGTTACGAATCTTAAACGATATTACATTGCATATTTCTGCTGAAGCTGTGATACGTTCCTGTTAAGAGCATGAAACGGCTGATAATACAATGCAATTGAGACTTGGACCTGTCTCAAACGTTATGGATATCTGTGTATTAATTTGGCTGTCCATCCATCAACACCAATAATATAGTATATTGGATTCAATGAGACTATCTATGTCAGCTGGGTGGATGCATTCTTAGCTGTTACTACTTCGCGTCTCCTGCCTATAGCTGTTTTAGTTATATCCAGTGGTAGTTGTAATTGCTTCACCTTATTTTATAACTTTACAGTGAAAGGGGAATGGTAGCCAATCCCCTCACTAATTAACAAGCTTTTTCGGTAAAGTATAAAATAATCGACCCATGCTCACATCGTAATCAAATGTCAAATGATAATGTCCACTTTTTTAATTATTGTAAAACTACTTACCATCACTTTATTAATATGTATCACACGAAGTGCGAATTGGGTAATGATTAAATTAATCACATACTTCGATATTGTATTAAGGGCAGGTTATCGTTATCGCTTTTATCGATTAGCTCTTAAAATCCCCCGAGCATATCTAAATATTGACTTATCTATGAAATGCCTCAATACTTCTTTATAGTTGCATAAATTTATTGGCTAATTGGGTCAGATATATTATAAAAAGAACTCCGCCTAAATTAACATAATAAGTATATCAAAACACTAGTATTCATTATAATTATATTATTATATTATATTCATTATATTCCATCATTTTTTACAACTTCGTGGGTGGTGTTCTTACGTGTTGCTTCTGTTTGCGAACGTTAAGAACAAGATAGGCTACCATAGCCGTATTAGAGCGCATGAGAGGCGCGAACATTAGCTTTTAAGTTATTGAACAGAAAATTTTGGTCGCCGTTGCCGAAACCGGCTTGGAACCATAATGATGATGATGATGATTCATTATAAATTACACTCTTCATTTACCTACTCGAAATTGCTTTTAATTTTCCTCGAGGAACTTGAAGTATATAACGGCCGAAATATGGACCTTTAAGGTTTTGTTCATACCCCTGGTCTTCAATTCATTTCCCCAATCACCACTCGAATGAATTTTGATGTAGTATCATTCGGAGACACGGTCCTATGGTGGACCTTTCATTGAAGATGTTCATTTTGGTTCTTGATGGGCCATCACATTTACAAAGTACGTGAGACATGCATAAGCTACAGTGAGCTTTCAACTGAGTACACCTTGCAAAGAGGCTTTCCAGTACCGATGTGTCCAGCGAGCGTTTCAAGCACGTAAGGTAACAAACGTTGACTGTGTATTTCACCGATGTATATAACATTCAGGATCTTAGTAATTTCTATGGTTCCTAGATTATAGACGATCGTCAGTTCATATTATTTTATTTGGTACCAAATTAGGCTGTTATCGTGGCGCGTGGCCAAAATCTTTTCTGCGGTTGTTGGTTAGTGGTAAGGTTGCTGCGCAGAATGGAGAGCAGTCGACGTCGCCCAAAACACGTCATTTCGGATCCTCCCGATCTACTAACGGTGCTTTTGGGTACCTCAAGCACCGGTCATCGTTCTCGTCGAATCCGTCGCTTCCGACGAAGCGCTCGACGAGTAAATTAACCCACGGACACAGCCCAGTGAGTTTCTCGCCGGATTTTCTCAGTGGGTCGCGTTTCTGATCCGGTGGTAGATTTTGCGAAGCACGGCTCTTGCTAGGGTTCGTGTTAGCAATATCGTGAGGTTTGAGCCCCGTGAGCTCACCTACTAGTTAAGGTTACGCTGAAATAGCCTCTCAAGGCTATCAGCTTAGGTAGGAAATTTAAAAAGGTTGCTGCGACATATGTTAATAGTTTGTATTTTACTATTTGTCATTTCATCATATTCGTCACAAGAAGACTGCGTTTAGTACGCGCCATAAGCGAGAAACTGCACAATACAAAGTCATTATCACATTAATGTCTGAAAGTTACGATTATCTATATATATAAAAATGAATTGCTGTTCGTTAGTCTCGCTAAAACTCTAGAACGGCTGTACCGATTTGGCTAATTTTGGTCTTGAATTATTTGTGGAAGTCCAGAGAAGGTTTAAAAGGTAGATATAATGAAAATTCTCGGAATTAAATGAAAATAACAATTTTCTTTTTCCTTAGATGTGTCCCCCGTCGGACGGATTCCTTTTGTTTGTTTTAAGTTTATCTTTATTTATGGATTGAGGCACTACGAAGTCTGCCGGGTCAGCTAGTAATCTATATAAATTCCATGTATCCATGCAATGTACCGCGATCAACTTCACTCCCTCCGAAGCGTCATTTCAGTATTCCGGTTTGAGTTGAGTAATGGCAGGAGTAATATTATAATTTTATTGGAACTGGCCTCAAATATAACGGTGGCGTCATTCACATTAATAACAACTAATTAACTGGTCCCGTGCTAAGTTCGTAAAGAACCAGGGACCAGTTAACGTGGCGTTGATTGTTAGTAAATATTTATATTTATATTAAATGTATAAACGTAAAAAAAATAAAAAAATAATAATAAAAAAAAACCCTTATTTCACAAACAATAAAATCCAATTTTAACCAGTATTCATAATAACTGCTAGTAACCAAAACTGCGTGTCGCAGTATCATGGCCACCGACAGGAAATTACAGGTCACTCATCCTTGGGTCCGCGGTCTGCTCCCAACATCTGCAGACCGTCAAGTCCCAGATACCTTGCGTGCCCTCTAGGGGTGGATCTCGTATTAGTTTCCCAATAAAAAAAAGAAAACCAAAAGCGCCCATGAAAAAACCATTAGAACAACTTGTATTTTTAAGCTATTGCATAGCTTTTATCGCGGGCTTTGAGCGCGGCGACCGAATCAAGAAATTCCGTAACAAAAATAAAACCAAACACCCCCACACCGCCTGCCATGTAGCTCGTGTTCAACACATTCACACGTTGCGCTTGTGTAGTATTTGTGAATAAGCACGCGGCGTAACGTCGCACTGCATGCGCATCATGAAAGTTAATGTTTTGCTTTTGTCAATTTTTATAAATAAGCCTGGTCTTATTTTATTATTGTTTTAATATTAAATTATTATTGTCTAAAATTGCAATGTTCATAAAAAATGCTATGCAATAGCTTTACCGCGGCAGTCCTCGAGTGCCACATGTCTTTTTTTTTTTTTTTAACGAAACTCATTACTGCTTCCCGGCAGAAATAGGCAGAGCGGTGGTACCTACTCGTGCGGAGTCACAAGAGGTCCTACTATCAGTGAGTAAAATATGAATCATAGATATCAACCCTTAACCTCGTCTGCGCATATGAAGTAATAAAAACGTGATTGATGTTTTAATCAAATTTTTTGGGAAGATAGAAACAATACACTAAATTCGAACAAAATTTATTTAGGAATGAATATCAGTCAAACACTTATAAATACATTAAATTACTTCATGTCTGTGATTTATCTTCTGTTATCACTAGATTGTTTTTTTAATATTCTAGGTTTCCGCATGTTTTCTTTTAAAAACATGCTTCACGTAGAAGGTTCAATAATTATATAAAATAGGAAATACACTTTTTGCGTTTCTGTATAACAACCACACAATTTGGATTTCAGAAGATTCTAATGTTGCCAGCATGCCATTTAAAAAAATACATAAATATCTATTTAGTAAGAGACATTCCTCAAACATTGAACTAACCTAACTACTTAACAATATTAAATGCAGTATTACTAGCCTCTTATTGCTTGAAGCGAACACATTACATATATATATATAGAAAGAGGATTTAAAAAGAAAATATGTCTAATATTTTTAAAATAATCTTTTATCAGTCTTTATAATATTAATAAAGTGTCTGGAATCAGTAGGAAAAAACAGTAACAAAATTGGTAATAACTAGTCGGTGCACATTTTCAACAGGTATCCCCTAAAATATTGAGATATTTATGTAGCAATACAAATATAATAATCTTGTAATAGAAGTCTTGTCCTTACTTACATTACCAATAACCGTTTTTTTTTTACTAATAACTATTTCAAGCACGTTTTCATTCATAAGTAAATCGAGTGAAAATATTTTTTGTTTTGTTTAAAATAATTGCTTTGAAAATTTTATAATAAATAAGAAAAGAATGAATAAAGATTATAAATATTGTAGTGATTAGCATTGATCTCCATAAGGTTTACTGCAGTCGCCGACGCCGCAGATGAGACGATTGCTCGGCTCTCCGGATTTGTATGGGATATTGCCTAGATAGTTCCCACTGTAAAACAAATAGTATCTGTATATTAATATGTGAAGCAAAAACTTTGTACTCATTTTTACGAAAATTGTGCGGACGGAGGAGTATGAAATTTTCCACACTTATAGAGGACATAGAGAAGAGAGCGCAGAATGTGAATATTTCTTTAAATTATGCATAAATAATACATTAAATCAATTTTAAAAAAACATCACACACTACCATGCATTTAACACACACGCATGCATACTATATATTTTTTTTATTGCTTAGATGGGTGGACGAGCTCACAGCCCACCTGGTGTTGAGTGGTTACTGGAGCCCATAGACATCTACAACGTAAATGCGCCACCCACATTGAGATATAAGTTCTAAGGTCTCAAGTATAGTTACAACGGCTGCCCCACCCTTCAATCCCCTTTATTGTCAAACTTTTCTTATTGCTTATAGTCCGTGGTCAAATTGCAATAGTTAAAGTGCAGTCTTGGCGAAATCTGTGGTTATAGAAGTATAATAAGTAAGTAATAAGTGACAATAGAATCATAATAGTGTACAAACTTATAATTTTAACTAATTATAGTCGAATTTCGACTACCGGGGGACCACTAGTTTGAATAAAATTACCTCATTAGTGAATATTTTCCTGGAAAATCTCTAAGGAAAGAAAGAAAGAAAATGGATCCTGTCACTTTTTTTCTTGTTCTAACTAAAAATTTTAATCAATTTAATCATTGATATGACATATGTTAAATTTGTATAGTTAGTAAAGGAATTGCAACGTACGCAGGTCCATAGTTGCACACAACGAAGAATGATTTCATCTGTGCAGTCCGCGAGGTGCCGATAGCGCAGCCAACGCGATCACTATCAGACCACACCATCTGGAAAACAGTATAATACCAATATTCTAATTTAGTTGGGTCTGCATATTTATTCGATTCTGACCAATACAACCTAATCACACCGGGTATGCCACGCCCCAATTATTATTTTTTGAATACTTCATTCTAAACTTTTCCGTACAAAAAAAGATAACGGATTTGGATGAAAATCTTAATAATACAGAGTATCACAGAAGTATTATATTCTCTGAAAAATAGTTGATTAAACGTCCGTAGATTAGAAAAAGCCGACAGCCTTAGCCGAATGCAACTATGCATAGATGCCGATACAGAATAATAAAATACACGATAGATACTACACAGGTTTTTAATAGTTTCACAGAACTCCCTGCGTGCCTCAAGTGTGCTAAAACTATTTAAAAAAAAAATCGGTATATTAAAGGAATCGTGAATTGCGGAAGATTTCTGCCTCATCTGTCAACGCAAATTCGTACCGTAGAATATTTAAGTAAAACTTTGAAATTAATATTCACCGCGCCACTCTTCGTGTTTTATCATTCAAAGCGCACAACAGTCTCATTCCATTGAGGGATAATTAATAAGGTACATAATATGTACAACAATATTGGATGAAGAGAAATAACAAATTATATTGTATTGGAGTATACATGGAACTAACTAGGGGTGCCCAATGACCTTTGATGAATACATCTTTAATTACTTTTTATACATAAACTTCATTGTTTCTTGTCTGTCTACTTAACTATTTGTAAAAAGCGAATTAGGCAATAAATAGATTTTAAATTTTCCGCTGATACTTTGAACTTGGTTAGCTCATAATTGGAATACTGACTAATTAAATATACAGAAAATCCCTTATCGTAGTAGCAAGGTGTATGTATACTAACAAAAGATTCATCAGATAGAAACAAATAAAACTATGAGAGATAGTGGATGAGAGTGCTATATTTTTGCAAACTTCTAAGTATCGTGTTACCAAGAATATCTGAAATTCCAAACACTCTAATCTGGTTAAAACTAATTTGAAAATTTATTTTTGTTGTAAAAGTCAAGAGAGGAAAACGAATTTAGAATCCATATCATTTTAAACATTTGTTTAAGACAAATATGCTTACGCGTTGAGTTGAGCTACGGAGTTTTTTTTTTTGAAAAATTTATTTTCTGCTGTTTGTCTACAGAATCCAAAAGTACAAAACGTATTGTCATCATTTCAAACCTTGTTTATCGTAACTAACGATCAAAATTACTTTATTTGCATTTGTACCGATTTAAAAAAAAGTCTCATTACCAAATCGCAAATATTTACCCTCGACGGTTATATTTCTTTAATTTAATTTAGTTATCACAACTAAAAATAAAAAAGGAGATTTTTACTAACCTGAGTGTAGTGGGCGATCTGCTTTTTACCAGTTTTTTGAAAGTCGCTCGATTTTAAGGGCGCAAATTTGTAGTTTTCATGTTCATTGAACCAAGATTCGAGGGCGGAATCTGGGTTGATCTTGTGATTTTTATTGCTCGTCATATACCAGTGCAAGTTCTCGCCCGTTGAAAACCTTTCGGATGCTGGAAATGTGTATTTTAATTTTAATTTGAGAGTATAGATTGTAATTTAAACGATAACTGAACATCCTAACGAAAAAAATCGGTTTATTGTTTCACGAAACTTATTCAGCACTGTCTTAATTATGCCTCTAAAAGAAAATCTTAAACGTTAACTATCATTTTACCGAGAACTTAAATAGAAAACAATTATCAAGATTATAATTACTATTTATTTTTTAACTACGTATTACTACGTATTCAAGTATTGGAAACTCACTAAAATTAAAAATCGTGATTGGAACCGATTAAATAATACTGCAATGTAGGTAATTGCGAAGGACTACAACAATTCGTGTATCTATCTCTTTAAGAAAATATGAAAACATGACTTGATCTTGAAATTAGTTTACTGTCACCAACCTATGCTCCTGTCTGGATTATGGAAATCATTGTCCGACGAAGCCCACTTTGCAGCTTTCGCAGCTAACTCCTTATCCCAAATCTGTTGAAAGTTTTTAATATTTATTGAAAAGTACCTGACCCGGCAGATTTCGTAGTGCCGCAATCGATAAATAAAAGAACTAAACTTTTGTATAAAATAAACTTAAAACAAACAAAAGGAATCCGTCCGACGCATCAAAGGGAAAACAAAATTGTTATTTTTATTTAATTCCGAGCGTTTTCATATTTATCTACCTTTTAAAGCTTCTCTGGACTTCCACAAATAATTTAAGACTAAAATTATCCAAATCGGTCCAGCCGTTCTCGAGTTTTAGCGAGACTAGCGAACAGCAATTCATTTTTATTATATAGAAGAAGAAGATAGAAGATAGATATCTGAAGTTATTGCTCTAAGCTATATTCGTTTTGTTTTTAAATAGTTTTGATGTTCCGATGTACGATGATCGGAACTTACAATATAAAATTGAGCTTGATAGTATACAATTTTTTTATTATTTTTTTATTGCCTTTGTAGGCATACGAGCATACGGCCTACCTGATGGTAAGCGGTCACCGTCGCTCATGGACGTTAGCAATGCCAGGGGCAGAGCCAAACCGCTGCCAAAATTACAATTGATTTACATACCATGTATTTCATTTGGGTCGCTGCCGGCTGTCCAGATATTTCACCCTTGGCTATTTGTTCACGCCGCAAATTGTGACCGTTGACGAACTGTCGTATATCATCGCACGATAGTGGCTGTAACTCTGGAAATTTATGATATTTTATTTCAAATGAAAGAAAACAGAGGGTATACATATAAACTTAACTTAGACACACGCCACATATCAATATGTTTTTTTTTTAAATAAATAAAGTTATATCAACTTCTTCCGTAATGTTTTTATGGTCCTAAACTGCGTTACTAAAATAATGTACTCACTCCGACAATCAATAGATTGAAAGCACGCGAGTGCGACAACAAATATAAGAAACGACTGCATTGTATTTGTAAAGTAGTTTCGCAACACCCAACGACCGCGCGCTAATAAAACCCAAACGAAACTAAATTTCAAGTACTACCGCCAGGCTTATGTACCTGAATTTATACGCGTGGTTATTGACGTATTCGTTGTTGATGGCGAGGAAAATTAACTAATTTATTAATAACTAGCGACCCGCCCTCGCTTCGCTTCGGAAACATTAAAACACACATGAAACAAACAAAAAAAATTAAAAAAAATTAAAAAAAAGTAGCCTATGTTCATCAGGGACAATGTCGGCTTCTAATGGAAAAATAATTTTTCAAATCGGTCCAGTAGTTTCGGAGCCTATTCGAAACAAACAAACAAACAAATCTTTCCTCTTTATAATATTAGTATAGATTGCTCTCTTTATCTTTTGGTCGCATGAATTAACTGAAGGATGTACAACAGTTCTGTGCGGGGTCGATGCCTGGTTGGAGTCAGCATCTTTATAAGATCTTTGCGATAAACAGCAGCTTAGCTGTTCATCTGGCATTGCTTACATCCGACGTCCAACGATAACCATTTAACATCATTTGGACCGTATGCTCGTCTTCCTACAAAGGCAAAAAGTTAAGTTTCGGAGTCTGGTTGAACAAGTTCTTGTTTCGTGTACAACATTGTTTTCGGTAGTCATGGTATAGGAGAAAATACTATTTTGGGCTGTTTAATGTACCTATATAGAATTTAGTTTTTTTTTCTTTGTTATTATTGTGCCACCTTGGATGGCGCCCTGTGTGGATGTCGCTTTGACTCATTTAGCTTATGAAGAAACGAAGGTGCCCAGATATTTAAAGAAAATGTTTTTTAAAAAGCTATTCCTGACTGTTCTATTAAAACTACCCGAATAGAGAACTAAAAATATGTACAACTGCTGTTCGGAATGGAAATATGACATTTCTTTTTCCTATAACACCAAGTGATAGGTTACATTATTATTTTTTGCGAAAATAATTAAAACGGCTGGCTGTGTGGTTTGATTTTATTTTGTTGTTTGTTGATTTCTGAAACCGCGGACCAAGAGAAATGTTTCGTAATTTTAGAAGTTTGCCAATTTTTATCTATTGAAATTACGAAAAATAAAATAAGGATTACACGACAAAGGTTCTCTAGTTGTACTCCTGGGGGGCAATAGATTGCTTGGATTAAACGCAGCCGGCTTTCTTCGTAAGGAATTTTTACTTAAGAAGTTACAAAATTTGAAATTGATCTAGGACTTTATGTAAATAGACAGGCAAAGTCACGCCCGTCACGCGTTGAGTGACTAGCAGAGCGAATAGATATCACACCTTCCAAGTTCCCATCCTCGAGAGATAGGGTCGGAGCATGAACTGTATTGTGTCAGTACTGTCTAACCCTCAAACCGGAACACACTACCTACTTCGCAGCAGAAACAGGTGAGATGTTAATACGAGTAATTAAACCAATTTTTCTGATAATTCAAAAAAAATATGAGTACGCAGCACAAAACAAGCCGATTACCAGTTCGGCAGCCGTAAAGACTTCGAACCCATTCTACAAGGTGCACAGCCGCATTTTCGCATTTGTAACAATAAAATATTAAATTAAGTTTGGGAAATGGGTATGACAAATTGCAGCGGATTTTGATCGTAGTGTAACCACAAGAGGTACATGTACTGAAATACTCATACAATGTACAAAGAAAAGCCACAAATGCGGGAGTTTCGAGCGTAGGTCATAAAAAGAAGTTTTGTTTACATTTTAAGTTAAAAATATGAACTCTAATCATACAGCAGTAGGTACGAATTTGCCATTTGGATCTAGCTATTAATTCTACGCTACATTCTAAGGGCAATTGCATTATAAGTACTTGTGGTTATAGTGAAAATTATATTCTAATGAATAGATAATTTCGAAATTTGTCATAGGTATATTATTTTAAATACTAAACTTTAAAGTATTGAATCTTTAAATTGAATCGATTTGCCTTTATTATCAAACATACAACCTTATCAATACACATACTGCGACTTACGAATAGTTAGTTATACGGCATTGTTTTGTGGCATACTTTAGATGTGGTCGTGGTCCAAAATATAAACCGCTGTGTATTCGTAAAAAACGATGAGACCATGCCAGTGTTCGAATACAGGAGATAAATAACAAATTTTCTACTAAAAAGGTACTTAATACTTTTCACGAATGACTTTCAAGATGAAAGAATAATTTCAAACCTGCAATAAATATACTTTGCGTGGTGATTAGGGCATTTAGTGATTTAGTGAGCCTCGCCCGCGCGGGGAGATCCAATCACACCGAATAAAGAAGAGATAGACAGAACAAGATAGAATATCGAATAAAGAATTAAGAAAAAAAAAAGGTTGTTAAAGAATAATATAGAAGGATCGAAATAGACAAGACTGAATAGGTACTAAGTATTGACACAGGATCTTTATTAATACTTCTCATATTATGGTAATTCTAATTTACGGTTAATGTTAACAAGTTTCCCTATTTTGTTAACGTGCTTTATATTCCCCATACAGGTCACGAGACGAAAACCCACATCTGTTGACAACGTCGACTTTAACCATATTTTAAGTTATTTGTTTTATTAATAGATCTAGGATTTAATAAGCGTAAAATGTAAGATTTATTAGGTATTTCCTATTGGGCTCTGATATTTGATTTACCCTATAATGGTCACAAAACGAATACCCAATAATAAGTAAGTTCATTAGGTAATACTTTTCTACGTTTCAAAAATATAAAGCACTTTTCCTTGTAATTTTTTTTTTACATGCGAGTATGTGTAGGTAGGTAGAGAAAAGTAAGTACGGCAGTAAGTAACCGTGTTCGGTTTGCATCTCGCCATGCAAATGCTGTCAAATAATAAAAAAAAAAACATGTTTTGCCTTCGATGTTATAGTGAAAGTAATGTATTGTGTAGTCAATTGAGAAATATGGGTCGAATTTGAAATGTAAAAAATACAAGACATTACTTTCGCTGTAGCTTCTTAGAATGAAGATTATGATTTAAATTTAACAAAAGAGGACAACGTATTGAGCGGTATGCCCATAATTTGAATATTGAATAACCACTAACGACATTCACATTAATGTATCAATTAAAAATGCATCATTGAGATGAATTTGAATATTAAGATAACCGCTAACTACATCTAATAGGTATATCAATTAAAACTAAATCATTGGAACGGAGAATCTACTACGAATTTAAACTATTTTTAGCTAACTATACGAATTTAACTAACTATACTAAATCTAATGTGCAAGAGCGAGCGAACTGGTTTATGAGTTTCGTATACATTCATTGATAAATGTATCGTAAAAATTATTCACGAATTCTTCTGTGACTACGGTACAAAAGGTATTCAAATTATGCCGGTAAGCATCGAAGACATTGTTATTTATTAATATTTTCAAAATACAACGTTGCATAGGGAGTTGGTAGTGAAACCATTAAAATAATTTGTATGCCCACAGGCAGAATGTAGTGGGATTGAATATATTTTATACTAAGACCATACTTGTACCTGCATTCTATACAAATAAATAAATTATTATTATTATTATTATTAATAATGCAATATCCAAAGTCGAAGAGAGAATATTGTTAGAGCTTATCGAGCACCTGCGTTACTCCGTTTGTGAAGCTGAAACACCAAACCTCTGTTGGGTTTTTTTATTCTATACGTAAAGGAACTCATATTATATCGATAAACATTACTTATACTTTTTTTTAACCTACTCATAACAGTATTGAAATTTCGAGAAACAATTAGTCGTCCGTGATCAAGAATAAGACATAAGTATCCGAAATGTCGCGATTTTAAAATAATAATAATATACGCGAAAATGAAAACATATTTTTTGCAGTGGCAGGCAAGACAGCGGCTTGGCTCTGCCCCTTGCATTACTGAACTCCATGGGCGACGGTAACCACTCACCATCAGGTGGTTCGTGCGTTCGTCTGCCTACAAGGGCAATAAAAAAATAAAATAAAAAGTGAAAAGTCGATACAGAAGAGCATTTTTTTTTAATAATTATCATCGAAATAGTTAAAATAAATGACATTGAATTCTTATTTATTCTTTTCGAAGCTTCCTATTTATTATATTGAAACATGTCATTCAGTAACATCACGTCCATTTGTTTGAACATTTCACAGCAGTTAATGGACATACAATGGTTACTTACGTCGAACAGATAAGACAGCGTGCAAAATCTTGTACGTGTTAATTTTAAAAACAATATAACTATTCAAGTCTTTGCTAACAATGTTACCAGATCTCCGTATCCCCGGACGAATTCTGAGTACACATCAGTTGAAATCAATTTCGTCACAACGCAATCATGTACACACGTCATTTGAGATACATTGGACTACAGACCATCCTTCGTTATAACCACACTCTTTCAAACTCGAAACGCCATACTTTTTCATGAAGCGATTTAAATTTCGGTCACCTCCGATATTAGTTTCATAAAAAATATAATTCAATATATTTCATGCATTTTCCTCATTAGACTAAATAGAATAATAAATAAACAAATCGTTTGCATTTTCCGAATTTATTTAATTTTTTTTATTCCTAAAATTACTACACTTATTATTATCGAAGTAAAAAATAGTTATCGTATTGTCCGGCCGCTGAAAGATAATGTAACTCTGTAGGGGCATTTGATTTGTAGCTTTTTTTAAAATAATTATGTCAAAATATTGCGAATTTGCCCTAAATTTTAGTTAATCGATCACATTCTCTCCGGCGGCCAGACAATAATTATAACGAATTACTACTCGCACGTATATGATAATTAACAAAACAGTTAGGGCACGTCGACCAGGTAATTATGAAAAAAGAATGATTTATTTCTAAACAGTAGAATTACAAGGTCGGATCTGGTTTTTGCTAAATTTCTATTTATACGGGTTCGTGTAAAATTTTGTCTTTTTCATGAGTCTTTAAATGTACTCTGTACTCTAGAGTCTGTAGAATTTTAGATCAATTATTTGGAGAAATAATATCCAGAAATTGTTACACAAACACCTATAGTGGACAATTGTCTATAGGACCAGTTACAATTGTCTAAGTTAAAATCATGACCTTATACTTCTAATGTTGAGACTTCCATTTAGACCTGTCGGATACTTTGGTTTTTAAGTCTCCGCATCACGAATTCGGAATGGTAATTTGTGGGTTTACTTTTCGATCGAGGAAATCTTCGGATCCTCTATAGATGTGATGTCAAAATTCGGTATTCCTGATAAAGAAACCAAATCAGGAAATGTGCGCTAACGTACATAATTAGTTGACAGCTTCGTGTCAACTGTGTGTGCGACACGAAGCTGAGCACAACTGATTCAACTAAATAACAAAAACATACGCTATGACTAATTTATGTTAATATTAAATTTGATCGATTGTTTTAGTTCAAACCCTAGTGAGCCTAGGAAAATATTTTACAGACGCTACATGACACAGCGCAAACATTTTAAAATATTTTTATTTTGTAAACTACACACAAATAACTTGACAATGGTTAACTACTTGAATCAATACCTTACTCTAATTACTACTTTACAAACTACAAAATGTGACACTTACGATTAATTCAAAATCTAAACGAATTTTCTCACAATACTAACAAATACTATATTTTGTGTCAGAATATATTATAGTATAAAAATCAAATATTTTATTTTACAATTAAGAGACATAATTTGATATGAAAAATTAATTTTATTATTTTCAAGTAAAAAAAATAAACGAAATGTGTTGAATTAAACGATGTTATTTACAAGTACTGAAGTAGAATTGATTCAATATCATATCGTCGGCGGAGTACAACATTGCAAAATGTAAATTGAATTTCTTAAATACGTAAGGTTCGACCCAGATTCTTCTCAATAAATAATAAAATAGTTTGATACCACAGCCACCAAAATCAATACATTTGTTTATTGTTTCATTAAGATGATTGATGGTAATGATACTAAGGGCGGGGGTCTACAGGGAGGCAACTAAACTATTAGGCGATAAAAACTAAAATAACAAAAACGATTCTTAATTTTACGAACTGCTTCGTTAAATTAATTTTCTTACAGCGAATTTTTTCAACAGTCCGAGGTTTTTCTGTAAGTAATTCATTAATATATGTACGAGCATTTGAGAAGATACGTTTACTGTAGGTTTTGAGTATTGAAACTCGTTTAATTCAAAAGTTAAATTTTACTTGATTTACTATCAAACCACGCCTTCCAATACTAAATTAAATCATCTCATTAAATTATATCTATTTTCGACGCCATGATTATGTTCTCTCGATATATTGACCAAATAAATAGGTTCTGTATTTAATTTAAAAAGGTGGCACAATGTTGTTTCTTCGCGGCGTCGATACTAGTGTTGTAACAAGATGCATCACGATATTAATCAATAATATTCGAATAATAATAATTTTCAGATTAATATCCAATGATTAAAATCGATATTTTACTAAAGCCATAATTAAATTTTTCAATACCTGTAATATTTTATTTGACAAACAATGTTGCGTTTCTCGACCTGATTCTACTGAAACTTGAATTATAATTTATGGCATTTTTATGGTATTTTCTTGGTACAAAATTGGTCACATTTACTATTAGCATTTTTAAGACAGCTCTTGTTACATAGTTTTTGTACTTTATTTTTTGTACCATATTATTATAATTTTATCATCATATAGTATTTAGTAGAATAAAAAGCTTTTTTATTGTTATTAGTGTTCTTACAATTCATTGTTTTTTTTTCAAAGGATATCATTTAATAAAAAAAAGTTTTACTGATTTAACTGTCAAATTATAAGTAATCTAATATATAATATTATTTTTATCATGATATGATGTTTGGTATTAATTTGTTGAGCACTTTCATAGATACAGACAAATGTTTAAATTTTTTAAATGTAATCCTAAATTACAACAAGGAAGTGAACATTAAATAATCACAAAGACAAGATAATTCCGTCGTTAGCATACAACAAATGTTCAAACATACATTTCGGTTGTAATGAACTTTAAGAAGTGTGTGGTTTATAGTTAAGGCTCCATTCAAATATACAAAACAATTCTTGATATACCTTATCGTAGTACGACTATGACATTTAAACGTACATTGTTTGTTCTAAATGAAATCTGATCAAACATTTGAAATGACGCCACAACATACATCAAGCGTTGTTTATAATATTTTATAATTAGAATAATTATTCATGATTATGAAATTCTTATCAAAATATTAGCTTACATAGATATTATTTGCTGTTACATGTCACATTATTGTATTAGTCTTGATTTTTCAATCGTCAGATGTAGTTTTTAATAGGATAATTCTACAACTTAAAAAATCACAGTTGTGTAAATAAAGTAATTTAAATATTTCAATTTTTATTTGGTCATGTTGTAATTTGCTTGATGGATAACATTTATCTGATGTTTAAAAAATCAGCGGTTCGTATAAAAAGCATTGACTTCAACTTATGAAAAAAACATTAAATAAAAATATTATCTACCCTGAATACATTTCTATGGATAATTACATAAGACTTGCTTAGTAAGACGTTTAGTTTTTGCATTCATATTTATGATGCAAAAACAAATTACAAAATTCTCAGAATAAACATAATTAGTTTTAAATTATTATAAGTACATTCTAATATAATATCTAATTATTGTTTTATTTTCGATATGGTAGTAGTAATAATAATGATGTCCAAGGAAAATAAATCGCTTGATTTGAATTTCACGTTTACAATTTACGAGAAGTAAAAAAATATATTTACAAATTGTATAAAAAATAACTTAAAATCTACATTAATTGAACACCTACAAATTGTTAAATTACTCAAGACAAGTCATTGCTTGTCAAAGCAAAAGTTTTCGTTGGAGTGCAATCATCATAATATGCTATGACTGTTGGAATTGCCTTTACCCATAATTCGTGACAACTTAACAAAAATTCGCCTTCTTTATTACAAAATGTACATTTTATTAAAACAATTTTAAATGTTAGCTTGCTTTTGTGAAATTCATTTTAGACTACAGACTATTTCTTTTCTAATGGCAACGCTGCTCATCACTAAGCAATTTTTGTGTATTTTTGTACTAAATGAATAAGATAAAAATATTAAAGTTTGCTCTGAATGTCATTTTCACGTGATGAAGATGTGGAAAATTTTTTGGTAATGTCCAATCTTATAGATAGACCGCAATTAAGACAAATGTTAAAAAAATATTTTTCTAATTTAGAATATTAGTTAATACATTGATATTCGTATTTTAATGTGTCAAAGAGTGCGGCAATAATTTGCCGAAGCGAAAATTAACTACTGATTTAAATTGACTGGGAACAAATAAACTAAAACGAATAAGACCACACGTATACAACTTTCTGACAGTATTCGTATGACGTGTTTAAAAAGCTTCGATAACTCTTTATGAAGCGTTTGTGTTTTGTAAATGAATATTAAGAGGAAATATTGTGGACTTCGTGGGACCATTTCGTTAAAGAGCAATACTAGGGGTACACTTCCTCGAGACCGTTGACCAGCGCGTCGCTTTAACGTTTGTGTTCCATTCCATGATATTTAACCCTTTGAGCGCTAACCGTCGATAGATCGACTCTCTATTAATGCATATAAAGTGCTGAGCGTCGCAATACCGACTATTTGCGCAGTTTGGTTATAGGTATTAAGTATCAATATGTATGTACGGACGTGACTTAGCGCGAGCATTCGTGACGTTTTAATAAGTTTTACAAATTTATTAGACATTTATAAATAACCGGTTAAAATTATTTTGCTGCGAATTTCGCATCGATTTTCGTTTTTTTTTTAAGTTAAACTTTTTTCAAGGGTTTTTTTCAGAAATCCTTTAGCAATTTCTACAAATATTCGTGAAAATAAGCTCAGCAGTAATAGGTTTAAAATTTAGAATGTTATTCTATTCTCTTTATTATCTTTGTTTTCAGAAACACCCCGTATTTTGCTAATTTGTACGAATAATCTCACCGCACGGCACACTCCTGGTATCAAGTAGTCGCTGGAGCCCATTGACATCATAACATGAATGCCATCGTCCACCTCCTTGAAACATGAAGTTAAAGTTTCGCTTATATTATTTAAGGGCTCACCCTTCAAAATGAAACGCACGATTGCTTCGCGGCGTTAAGGAGCAGTGTGTTTTGTGCGAGTTCTTTAACTTCTCGATCGCGTAAAAGTTAACTCAAATTTGTATGGAGTTGGAACAGCGCCCCTAACAGCAAACGAAGGGAAACTGTTCCAACTCCAAGCATACAGAATGATGGTACGTACCCGTGTGCGCTTACAATACGCCCTACAACGGACTACTAATCATATTAATTTTAAAACATGGTCTAACATTTTCAAAATGTAATAAATACACTAAAAAGTGTGTTCAAGATACCGAAAATAAAATTTCAAATATATGATTTAAGCAAATCGATAAACTGACATTCGATATCGATAGTTTGTGAGCACTTTTAATATCAAGTTACAGCAGCACAAAATAGTGAGGGCGCCTCGGGTCGGTCTCAGGAAAGACATAATGTACTTGGATCGATAGCGTGACGTCATTAATGTCAAACGTCACCTTCGAGAACTTTTTAGCGGGATTTTCAAAGAAGCACGTTTTTTATTTTTTGTTTACAATTTTTTTTTTTTTGTTAGCATTTATTTAATTTTATTGAAATACCTATATGTAAATTTTGAACAATTTTGTTTATTTTTTAAGATTTATAAACATTCTGATTTACTATATGATTTTATATTAATAAGATTTTGTTTTGTAACGAACTTTAATTAGAATTAGTCGAAGTTTAATGTTTGATTTTATGTATGATTATACAAAAACAATGAAATATAAATTGGAAATGATGAGACAGACGCCTTATGGTGTTTTATAAAAAATATTTCAACTACATTTACGTTGTAATTTAGAACAAAGAATACTTAAAGTTTAATTTTAGACTTTAACTGACACAAGAAACATACAATGATAAATTATAATTTTTACAGTTAATCTTTTAATATTTCTACATTTCAATGTCGATTAATGACAACTTACAACTTACATTCATTTAACAAATTCAACTTACATTCATTTATTATTATCACTAATAAATAAATTAATATTGCGTAATTCTACTACGCACCTACTGAATGTGTAAAATGGTAAAAAAAAACGATACAATACCTACGTTAACAAATCGCTACATAGAATAATATTGAAACGTCAGAAATTGAAATCTAGTTTACGCTTATCGCTATAAAGGTCTACAAATAAAAAATTTGTAGAATAAAAAAATAAAAGGAAAAATGATTTTCCGTCTGATGGCCGCGCGTGTCTAGTTCAGCGGTCGGGGAACTTTCTTAATTATTACCCCAAAATATTTTTGTGTAAGTTGATATTACACTATGGCTAAGAACAAAAAAGAACCAAATCGCTTCTTTTTAGTAGCTTTCATATTATAGCCCCCATGATAATTTTGAAAAGAAAACAATAACTAAAAATTTAACGATTCTAAAGAAGTTTCACTTGAATATAATATACTTTTTACTCACAAAAGTTTCATTTTTACCCCTCAAAATGTCATTTTACCCCATTTGGGGTAATTTACCCCGGTTCCCCGACCGCTGGTCTAGTGGGTCGGTCTAGTTGGTGCTAGGGCTGTCGGTGCCGCTGCCGCTGTTCTCTGCGGCGTGGGCGAGCACGGCCCTGGCGCCCTTGTTCTTCTTGGCCGACTTGCTGAGCGTGGCCACCTCCTTCAACAGGTTCTGTATCTTTGTGTTCATCATGTTGAACTTTGTCTCGTTTTGACGCTCTTTATTTTTCATGTCATTGCGCATCTCGGTCGTATTGTTTAGGTGTTGTGCTTTTAGTTCAGTTATCTGAAATGATTTTTATTTGATTTTTTTATACGTTTTCAGTGTGAGCTGCGCTGTCTTTGCCGGCCTTGCGGCCTTAAGCGGCGCGCCACACCGAGTGGCCGATATGCGATCTTCCGTCCGTCGGCGGCTTAGAAGTCGACTTAGAACTACTTGCGTAAATGATATTATTATCATAACGTACCTTTCGATGCAAAGTGTTCGTTCGGGGCTCACGGGTCGCGTATCGTCCACCAGCCGTGGCGCTCGGCTTATTTTAATCATTACATCTAACACGATTACTTATATGATTTTAATACAAAAAAAGATGTGTGGTGTCGTGGGACACCGGATAGGAACGAAGTTCCTTATTATAAAAATATTAATTTTAAGTTCTATTCAAGGTATAAATAAAATAAAACTGGAAGTTTCGCAACAACTCGCGGTCATTCAGTAACGTGCGAACTTATTGTGGTACACTTCATTCACGGTTGTTTGCATAAGATTTAGTGTATTGCGCAAACGAACGCTCTGAGATCGTGGACAATGAATGATAAAAAAATATGTTATTTTTTGTACGTTATTACAAAGTTAAGTAGTACACTGTGTGCATTACTAATAAAAATCTTACGTTACGGACGTTTTTTCCCGGTTAGGGTACCCCTTCGCATCGTCCCATGAGGAACGTTGTTAAAAAAAACCTGTAAAACTTCACTTGTTCGCACTCTGTCTTTATCGTTTAACTCGCGCTGTTAAAACCATATAACTTAAATCGCTCGCGACTTAATAACGAAGAAAGAGGAAAATGCATGAAATTCAAATGTTAAGTCAAAATATGTTTCGCCGCTCGAAAAAATCGAAACCGGAAAAAGCATTGCGTTTCGCATTCCACGCACCGCACGCACTCACACCCCTCTCATACACAACTATAAAGCGCCCTGTAAACGATCAAATTGTTTGTCAAATTATTTGACAGTATGCAGCTTTGTTTGACACGTTTGTCAAACAGTCTACGGGTTTGTCGTGTTTGATGGAAATCTTGATTGACGGCGTGTTTGACAAACAAGTTTGAACGTGTATGGCACTGTTTGTCAAAAAAGATCTCAGTCGTTGCTCGACACGACGTCTCGTTACGGCAAGGAGAAAACCGAATCCACGGGCAAGTTAACAAACTTGTTTGATCGTTTAAGCTATTGTTTGATGAAAACGTAAAGTTTGACAAACAAATTTGATCGTATACAGGGCGCTTAAGGCGACAAATTAAAACGACGTACCTGACGATCCTTCGCCATTAGCTCCATGTCCTTTTGTTGAACTTTCTTTTGTAAACTAGCGATAGTTTCTTTAAGTTGCGTCATCGCCACGACGTGGTCTGAGCTGTTTGGATCCAATTCACCTGTTCAATTTTAAAAAAAATATTTAGTTGATTAGTTATTATTATAGCAACGATTTAACGTTTAAGGCGATTTCGATTCAACATGAAAACCTTGGTTTGAGCAAATTTAATTCTGATATAAACTTTCTAATGTAGACTTAGCGGCGAAGCTCATGATAAACTTTGTACACTATCGTTTGTAAAATCGATTAAATAAACAATGTGAAAAAAGAAAAGATTTTTCAATATAATCGATTTTTTTGGATCAGACCCAAACTTACAAATGTATGTTCTAACCTAAAAATCTATAAAGCTGTATTTAACAAACTATAAGTACATTCACTAATGTGTACCTAAAGGAACTGAGTACTGACTTGGTGGCACGGCGCGTCGGACTGCTGAGCCGAACACGTGTGTCTGTTATGTCGGTTTTTAATATGTATTATTTAATAAATATTATTAGGTACGTATCTCAGTAATATATTTACTGGTAGCAGGACCTCTTGTGAGTCCGCACGAGTAGGTACCACCACCCCGCCTATTTCTGCCGTGAAGCAGTAATGCGTTTCGGTTTGGAGGGTGGGGCAGCCGTTGTAACTATACTGAGACCTTAGAACTCATATCTCAAGGTGGGTGGCAGCATTTACGTTGTAGATGTCGTGGGCTCCAGTAACCACTTAACACCAGATGGGCTGTGAGCTCGTCCACACATCTAAGCAATAAGAAAAAAAATGTATGTATGTATTGGGAACCTTGTAATGGATTCAATTTCGATTTTTTCTCGAGAGGCTGCGAATCCAGCGACAAATCTCCAGAGTTCATCGACTTCATCATGTCGGACTTGCGTTTATCTTTGTGGCCATGTTTGGATCTGTGAACAATTACAAAAAGTCTTGACATTTACATATTATATATATTTTTTTACATTAACATTTACAAAAAAGAAAAAAAACTATAAGCATTCGAATCAATGGTAATGCTAGTTAAAATATCTAACCCAGAGGTATCAGCAATACTCAAAGCAATAACCAACCTCTGCTTTGTAGAGTCACAATTTTTAATGAGGCGTGAAGAGGCAAGTCTCATTATTCATAGCTCCAACGATTACCTTGCCAATTCGATTCATATCGATTTGTATCCCAATGCTACAGGACGTTTTGGCACGAAATCACCGACCACCTTGTGTTAAGTCGTTTACCGGGTATCGTCGATATCACGACATGACACCTTGAGACATGAGGTCTATGTCTCAATTGTATTGTAGAACCGCTTTACCGCCCCTCAAGCCGAAACAGGCAGGATGATGATGCACAGGCGTGCGGGATTACAAAGCTGCACCCTAATAGCAGTTCAAAAGTTTGCATCATGCGTTTAAATCCCTCATCGCATTCAATGTAATATCTTCTTCATTAGTCCCAAATAGATTAACTCACAGATACAGCCCATTGAGTTTCTGAATGGGTTTCGATTGATAAAGGAAAAAAAAAGTTTTAAAGTACATCGCGCAACACCCTGTACACGATATCAACGCGCAGCTTGTTATTTCAGGATTATACAGCGTTAGTTGAACCTTGCGGAACACCGGATTTAAATATAAAGGCATATTCACCTTCGATCAATAGTAGTACTATTATTGATCGAAGATGTTCACAATATACGATCCGTTGATAAATACTACATATTTTGCTCTCGACTGACAATGAAAACTTACTTGTGAGACCTGTGCTTGTGTTTATCAACAGACGATAACTGCTGCTTTGTTCGAGCCAGCGCCCTTTTGAGTGACTGAGTGCAGAGCCAGCAGAGTAATTTCCCATCAACCTGCAATAAAGATTAGTGGTATCTTTTGTATTTTATATAGTTTGGGCAGACTATTAATTGATGTATTGAGTGTTTAAGGTTTTCCCCACTTTAAATATCGAGGAGAGTAAGGAGGATAAGTATGTATTGTTTTTATTTAATTATTAGTGCTTAGATGGGTGAACGACCTCACGGCCGGTGTTAAGGGGTTACTGGAGCCCATATGTACACAGTAAGTGTTGCCATTCACCTTGAGTTACGAGTTCTAAGTCTCAGTTTTATTACAGTACAACGGCTGCTCCACCTTTCTATCCGAAACGCATTACGTTTTCGGCAGAAATAGGCAAGGTGGGGCTCACAAGATACCCTACCATCAGTAATTATTTAAATTATAATATTAGCGGGTTTTTTTATTATATCATGTTACACTTTCAGTGTGGAAGTCAATCGTGAACATTTTTTAAGTGCGTATTTCATTAGAATAGTGGTGCATGCCAGCGGGATTTGAACACGATTTTTTTTATGTTTGGAAGATCACGGTTGGCCCGGAGGCCTTTCCAGTTCTACCAGCAGGGTGAACTACTACCTGGCGAGCAAGGGCTCAACCAGGAGGGTGGGATTTGCTAACAGTTACCCGAGCGCCTCTAAAGGACACCTAACAACTCAAGAGCAGCTGCTTCGCGAATGATCTACTACCGGATCGGAATCGCGACCCGCTGAGAAGATCCGGCGGCATCGCTAGATACGAATGCATCGGGCCTATTATACCGCAGGCCACGACGGCTTCGAAACCTAACCTTCTTCGGGTATTAGTGTTCCATCATCCTCGTCTCATTTTCTATTTCCGTATCAGTTTCTTCTCCTACTTTTTATATTTTATACAGAAAGTGATGTGTAATTTCACCTGGGTTAATACCACCAACATGTCTATTGGTCAGATATTTCTCCGTAAAAACGTATGGACATTCGGGTTCAAAGGGTAAGCTTCAAAAGAAATAATTTAACATGGTGTGAGCGGCTGCATTGATGATGTAATTAATGTCTGTTGATTTTGGGAGGAAATTACGAGGTACTTCATTTGAAGTAAGTATAAGTGATAATTTTACCTTTTTACTGTCATCATGTCGGTCGAAAGCACATCTTTGCTTGCATTGTTCACATGTAACTGCCGGTCCATATTTACGTTCTGAATTGGTACACCGCTGGCATTTGTTTCCTGGGTAGTATAATTTACTACATTAATGCGAAAATGTCTATACTATAGTATTATTATTTATAGTGTACAATAAATGAAAGGAATAAAATTTGCAACTATAATACGAACGGTTCCACAGATGTATACAAAACAAAAATCACGTTTTTTTATTGCTTAGATGGGTAGACGAGCTCACAGCCCACCTGGTGTTAAGTGGTTACTGGAGCCCATAGATATCCACAACGTAAATGCGCCACCCGCCTTGAGATATAAGTTCTAAGGTCTCAAGTATAGTTACAACGGCTGCCCCACCCTTCAAACCGAAACGCATAACTGATTCACGGCAGAAATAGGCAGGGTGGTGGTACCTACCCGTGAGGAGTCACAAGAGGTCCTACCGCCAGTAATTACGCAAATTATAATTTTGCGGGTTTGATTTTTATTACACGATGTTATTCCTTCACCGTGGAAGTCAATCGTGAACATTTGTTGAGTACGTATTTCATTAGAAAAATTGGTACCCGCCTGGGATTCGAGCACCGGTGCATCGCTCAACATGAATGCACTGGACGTCTTATACTTTAGGCCATGAAAACTTCAACATTCGTGTACTACATGTGCTAACTTGAAAAGTTCCTTCATTGAATCATTTTAGGTTTTATTTCCTATCGAATTCTATATCGTATCCCCCTGGTAAAAATGTTTCAAAAAGACCTTTAGAAGTTTGACGTTGCGCCTGGCATTACCAATGTTCAAACACGACAACGAGATATTATGATACTAATGCAAGTAAGTTAATGTACATCAGGATTTCGTTCAAAAACAAGAGAATTAATTTTCTAGATCGCCAAAGAGAGAGATCAATTCAAAGTGACCTAGAAAGTGCTACTTTTCATAAAATTCTTTTTTTTACTTTACCAAAGGCTAAATGCTACATCAAAAATGTTAACTCACCTATAAACGCTGCAATAATATTACAATATTCACAGGCAGTAGGCTTTCCATATGATTTGACGTTAGCTTCACATTTCTTGCATATTGACGACGTGTTCGATTTACTGCAAAAAATAATATTTGTGTTTAGTTAAGAACACGACGCAGCCCTGTTTCGTTGTATATACTAAAACCGAAACAGGAAGTTTTTATCTCGAGCATAGGCACTACATAGTAACTTTATTATAAATAGACCGTTATGTGGTTCAATTTCTGTATTCAACTTGTACGGCATATTATGACCATTTACTGGCTTCGTAAATGAAGCGTTTATAATAGCTTGAACAATGGGCAGCGGAACTTTTCAACTCATGTTTCGCTACAATATTACGGCACGTCCGTTACGTGGCTGTGCTTCTGTTTTCTACAAATTTGACCCGTCTGCCTATTAAGATAAGAGAATAAGGGGAAGGCATATCCAACCCAGGCGACAAGGCAACGCAAAACCACCGTCGCCCGAAACTTGTATTGCCAGATCCCCTTTTTTTTCCACAGGAGAAAATCGCCGGATCCCCACACGCGCGGCAGGTGGGGTATGTGGGAGTTGAACCTCACTAAAAAATCCTGCCGCTCACAACCGGCGCCCTACCTCGGACCGGGCCGGAGCCCAGTCGGGGCTATTGAAACGGCGGGACAGGGTTGACGCAGAGCACATTACATCCATCCTACTGTCCCACGGACGCCGGACCGGTGGCCGCCAGCGACACGACCACCGGTTCCCTCGTTCAGCGGGCCGAGAGCCCGCTTTGATGGTGCCGCGTTACACCTTCCCCCAGAGCGGTCGGGGGAACGCGGTCTACCATCACCCGGCTTCCTATTGCGGGTGAGCGTGCAAAGCACGCCACCCCACGTCTGGGTCTCTCCCCGCACAAAACGGGTGGGACCCCTAGCTCTTAGGGGGCCAGGTCACGGATACGACCCCGGTCCCGACCCCCTGCCCGGCGGCGGCGGATTTCTGCGTAGTGAGGAGAGCTTTCCCTC
The DNA here is from genome assembly GCF_003987935.1 of Bombyx mandarina. Next base: position 1,579,602 of record NW_021011516.1, on the reverse strand, counting down.
ACTCGCCCCGCCGCCTCCTTCTGCGAGATGATGCACTCGCAGAAGTCGAGCATAGCCTTCCATGACTCATCGCTGCCAAGCATCGACGCCACGACGCCAGGCAGCGACAAGTCAGGTCCTATCTTTGCGACCAGGACACGGCACTGCACCTCCCAAGCGGGGCAGACAGCGAGCGTATGCTCCGCCGTGTCCAGGTCGTGTCCACAATGGTGACACCTCGTCGTCGGCTCAGCCCCTATCCGGCGCAGGTACTTCCCGAAGCATCCGTGCCCGGTCAGCACCTGCACCAGACGAAAGGTGAGACGTCCTTCGCCACGATACACCCAGTCATCAAAGATCGGGTAAACCGCCTCGACGGTCCGTAGCCCCCACGTGGGGTTGGCCAATCGCCTCGACCACGACTCGAGCACGGACCGCCGAGAATGGGCCTTCCGGGCCCGCAGCTCACTTTCGGGGAGACGCGCCACGCCCCGAGCACGAAGCTCGCTGCGCCACCGATTGTCGGCAGCGAGCTACTCCGCCTCCAGCTCTGCCAGATCCCCTGGATCAAATTTGGGCGATTTTAAGCTCTTCAAGCACCGTTGGTAGATTCTGTGAAGCATTGCTCTTGCTCTAGCTAGTGTTAGCAAATTCTCTCAGGTTGTGACCGGGAGCTCATAAACGCGTCCGCGCGTAGCTGGAATAGCCCCTTAGGCTACCAGCGAATAGTTAGAAAAAAAAATGGGAAAGTTATGGATGTATACGAATACATTGAATTATTAAATTGGGACAAAATTATAATACGACTATTATAAGTGTGATCGTCAACTACCAGTAGGTGTTAGTTGACAATCACAGGTAAAATACTCATATAATGTGCTTTCTCTGGCGAATCTTTTAGTCACTTTTACGGCACCCACGAAAAGAAAAACGGTGGTGCTATTCTAGGCCAACACCGCATAGTCGAAAAATCTGCAGATTTTTTATTATTTAAAACACCTTTGGACTTACTGATTAAGTCTTTTTAAATGAAATAAAAAAAAATAAACTACTTCAACGCCATTAAATCTTGAAACAATACGTAATATTTTTGGATGTTTGACGTAATCATTGAACCAAGTAGTTCGATTGAAAAAAACACTGATAAATATTAGCTACATACAATATTCCTTAGTAGCATTTTTGCTAATTGGTTTATTTTGGCAAAAAAATTGATTGCTTTGTCAACTCAAATATTGCAAAGGAGCGCTCATTAGACCTTACTTCAGCAATTCAGATAGAAGATATAAAGGCAATATGTCAATTGCCTTACGTGTATAAAGGCAATATGTCAATTGCCTAATTAGAACTTACGTGGTATATATCACGTTCATCAGCACGTTTCAATCAGACAAGGTTTAGAATAAATTAAGAAATTCCCAGAATATTAGATTATGGTCTTTGAATTTGAAATTGCCTGCCACGCTGATTTCAATGAAGAAAAACCACAGAGGCTTTAAGCGAAAGTAATGAGATAGTACTTTGCATGTAGAGCGAGTTTACCATGGATGTGAATAACTTTACAAGAGGGCTTATGTACTTAACTCTTTCGTATCTCCGCTCCATTAGTAAACAAGTAGTAGTAAGACAACACTAAAAGGCTCAAGGTAACTTCCCTATCGTGGCCACCGCGCGCGCGACTGCTGCGTAGCAGTCACCGTCGACTTCCTACGTCCTGATGATTCCACATAATCCACTCTCGGTGCTGTTAGACGCTACTCGTTTTAACACTAGCAACAGCCAATGCACAGATCACCGTACTCGTGATACTTAGCTCACACACACAACCCGCTGAATCGAAATTTGGCATACTTATCAAGAACCGATGACAATTCAATATTTTAAGCTTTCAGACCTGGTATTCTTACTTGTATGATCAGGATTAGCGATTTTTTGTTGGGACTAGCTCTCAATTTTAACAGATCTTCCACTATATTAACAAAGCCTAATTCAACCGCTGTTCTTTTTTATTATTGTTCAAATTAATAGATTATTATTGACAAGTTGATATTTAATTGTAGCACCATATGTAATAAATAATAGTTTTAAAAAACTAAATACACGCTTTTATAGCAAATCCAACTAAAAAGTTAAATATAAATAATAGTTTAAAAGAACTAAAAATCGTATAGGTATCGTTAATATATAGGCTAAATAGTAGCGGCAAGAGAACAGAGTCTTACGGGACTCCGACCGAGATTTGTCGCGGGACAAGAAGGCTCGAATTGTCAGCATGAGACTATCTATCTGGCACTCCCATGGTGTACAGTTTATAAATGAAACCGTTGTGCCAAACTTAGTCCAACGCCTTCGACGAAGGCCTCTTCTTCGGCGGGGACGGGTACTATTGTACCTAACGTATACCTAACGTATACTGATCGTACACACTGACTACACACACCGAATATGTTTTCTTCGTCAATTAAGCACTGTCCCTGTGATATTGCTTTCGTTAAATCATCTTTGGTGCGTAATTAATAATCAGTATCTTCACGATAAATCTCTTTTAGCCCGGAGCAGGTCAAGTTATTGATAGTGACAAATTGCGTCACTATGATCCCACAGATGCATACATTTCTAAGTTTAATGCACGAAAGTTTATCTAAAACCTTAATAAGTGCGCGCTCCCTTGGTACTTGTTCGTGAGTGTTCGCATGATGTCAAAAAAGAAACCCTAATAACAGCTACTCTTATGAAACTTATATTGAGTGGAATAGCCCCTTAAACATGGAATGGTAGAGTTAACATTGTTATTTGTATTTTGACATTCAACAAGTGTGTCATACTGACATCTAAGTTGAAATAAATGAATTTGAATTGAATTTGAACCAACGAATAGGTAAATAAAAAAAATAAAAAAAACTTATATTCAACACGACATCAGTTTCGCACGGGTGCATTTATAAAATGTTATTGAATTATTATAATTCCAATTGGAGTAGGTAGTGTACAACTAATAAATAAACAGAAGTAAATTTAAAGATAGGTCTTTATGCTACCGGTCCCCGAAAAATACACGAGAAAATCACTGCGACCATTGAGTCGTTATTTGAGCGTGTTAAATGAAATATCGGTCGTGTTTGAAGGACCGCTGACTTTGTAATAGAGAAGAAATTTTAGGACGCACGTCATAATAATGTGAATTTGCAAAAACGCTTGAACCTATTAGTTTAAAAAAAAAATTATTGCCCTTGTAGGCGGACGAGCATACGGCCCACCTGATGGTGAGTGGTTACCGTCGCCCATGGACTTCAGCAATGCCAGGGGCAGAGCCAAGCCGCTGCCTACCGCTTAATACTCTCCACAAGCCTCGTTTGAAGAAGGACATGTCATAGCGCTCGGGAAACACCGTGGAGGGGATCTCATTCCATAGTCGGATGGTACGTGGCAAAAAAGATCTCTGGAAACGCACTATCGATGAACGCAGCGGTTCCAGGTAATATGGATGAACTCTGCTCCAATGGCGGGGGGTGCGATGATAAAAAGAAGATGAGGGATCATCTCAAACAATCCTCAGAGCACTCCCCATGGAACATAAGGTATAAAATACAGAGGGAACCGAAGTTCCTGCGCAGACCCAGAGGTTCCAAACGATCTGTGAGAATGGGATTATCGACAATTCGAACGGCCCTCTTCTGTATGGATTCAAATGGAAGAATGTATTTGGGAGGCCCGGCCCAGAGATGGGAGCAGTACTCCACGCGAGGCCGGACTTGTGCATGATAAAGCAAAAGTCTTTGTCCAGGCGTGAAGTACCGCTTCGCTCTGTTGAGGACTCCCAGCATTTTGGACGCCAACTTAGCTTTGCTTTCCAAATGACTCCGAAATTGGACATCGCTCGAAATGTCAACCCCAAGTATCCCGATATTCTCGGAATGTTGCAGGGATACTCCTTGGAATTGCGGCGCCGTAACAAAGAGATCCTTCTTCGCAGTGAACGCGCAAACTTATGTCTTTAACGGGTTGAATTGAACCAAGTTCAATTCACCTCATTCGGAGACTATTCAGACACAAGTTTTGATCGTCTCTCTTGCACCACGCTCCGAGAGAGACTCTGATGGCCGATATATCGAGCATCCCCCTGTGCTGTCATCCACATAGCAATGCATGTCATTTCATTCATTTTTTGTTTAAATGTTTAAGAAACACTACTTACGAGGGCTAAAATAGCATTTTACTCTTTTTTTTTGTAGAGTACACATGATAATCAATTATAAAAGCTTAAACTTATTTTACGTTCCTACAAAATCGAAATTAATAGGTGTATTTTGCTATCGCAGAGCTACTTCAGTAACCTCGTTGAGGAAAAGGAGTTTTCGTTCGTTTCGTTTTCGTTTTGTTTTGTAAGTATTGAAGAAGCTATCATGACGAATTACTTACCGGAAACCTGTACTAACATAATGAGACAGTCGACATTTGTCTAAATATCTATTAGATATTTTGTTCCTAGTTCTTCTCGTTTTTCGAATACATAGGATAGGATTATCCATTAACAATTTGCTCTGAAATATGTTTTAACGATTCTTATGCAACACACTTCTTCATGGTCACGATTGACTACAAACTAGTCTAGCCATAAATACATAACCAATTTTTTTTTTTCACATCTTAATTATTTTGAATTTGGAACACGTATATTATTTTAAAAACTTATTTGGATTTTGCGCCATTTCACATATTTTTTCGTGTTCATCATCAAATTATTACAATATGGAATGGGGTGTTAAAGAAAATAAGATTGCAGTGATCGCCTTGCACAAAGCCGTCGGTCATATTCCAGACATTTCAAAAGCTTGGTATCAGCCGTATATTCGTATATCGTACCATCAACAGATACAAATGCTGCAAGTCCTAAGTCATCTTTTAAAATACGCGACATGGTTCTAGGTGCTATCTTCATCTCCCGAGATAAAATCTTTTGCTTTCGGACAGGATTTCTTCGAATTCTTTCCCTTACTGCTTTGACCACCTTTTTCGTACGAACACTACGTGGACGGCTAGATCTTTTTCTGTCACAAACAGAGGAGGTCTCATTGCACCTATTAATAGCCCGGTACACAAACATTTTACTAATACCAAGCGTATGGAGAGTTTTAAAAATTGCATTTGGCTCCATACCTACTTTGTGTAATGCAATCACAGCGATTCGGTTCTCTTTATCACCCCACTCCATTTTAATATCACAAAATATTGTACAAAGTATTGGCGCCAAAATGAGAAAACTCAATGAGCAATCATATAAAAATGACAGATTCCAAATTCAAATGTAATATTTTGTTTATTTTTAATTGTAACAGTATTTATGGCCAGACTAAGTATTGTAACAATATCAGACTTATTAATGATACCTAGTCCAACTATAAGTTCTGTTACAAATGAAAAATGCATTTTTTTTAAATTAAGTAATGTAATATTATTAAAATTTATACCTACATATTTATTAGTCTCAGCAAAAAAAAAATCTATTCGAAATGGCCACTTTTGGCCTTTATACAGGCCTTTAATCTGTTTGGCCACGAATCGATGAAATTACGCACTGTTTCCAAGAAAAATTTGCAACTGCTTGCTCCAAATATTGTTTTAAGAACATCAATGTCGCTTAGAGCAGGCCATGTTCTCTAAAACTGACCTTAATTTGAGGTCTAAAGGGTTGAGGTCTGGAATAGATGAGAGCCAGTCTTATAAAGCCAGCCAGCTCTTATAAAGTCCGGAACCGTTGGTTTCAAGCCAGGCTTGGATAGTTCGTGCCTTTTGACTAGGTGCATAGTCCTGCTGGAAAGTCCACGATATATTTTTAAAAAGGGTATTGTTGAGAGGTTTCACAACATAATCCAAGACTGCATCTTGATACACAATGGCTGAAGTTTTCACTCCTTTTTCACAAAAATTTAGTTTTGTGACTCCTTGTAAGACACGCCCCTCCAAATCATCATTAATGCAGATTAGTGACCACGTTGTACCTTTCCGACCACTTGAGCAGCTTCTTTAGAATTGTGAGCGTATACTTTACCATTTTACTTATTGTAGTGTTCTTTAATCGTGAAAATTTTTTCATCGGTAAAGAGGATATTTCTGTGCCTTTCACCTGCGTGTCGCGACGGAAGGCGTTTTGATCGATCCATTCTCTTTAATTGTAAAGATTGATTTAGGGCATGTCCTGTATATCGACGATAAGCACCGAGCTTCAGGGTCATAGCGGGAATCTTCATTTCTCGCGATAAGGTTTTTCGCTTCCTAATGGAGTTTCGACGAATTCTGGCTTTCACATTTTTTGTAGTTCTAACAGCACGCGGCCGCCCCGATCTTTTCTGGTCTTCAACAGACGAAGTGATAAGAGACGTACTGGTCATTTCTTAACTGATAATTTAAAAGAGAATAGGGTGGTAAAATCGAAACAACTACTGAAGCGGTACGCAAAGGGAGGTTACAGAAAAAAATTGTTTACGGATGAGAACTTTTTTACAATTGAGCAACATTGTAACAAACAAAATGACCGTATTTATGCTCAAAGCTCTAAGGAAGCTTCCCAATTAGTCGATAGAGTGCAATGTGGGCACTATCCGACTTCAGTTATGGTTTGGTATTAGCTATGAAGGAGTGACTGAGCCATACTTTTGTGAAAAAGGTATCAAAACATCGGCGCAAGTGTATCAAGATACCATTCTTGAGAAGGTAGTGAAGCCCCTAAACAACACCATGTTCAATAATCAAGAATGGTCCTTCCAGCAAGACTCGGCGCCAGGTCATAAAGCTCGGTCTACGCAGTCTTGGTTGGAAACGAATGTTTCAGACTTCATCAGAGCTGAAGACTGGCCGTCGTCTAGCCCCGATCTTAATCCGCTGGATTATGATTTATGGTCAGTTTTAGAGAGTACGGCTTGCTCTAAACGCCATGATAATTTGGAGTCCCTAAAACAATCCGTACGATTGGCAGTGAAAATTTTTCCCATGGAAAGACTGCGTGCTTCTATTGATAACTGGCCTCAACGTTTAAAGGACTGTATTGCAGCCAATGGAGACCACTTCGAATAAGCTTTTTATATTTTAAATTGTTTTATATTTATGTATTAAACTAACACACTGTAAAAGTAATAAATGTTATTTGCCATAGATTTTTTTTTGTTTTCCTTTGTAACAGTATTTATGGCCAGACTATGTATAGATATGAGGTCTGCGTGTTGAGTGGCTTTGGTTGATGTCACCATTCCTCATGACGAGAACCTTGGGGCAGTAGAAGAAAGCATTACAAATGACGCGTAAGACTAGCTCCATGTAGCATGATGATTTACGATCATTTACTTTTTGTATATACGGAGAATCAGAGTCGTTGCCGGCGTCGTTTCACAACGTTCAGTGCTCCACGCCATGCTTTTAATCTTGCAATAGCAAGGGGCCGCGCGATATACAGGCTACCAGTTTTTTTGGAACATGATGAGCGATAGATGATACAAACTTGTGCTTGAAGTGAATATTTCATCATTTATCAAAGTGCCACAACTTGCAGGAGTATCATTGCAATCGTATCGGATTTGTTAGAGCTGATATTTTGAACAGTGTATCGGATTCATTTGGATGGTAAAGCATAGTTGGACAATTATTCATTATAAAACAAAAGTCCGGCCTCGCGTGGAAGTCTGATCCCGGCTCTGGATCGAGACTTCCAAATTCAACTACTTGCGTTTTACTCCATCGAGAAAAGGATCGTTCGAAAATCCCGTTATCACGGATCGTTTGTAGCCTTGGAGTCAACGGAGGAACTTCTATTCTCCTTGTGTATCATATGTCCCATTGGGAGTGCTGAGAAATTGTTCAAGATGACCGCTTCATCTCCTTTCTACATTCGCACCACGCGCATCCGGAGTTGAGTTCATGCATACTATCTGGAACCGCTGCGTTCCTCCAGTGCGTTTCTAGAGATCTTTTGTGACAACGTACTATCTAGCTTTGGAATGAACTCCCGTCTACGATGTTTTCTGAGCGAATGGCATGTCTTTCTTCAAAAAAGATATGAAGAGAATCTTCTGCAGTAGGTAGCGGTTTAGCTATGCCCCTGGCATTGCTGACGTCCATGAGCGATCTGACTATACTAAATAAATAAAAACACTGTTCCGTTAATTTTGTCGGTGCACAGTTTAATAACGAATACTGACAACCAATACTTTAAGAATCATTCACGATCTAGTTGAGTTAGGTCTGGTACAGAAAGTGGTCATTTTTCGACGACCGTACACGTATCGTGAAGAGATTTTCACTATAAATCACTCACGTTTTTGTGAGTGATTTATAGTGTTCATATTTTGTGTATACAACACAAAATATTTGACAGATGCCCGAATCTCGCTTACGACATTTTCAAGATAGGCTTGCATATATACATGTTACAAACAACATTCGGTCCGTCGGTCTACCTATCAATTACACCCGCTCGGTGGAAGATTTTCTGAATATCCTAAAGCTCTTAAAAAATTCTCTAAAAATTTTTTTGGTATGAAATTATTTTGTAATCTTATTTTAAATAATTTAATCGTAAGTAAAAATATAATACCTTTAACCACGACAGTCGTCCACGACTACGAGAGCTGTAAAGTATTCGAAACGTCGGAAATAAAACAATGACAATAAAAATCAGATTAAACCGTAAAAGTACTTTTGATTATGTCTACGACTCAATGCTACGACACTACGAACACGCTACCACTACTACTACTACTACTACTACTACTACTACTACTACTACTACTACGACAGCTACGAGGTACAACAGCCAAATTTTTACAAAAGTACAATAGGCGGTAAATATTTCTTAGAGATTTCGTCTGGATATACACAGAAAAAAATAAAAAGTATCACGCAAGAAAACGCGAGCACCACCACGAACAAAGGCCCACCCAACTTAAATGTGTGAACACCTTACTGCAGTATGGAATCAATTGTTATGCTAAAACTGTCGAATCCTCAAGCTCCAGTGTCTCTCCAATTTCCATAACATTCGTTTTTATTATAAGGAGCGAGTCATTACTGGTGGCCTTGAAGCCTTTTTAGATTCACCAGGACAGGTGGGCGAGCACGAGCTCAACCAGGAGGGATGGCATATTCCGACAACGTGGAATCAATCGAGATCATTTGTTAAGTACGTATTTCATTAGAAAGATTGGGCCTTTCCAGCGGGATTCGAACACCGGTGCATCACGGGACGTTCAACAAGTATGTACTTTCATTTATGTTGAATAAAACTTTTTTGGTTTGATTTGATTTGATTTGATCGAAACCCGACATCATAATATTGTCTAACACACATACGTTGTACAGTTTGTAGTTGTATCTTTTATTGCTTAGTTGAGTGATTGAGTTTACAACCAACTTGGTATTAATTGGTTAACGGAAACCGTGGCCATCAACTTACACGCTGCTACCTATCTTGAAACATGTCTCAGGTTTATACTACAACGGCTGTTCCATCGCTCAAACCGAAACGCATTACATTAATGCTTATCGGCAGAACCAGGTGGGTGCGACCATTTTAATTACACATCTTGAAATTCAATCGCGAATATGCGGTAAGAATGTAATTCGTTAGAAATGATGGTACCTTTTTTTTTTTTTTTTTTATTGCTTAGATGTGTGCACGAGCTCACAGCCCACCTGGTGTTAAGTGGTTACTGGAGCCCATAGACATCCACAACGTAAATGCGCCACCCACCTTGAGATACAAGTTCTAAGGTCTCAGTATAGTTACAACGGTTGCCCCACCCTTCAAACCGAAACGCATTACTGCTTCACGGCAGAAATAGGCAGGGCGATGGTACCCACCCGTGCGGACTCACAAGAGGTCCTACCACCAGTAAAACCTGCTGCGGGATTCGATGTTGCGTTTGACAATCCGTGTACTTATTTAAGAATTAATGTTATGTACTCAGGATTCAAGTGATTCTTACAGATCATATGACGAAGAATCGGATTTATTATAAAATATACAAAAATAAGTTATATATATACACCAACAAAATATCGAGGTAAATTAGATGTTTCATCTAGATACTTTGTGTCATTTATATATAGTTTCATTTAAATAACGTCTTTTTTTTATATTTTACGCTATGTAATTATTTAAATTTTAATAAAATAAAATATTGAATTTACACTATCATATCACAGTTTCTATTTTTTTGTAGAAAAAACCAACTTAAAATACTTAATATTATAAAATAATATTCATATGCGTTAAAAATATAGGAGCTAAAGAGCTCATCGCTTCACTATTGTAATACTAATAGAAATAGTCCATGAAATATTGCATTTAGAGCATTTTGTTTTAGCGGTTACGTTTCAATAATTAAGGAACTTCATAGCCGAGCTTATGTCAAAAGTAAAATAAATGGTAGGATGAATTGATATAAACGGTGGGCCCCTCCGTGAATACATCTATCCATCTACGCTAATATAAAATGTGATACTGATTCGAAGTTCCAAAATTAAATGAACGAAAACGGGTTTTATTTATAGAAGTGCACCATTATAATATTAACACATTTAGCAGATACTTTCAAGAAAATATAATTCCAATGATAGTAATCATTGATTATTTATTATTTAGCTTCACAGGAAACCGACTATCGATAAAACCCATTAGTATTAGTGTCCCGACATAAATGGTACCATAGATTCTCTTTCTTTTTTTTCCTACCAACGCTGATAGCCTTGAGAGGCTATTTCAGCGTAACCTTAACCAGTAGGTGAGCTCACGGGGCTCAAACCTGTGTTCACCGACGAAAAACTCTTCATAAATCACATTTTCCTAGAAATCCGTATGTCGTCTACTATGGAAATATTTAGGAAACCAAACATTGTTCGTTCCATTTCAGATTAATTATTATTTTCCTGTTGTGTGATAGAAATATAGTGACGGTGGTTTTAATTTTATTTGTCATATTTTATGTTATTAATCTCTTTTGGATTCTCATCTGACATATTATTAATGATGTAAATTAGAACTGATGGTATTTAAAACTTAAACGAAAATTAGATTAAAATTTGTATTATCAATAGGAATAATAGTTTATTCTAGGATTCTGATCAGTTTTTCCGCTATCTGTCTGTCTATAAGACACTTAGGACCGACTGCTTCAGGAATATTGAAAAATTTTAATGGCGACAAAAATCTACTCACATTAGCGCGATTAGGTGTTTTGTAAAATTATACGGATTGTGCAATAAATTATGCCATATATCGAATAAAATAGCCCTTGTTACAATCCATTAAGATGCACGCGTAATAGGAAAATAGATGAAAACAATAGACGCATATGTTTCTGGAGACTTTCTTTCCAAGTCATTCAATCCCGTTTTTGCAGGATAGCCCTCAGAGCCCCGTGGTTCGTCAGGAACGTCGACCTCCATGACGACCTGGACTTAGAGTTCAGCAGTAAGTATCTGCAGTCAGCGTCGATGCGCCACTTCGATAAAGCGGCACGACACGAGACCCCTCTCATCGTGGCCGCCGGTAACTACATTCCCGACCCTGCGGAAAGAATGGAAAGCAGTCGACGTCACCCCAAACACGTCATTTCGGATCCTCCCGATCCACTAAAGGTGCTTTTAGGTACCTCAAGCACCGGTCGCCGTTCCCGTCGAACCCGTCGCTTGCGACGAAGGGCTCGTCGAGTAAATTAACCCTCAGACACAGCCCACTGAGTTTCTCGCCGGATCTTCTCAGTGGGTCGCGTTTCCGATCCGGTGGTAGATTCTGCGTAGCAAGAACTAGGGTTCGCGTTAGCAACGTCGTCAGGTTTGAGCCCCGCGAGCTCACCTACTAGTTAAGGTTACGCTGAAATAGGCTCTCAAGGCTATCAGCTTAGGTAGGAAAAAAAAAAGACTCCCTAAATATATTTTTTTTAAAGTATTTTTGAAACTAAATTATGTTCTTTGCAACTGTTAACTATACCTAGTCAGGTCATAAGTATTGTCACACAGTAAAAACTTTTTTTTTAGAATGCTGGCCACATAAAAGTTTATTGAATTCGAATTTCGAATTGTTCATGAAAATAAAAATGTATACTTTTAGAATTTTACTCATTTTTAAATATGGAGTGGACGCTTAAAGAAGACCGTGTTGCAGTTATTGCGTTGCATCGTTGCGGTTACGCGCCAATTCAAATTTTTAACATACTGAAAAATTTGAATATAACCAAAAGATTCGTTTATCGTACCATCAAACGATACAATGAAGACTCTAGTGTAGATGACAGGTCAAGAAGTGGTCGCCCTCGGTCTGTTAGGACTCCAGCAGTGATAAAAGCTGTGAAGGCGCGAATTCAAAGAAATCCCAAACGTAAGCAGAAACTGTTGGCCCTTCAGATGGGGTTAAGCAGAACCATGGTGAAAAGGGTGTTAAATGAAGACTTAGGGCTTCGGGCATATCGAAGAAAAACAGGACATCGTTTGAATGCTCGTCTAATGGACCTGAGACTGAAGAGATGCCGCGCTTTGTTGAAGCGGTACGCGGGAAAAAATATCGGGAAATTCTTTTTTCGGATGAAAAAAATTTTACCGTAGAAGAGAGCTACAAGAAACAAAATGATAAGGTGTACGCACACAGTAGTGAAGAAGCGAGCAACCGTATTCCGCGTGTCCAACGAGGTCATTTTCCATCCTCGCTCATGGTATGGTTGGGAGTTTCTTATTGGGGCTTAACACAGGTACATTTTTGTGAGAAAGGTGTAAAAACGAATGCAGTTGTGTATCAAAATACAGTCCTGACGAACCTTGTGGAACCTGTTTCTCATACCATGTTCAATAACAGGCACTGGGTATTCCAACAAGATTCGGCGCCATCTCATAGAGCGAAGAGCACACAAGACTGGCTGGCGGCGCGTGAAATCGACTTCATCCGGCACGAAGACTGGCCCTTCTCCAGTCCAGATTTGAATCCGTTAGATTACAAGATATGGCAACACTTGGAGGAAAAGGCGTGCTCAAAGCCCCATCCCAATTTGGAGTCACTCAAGACATCCTTGATTAAGGCAGCCGCCGATATTGACATGGACCTCGTTCGTGCTGCGATAGACGACTGGCCGCGCAGATTGAAGGCCTGTATTCAAAATCACGGAGGTCATTTTGAATAAACTGTAGTGTCATAAGAATCTATGTGTTGTTAAGTTCATTTGGGTATATGAATGGTTACATAATGAATAAACTTATTTCAATTAGTTTACATTAAACATGTGACAGAATTTATGACCTGACTAGGTACTATTAACTAAAACTAAAAACCCTAATTTTCAATTAAGCGGAGTAATCTATCTATAATTATTGTTTTCGTTTTGATTTATATTAAAGCTGTCGTTCGTTGCCACGAAAACTGTGCAGTATTTAAAATGCAGGAAATAATATAATTACAACGAAAAACTAAGATTAACATAAAAGTAGTTTGAATTACGTCTCCGACCCACAAAAGGTGATAGAATGCTAGTTAACATAAATGTTTCTTAATTTCTTCTTCTTCTTCTTATCAGCCCACAGACGTCCACTGCTGGACATAGACCTCCCCCAAGCCTCGTCACAAAGACCGGTCCTGCGCTGCCTGCATCCAGCGGATCCCCGCGAACCTCGATAGATCGTCGGTCCACCTTGTGGGAGGCCTACCCACGCTACGTCTTCCGGTACGCGGTCGCCACTCAAAAACTTTCTGGCTCTAACGGCCATCCTTTCTACGAGCAATGGGTCCTGCCCACTGCCACTTCAACGTCGCAATCCTTTGGACTATGTCGGTTACCACGGTTTTCCTGCGCATCGCCTTATTTCTGATTTGATCTCGCAGGGAAACTCCTAGCATAGCCTTTTCCATTGCTCTTTGGGTGACCTTGAGCCTTCTCATAAGGCCCATTGTGAGCGACCACGTCTCGGTGCCATATGTCATCACTGGCAACACACACTGGTCAAAGACTTTCGTCTTGAGACTTATGACGAAGGCGAAGATTTTAGGTAGCTTTCCCAACGCTGCCCATCCGAGCTGGATTCGACGATTGACCTCTTTTTCAAAGTTGGATTTACCTGGCTGGACAGTGTGTTCCAGGTAAATATACTCGTCAACAACTTCGAGCGTAGAGCTTCCGATCTTTACTGGAGTGGGCGTTATATGAGCATTCAACATAATTTTTATTTTTCCCATGTTCATGTTCAGACCCACTCGGATAGAAGCCCTACTGAGGTTTTTGAGCATTGTACTGAAGTCCTCCAGGACCTCGGCCATAATCACAATATCGTCGGCGAACCGAGGTGAGTTATGTACTCACCGTTGATGTTAATGCCTAGCTCTTTCCAGTCGAGAACTTTGAAAACATCTTCCAGCGCAGCGGTAAATAGTTTCGAAGAAATAACATCTTCTTGCCCCCACGGTCCGCTGCAGAAGGATAGGTTCCGAAGCCCAATTCTGTAATCGGACTGACATAGTAGCGTTTTCATACAAACACCTCAACACTTCGATATACCGATAATCAATTTGGCACCTTTGGAGAGACTGCAACACCACCACCAGGTTTCAACCGAATCAAAGGCTTTCTCGTAGTCCACAAATGCTAAGCAAAGCGGCAGGTTATATTCCTCGATGTTTTGTACAATCTGCCGGAACGTATGAATGTGGTCTACGGTACTATAGCCTTTTCGGATACCCGCTTGTTCGAGTGGCTGGAAGTCATCAAACCTGCGCGCGAGACGGTTCGTAATAACTCTCGAAAACAACTTATCATATGACTCAGAAGTGAGCAGGGTCTATAATTCTTCAAACGAGTATTGTCACCCTTTTTGAAGAATAGTGTCACCACACTTTTGGTCCATGCCAGGGGCACATTCCCATCGAGAATGACGGAATTAAATAAGTTCTGAAGGGCCCGAAGGACTGGTTTTCCACTCGCCTTCAGAAGTTCGGCAGTAATTCCATCCTCACCCGGTGCCCTGTTGTCCTTAAGTTGCTGGAGAGCCATTCTAATCTCGCACAGGCTGACGTCGGGGATATCTTCGGTATAGTGTCAGACTAATCTAGCTCTGGATCCTTTGCTAGTTTCCACGGGTTGTCGAGTAGATGTGTATAGCTGTCTATAGAACTTCTCGACCTCTCTGAAAAGCTCAGGTTTGGATGAAATGATCTTGCCACCATCGGTCTTCAGTTTTGTCAACTGGCTTTTCCCAAGAGACAGATCTCTCGCGAACACTTTGGAGCCTTTGTTTCGTTCTATAGCCTCTCTAATATGCTGAGTATTAAAACGGCGTAGATCGAATTTAAGAGACTTTGAGATCTGTCTGTTGAGATGTCTATATTTACGCGAATCTTCTGAAGACTGCAAAATCATTCCATGACGTTCTTCCATGAGTTTGAGAGTAATGTCTGAGAGTTATTTGGTTCTGTTTGTACGACGGGCTCAGATAAGCTCACAATGTGCCACCGTAACCTGCTCAATTCTTCCTCAAGTTCCACAATCTTCTCATCGGTCCGCAGTGTTCACGCGTTATATGTTGCCATGTCCAGTAGTCGTTTTTTATGTTAACCGGATCTGGGTATGTATGAACATCTTTAAAATAGTTATAGAATAAGCCTTTTGAGTGCCGTTCTAGAAAAAGAGGATGAATCCACTGTATTTTCTTTGCTTTTCGTATGTTAGGAGATAAAGTCTAAATCGCTCGACGAAAGGATCATAAATGGACGTCGACTGGCTTCTATAACTGGCTGCTCAAATATTTCGGTTGCCGCAGCCAGGCTGCGGGGGGTGCGCAGGGAGCCTTAGAGCTCGCATGTATAACGTTTTAAATATTTATAAGTTAATAACTATTAGAAATAACAATTTAAAATTATTTTGCTGTGAATTTAGTATTGATTTTGGTATTTTTTTAAGTTGTTTTTTTTCTACTTGCAGATTGTCAAATTCGTCATGAAAACAGTTGTGAATCTGAGTGAAAATTTTTCTCTTCATGAAAATAGTGAGGCGATGAAATTAGAATGTTTACAAATAGGAAAATGCGTATTTGTAGCAAGGTGGTCAATCTTCGGAAAATTAGTCTACTGTTTTTTATGATGGAAGGATTACTGGTGGGCCGGAGGCCTTTTCAGTTGCACTAGGACAGGTGGGCGAACACGGGCTCCGCAAGGAGGGGTGGGGTTTTGCTAACAGCTGCCCGAGCGCCTTCGAAATAAACCTAACAGCTTAAGGACAGCTAAGATGTTCCGGGGAGAATCCCAGCGGGCTGATGTATGGGTTAGGTTGTACGTCGAATTCTTTGCAGAGTTCGACGAGTACGGTTACCAAGCTCCCTAGGCCTAGTGCTTAAGATGCTGGCGTCTAATAATAGTGTTAGTGGATCGAAAGGATTCGTAAGGATATGCGTTTACGGTGACTGGCTCCTCCGTGAACCGGAGTCGGGGATTAGTCAGCGGCGACAACGATGCGGGCAATTGTCATAACGCATGACCTTATCGAAGTACCGTTCCGACGCTAGCTTCAGGTGTTTCCTGATCGATTCATGAAGAGTCGACTGATTTGAACGACCTTGATACCGATACATTTGTGCAACTTTTTTCTGACAATTTCTTTTCCAACGTAACAATAATACTTTTTTCGAAATTCCCGGACCAAAACATGTACCCGTCGATATTGAAAAACCTATTGGATATTTTGAATTGTTTTTTACTTCTCTACTCATCAAAATGATAGTAAAAACATCCCGGAGACACCAACCAAATCCAAACAAAACTTTGGTTTAGAGAAATTACCAGGGACGAAGCTTCGCCGTTGTTTGATGTGTATAATAAAGGAAGAAAAAGAGTAACTCCATCTTCGCTGAAATGTGTGCGCTTCAAAAACGAAGTCCGCGTATTTGTTTGTTTTTTATTTATTAAATAAATACCGCTATAGTAAGAAATAGTTTCATTTCAGTAGTTGGTTAAGTCCCTTACACATAAGAGAAATAATTACGAAAACCCATCTAAATTTGAGGAAAACAATTAAGATTTTTTACTTAAATAAGATAGTACGTTTTTTCAAAAATCCTTTAGCAATTTCTGCAAAATTTGCGAAATAAAAAATAAGGTTAGCCAGTACCCTTTTAGGTTGAAATACCATATTTATTTAATTAATTAATTTAATTTAAATTATGTCTTTCAGAAACTAGACCATGTGTGTACATAGAATCACTGAAATGTGATTAAGAAAACCATTGAAAATATATATTTTATAAAACTACACAAAATGGGCACTTTTGGCGGGGTCTACGACATAAGCCACCATTGTTAGTATTATTGTAATTGTAGACAAACGAACATAAGGCCCATCTAATGGTATGTAGTTTCCGTGCCTCATGAACATCAGCAGTTTAAGGTAGACAGCGAAGTTGTTTGTTTGTGTGTATCCATCTCAGTATTTATTTATTGTATAAATGGATGAATGAGCTCACAGCCCATCTGGTGTTAAGTAGTTATCGAAGCCAATAGATATCACTTGAATTGGGTACTCAACTCGAGTCATGAATCCTCATTTGTCTATAATAACTATCCCTCCATCTAAGCCGATATATATTATGCAATATAATACAATATGCCCTATCACAACTAGTAAGCAAATTATATGTTTTGCAGGGATCATTTTTACTACTTACACAGCGTTATTCCTTCACTGTTAAAATAATTCGTAAACACGTATTAAGTAACTATTTCATTAGAGAAATGGTTACCTGCCTGGACCAATTGAACACTGGCATAGCTTGTCATTTAGGCCACGATGGCTTAGAAATCTCACTTTCCGATGCTATGTCGAGTTTAAGAATAATACTACGGCTGCATGGATAGACAATTCGCCCACTTCATCCACGTGAATTACCGACGGTTGAGAAAGGTCTCATTGGGACAGCATATTCCTAACCACTTGACGCGCCACTTTTGAGATGGTCCTGTATGGAGCTCCCATATGGGGTAAGCCAATCCTCGTGCTCAGTTCGTGCGTGAAATCTAGGCATAATCCGAAAAAAGTATGTCTAATCTTTTAGCCCAGTCCATGTGGTCTGCGAGTACCGCAACATAGAACGCAATCGCAATTTTAGTTATGGAACACATAATCTTCAGCCTAGACAGCAGCGCGACTATGCTTCTGGCATTGCTGACGTCCATGACCTATGGTAACCATTCACCATCAGGCGAATATCAGACGATGTCTTGGATGGACCTACATGTGTTCCACAAGATAAATAATAAAATTATAGGTGCGCAATTTTCCGGTCATCGGTCTCGTCGAACCCGTCGCTTGCGACGAAGTAGGAGTGGGTGATATCAATCGTATATAGATTCAATATCTATATATCGCAGCAATATCGTTGAATCCGATATCGCCCCGCACGAAATCTATATATCGATATCAGCCGATACACGATATTGCTCGATGTGATGCGCATCGGCATCGTGGCATATCGTACCGATTCGTGAATCGAAATCTATATTTCGATATCAGCCGATACACGATATTGCTCGATATGCGCATCGGCATATCGTACCGATTCGTTAATATCAGCAATATTCGTTTGGTTCGTATCGAATCGGCCAGAGTGAGTGAGCGCACGATAGGGATATCATGTGATGAATGAAACAGAAACAGGCATTATCCATACAATTGTAAACCTTATATTTAAGTCCATATGTCTGTAGATTATTCTTAGCGTATCAGCAGGATACAATTTAGGAAAGAAGTTTCAACTTTCGACCCTAACTTGAATGCAGTATAGCCTATTTGCATCGTTGAATTTAATTTCACGCGCTTTGACCTTGAACTAGAATTTTTGGACAAGTGTTTATAAATACTTAAAAGTTTTTTGTGTTTGATTTTTAAAGTACACATTTTTCTATTTTTAGTTGAATCCAAATAATTGAGTTTATTTCTTGTGTTTGTATTAAACTTTTGAAATCTACACTCTTTTGGTATATTTTGTAATTTTAAATTAAGACACAAAATACTAAAAACTGAAAATAATGTAGCCAGTCCTAAGCCTGGTAAAAGCATGAAGGAAAGTTTTTTTGATATTTTTATTTTCATGTTCTTTTTATTACTTTAAGATCATATTATAAATTGATATCAGAAAACCAACCGTATAACGTTGACTTAAATCTATATCTACTACGATATTATATCAGCGTAACGTTTCAAATCTCAAATATCATGAATCGAGAAAATCTACTAGCATCCATCAATATATAGATTCAATATCCGATATTGATCCTCGATATATAGATACGATTCGATACGCGGCAAAACCGATATTACCCACTCCTACGACGAAGGGCTCGACGAGTAAATTAACCCTCAGACACAGCCTACTGACTTTCTCGCCGGATCTTCTCGGTGGGTCGCATTTCCGATCCGGTGGTAGATTCTGCGAAGCACGGCTCTTGCTTTGTCAGTGTGGTGGAGCTCGATGGGGTTTAGTCGGTAGTCGTTCTGCAGGGCAAGTGCTTCGCGCGCCTTTTTCAAGGCGTAGTCTCCTGTGAGAAATTGGGGGAGGTGAAGGACCTCGGCTCTTCTCTTCTCCCCTTCTTCCTCTCAGGAGGCGCCGGAGTCCGACATAACCCTGTCCGTTACCCCCCTTGACCGGGTATCCGTAAATGGATTCCCCAGCGTTAAAAAAGAAAAAAGCGTTCGTGTGAACAATATCGTCAGGTTTGAGCCCTGTGAGCTCACCTAATAGTTAAGGTTACGCTGATATAGCCTCTCAACATAGATTTAAAAAAAACGCAATTTTTTGTCAAAGCTTAGGCTGTTTCTGAACTATTATTACCATGAAGATCACTTGTTTCTTGATTATATTCTTTCCGCCTAGCTATCTAATTTTTCAATGTTGTCTGTGGGTGTTATTTTATGCTGATGAAAGTTGTAAGTTATGATAGATTATCTCTATTTTCTAAAGTATTTTTCAATTGCTTTACTTCTTTTAATAGTTTACTGTGTCCAGTCTTCATTTCTATGCTATTTTCCAAACTTATTGCTTTTTCTGTTCATCACTAAACATGTTATATGATGTTTTTTTTCAATATATTATAGTTTTATAGTTTATTTATAGATACAGGTATTGTATCTTGTATTGATTTATATTCATTGGTTAAGATGTTTTCTAAATTGCATATTCTCAAGTAGATATCATAACCTGACAGATATCAGAACAGCTTAAGTACAACTGGTTCTAATTTTCAGATTTTAGGGATTTAACAAAATTTTTATAGCTTGAAGTAGTATTGAAATACTATAAATATTTAAATATAGTGTACGCAGTAACTATGTTGAAAAATATTTTAATTGCATGCATAATTACTTCACTAGCACTCAATTTCAAATGCACAATGTTTATTTACAAAGTTTCAATGGTAGGCGTACCTTAGATAATGACACTGACCTTGTCTGTTGAAATTCTGAGCGACAGTATGTGCACTTGACGACCGGGAATGATCCTCGGCATTCCTGAAATACCACCAATAATACGTCACAATCTAACGTCAAAATACGTATCATAAGTAACTGTAAACAATGACGTACTTCTGCCCTAACCTTGTTCACAGAGTTATCGATTATAAAGAGAGATTTAAATTAAATCATGACTATCTTACCTTGCACAACTGTTCACCTGGAGATAATTCCTCAAACGGATGCCTGGCGAAGCAACGAGAGCACGCAAATGAAGGTGTTGACGTTGAGTTACTCATTTTTATCTCACACAACAAATTGTTTGAAAAGTCACTAATAAAAAACAACTCACTTAAAGTTCAAATTTGCAACGCGTAAACTTACTATTTTTGAAAAATGGCGACTGGATCCCATAGATTTTTTTGTTTAATATGCTCCTTCGGTAAAGCAAAGACATCGTAGTCCATACAACACGTAAGTCTTGTTTGAAAAGCCGAAATCTTATCTGTGGTACGAAAAGCGAAATGGAGCTGGAAAAAATACCATTTTGAAATCACTAATGAGATGGAATTGAATCAAATAGAATTAAATGAGGTGAAACTAAATAACATCTTAGTGAATCGGTTGAAATTTAATGAAAATTCAACGTACTTTTTAGAAGAACGTGATAAGCTGCATACGTCATAAAATTTTGTTTAATTTTCCCACACTTGTACACAAATAAGCGTATAATAGGCTACCATAATACATACCTATTTTAATACGAAGAAACACTCTAGTACTAACAAACTAAACCATTTCATACAGACTCCAAAAACTCTATGATGTATTAAAAATAATTCTAATTTAGGCAATAACATTCATAATATCTGTGACTAAAGTGAAACTGTGTTCCATGTGTACAAATAGTACATATATACAGAGAGAATGCATTCTTAACATATAAGCTAATGCTCAGTAATGTCGGTTAATGTTTGTTGTCATAAAAAAGAGTCATAAAAATAGGATTCAATGGCTCTCTCATCTTTGATGTTACTGTTGTTCAAAATTCAAAAAACTTTTGTATTCAGACAGCTTACTAAACTAATTTGTCTTGGTCAATCAAATTAATATTTAAACTTACATTTCGCAATGCGTGAATAAATTGTTTGTAACAGAGTGATACAAGAATCTTTATCGCTAATAAATTTAACGTATTTAATTTTTTTGAATTACAAATTCGACTCGGGTAAGACTGCGGGTTATGTCTAGTAAGCTTTAATTGTAACCTATTTTAATTAATATAATGATGGTATAAAATAAGTGTTAAACCTTTTAATAACTGGACACTCCAGCTCATAGGTCATCATTGGCTGATTAGGTAGCTGTTTCTTCTTTTTCTTCTTTATTCTCCTAAAGACGTCCACTGCTGGACATAGGCCTTCCCCAAGTTTCAGCACAACAACCGGTCCCGCGCTGCCTGCATCCAGCAAATTGTTGCTACCTTCAACAGTGGACAGGTCGATTGTTGTTATCGGATAGATATGGTATTTTATAAATTCCATCGGTTAATCAGCCTAAAGTCCATTTCATTATTAGGATTTGAATTGAGAGATTGAATTGAATTATAATGTTCAAACCACCAAAGACTCGCTGTTTATTGTGTGACAAATGTGTGTGTTGTTTTTTTAGGTTTAAATGTGTAATAACGGTGGTTTATTAACTGTGAAAGTGCACAAATGGGGGAAAACGAAACAAATCCGCTGGACGTAACTTTTCGGGATCCTCCAAAAAGTCCACTGGAAAAATTTATTATATTTATATATAAAAATTATGTTTCATCCTATATCATCTCATTTCATTTAATTTCATCCCAATGATTAATGTCTCAAATTAATCATCTTTATTTCATTTCATTTCACTCCATATATCATTTTTCATAAATTAAGAATATATAGCTTAAAGAGCTTAGTTACCAGGTCATAAAATCCCTTAAAAAATGAAAATATTGAAATTATTGTATTATCTACATTAACTTGTTGTGCGTCTTTTACTGGATTTTCTTTGAAATTAGTTTATGTATTCATTGTTAGTTAAGTTATGGGATAAATTTCTGTACAACTGTATAATTTTGAAAAAGTGATTGATATTAAATATAATAATGGCCATTCCGCCGTTTCCTTCACAAGATTTGGCCAAACTTGTGCTGGGTGAGGAAACAATCTTGGCGGGAATCGATAGTTCAGTAGTATTAATAAACTTTAAACTAATTTTCATTGTTCATGGTCGTTATAGGATATTTGGCTGAGGAACAGTTAATGACTGCTTATGATGAATTTCTCCAAGCAAGTCCATACCTTGATGCTATGCAAAATGAATACGACAGGATATTTATGACATCTCTCAAAAATATTTTGGCAGAGTATAGAGCCGTCAAAATATATGGTAAGTAAAAGGATTACCAACTTTTGCCTGCTTACCAAAACAAAAAATGTCTTATTTAAGAATTTATCAGAAACTGTCAGAATTTTACTACAAAAATATATACTGCAAAATCATTGACGGTACCAAAATTTATTTGTCTTTTCATTTCCAGTGGAAACTTGCAGACCCTTTACACTCAGGAAGAAGCTGTTTCAATGTTCTAGCCTGTTAGAAATTGTTAAGTTTTTAATCAATTTCGTTGATATTAGTAAATTAGAGGCAATAGAAAAATCTAACAAGTAAGTAGTACTGGAATCAAGCAATTTGCAATGATGTACTTTTTTCCCAACTCTATTAATAACATAATAGGAAAATACTATTATAATAGAATACTGGATAACCAAAGCTCAGATTTTATCAATTATAACTTTCTGTTAATTATTTTTACTTGTGCCCCAGCCTTCATTATACAATGCTTAAACAAAAACTTTAACAATAATGAACTTACAAAACAAACAAAAAAATTAGAAATGAAATAGTAAAATTAACAGGTATAAAAATAAAATTATTTTAATAAGAATGGTAAGAGTTTGGTCATAGTTGTTAACAGATTGGGGTTTATGGAGGTGGGGTGAAGCGGGAAGGTCCTGCACTCTTTTGGAATGTTATTGATTGCCAAATGTTTCAATTAGAATTTGTAATGGTTTTTGTAACCTTATGAATAAATTTATTATTTTTTTGTTGTTGTTATAGATGGTTAGTAGATCTGAATACATGGTATTAATTGGTTACTAGAGAGTCAATAAAAATTACAAAATAAATGATTCCATGTACTTTAGGACATGTCAAACCCTTCTAACTGGAACATGTAACTGCTTTGTGAAAGAAATAGTCAGAATGGTGGAAACCATATGTGTGGTCTCACAATACCTCTATGACCAGTAAATGTCTCTGGATCATGCTTTGTAAATGAGTGGGAATAATTGTAAAAGCTGTATCCCAAATCCTTGAAAAAGTTTAAAAGAATGGTTGAATGAGGTTTTGTTTCCAGGAAGACTGCATTTCTTTGTTTGCAGTCTGATTGTTGAGACCGATATATATTTGTTTCGTTTTTGTGGGTAAGACCTAGGAATGCTATTATCTGATATAGCCATTATAATGGATTCAGGACCTATAGATATAGATATTCCTATAGATATACCTATAGATAATCAAGTCAAGAATGTCATGTATACCATGGTTTAAATATTAAGTAAAAACAGATTTAGTTATTTTGCTCTTATTTGTTCTGAATTTACATTAAAAAATTTCAGTGTCGACAAACGCCAAGTCTCAAATATTTCTAAAAATAATGAATGTGCTGTTTGCAATTCTTCAAAATTGGCCAGCTGTATTTGCACAAATAGACAAACCAATCAGAATGTGGCTCAGAATAATGAAAATTTGCATTCTGTGGAGACAACTTCGCTTGCAGACCTTCCTGGTGAACAAATTCATATTTATTTATTTGTTAAAAATTGCTTATTTTGCTTGTCATAATAGATATTGAGATGGTTGTCTTTGATTTAAATTATTTAAAAAAACATTGTTGGAAGTAATCACAATTTTTGCTAGCTAGTTGGATAACCTTCATAGAAATTGAAAATGATTATCCTACTGCTTTTACCATTAAAAAGTTGGTTTTAGATTATTTAAGTACTTATTCTTTTCATAGACAGCTAAAAGAGCTCACAACCTCTGTGTGGTTAAGTGGTCACCTGCCCAAGTTATTACAACTATAGTGCCACCATCCACCTCCATTTATAAGGTTTATCTCTAAATTGTATTGCATAATAGTGTGTAAGCACAACAACATTCAATTGCTGTTCAAACCAGAACGTTGTTTCATCTCAGAAATATTTCAAATGGCTGTACATACATACTGCACACACTAAAATCTTTTTTTGAAGAAAAATATGTTAGAATGGTCACTTTTTATTACAATTTCTGAATGATTAACTTTAGGCAATCAAGTAGCAAGGCGGAGACCAGTAAGGTTTCTTGAAAAAACATCTACAGCTCTATGTGGCAGTGTTCAGAATAATAGAGTTCATAGTACAAATGTATCAATGGAAATGTTAAGTTATAATAAAGAACAAAATTCAAGCAACTCTTTTGTTAAGTCAAGTGGAGACAATTGTCCTATTGGCAGTATTAATTCCACAGTGAGTATTTATAAATTAATGAATAATTATTTCATTGAGGTACGTAATATATCATTGCGGAGATTTTAAGACACTGAAGTTGAAACTTAACTCTTTGGGGCAAGTCTCCGAATGGGGTGAATTGAACTTGGTTCAATTCAACCTGTTAAAGACACAAGTTTTGCGCGTTCACTGCGAAGAAGGACCCCTTTGTCATGGCGCCGCAATTCCAAAGAGTATCCCTGCAACCTTCCAGGAGTATCGGGATACTTGAGGTCGACATTTCCAGCGATGTCCAGTTAGGGAGTCATTTGGAAGGTACAGCCAAGTTGGCTTCTAAAATGCTGGGAGTCCTCAACAGAGCGAAGCGGTACTTCACGCCTGGACAAAGACTTGCTTTATAAAGCACAAGTCCAGCCTCGCGTAGAGTACTGCTCCCATCTCCGGCCGGGGCTCCCAAATACCAGCTTCTTCCATTTGACTCCATACAGAAGAGGGCCGTTCGGATTGTCGATAATCCCATTCTCACGGATCGTTTGGAACCTCTGGGTCTGCAGAGGGACTTCGGTCCCTCTGTATCTTGTACCGTATGTTCCATGGGGAGTGCTCTGAGGAATTGTTCGAGATGATACCGGCATCTCGTTTTTACCATCGCACCGCCCGCCACCGGAGTAGAGTTCATCCATACTACCTGGAGCCACTGCGGTCATCCACAGTGTTTCCAGAGGTCTTTTTTGCCACGTACCATCCGGCTATGGAATGAGCTCTCCCCTCCACGGTGTTTCCCGAGCGCTATGACATGTCCTTCTTCAAACGAGGCTTGTGGAGAGTATTATGCGGTAGGCAGCGGCTTGGCTCTGCCCCTGGCATTGCCGAAGTCCATGGCGACGGTAACCATCAGGTGGGCCGTATGCTCGTCTGCCTACAAGGGCAATAAATAAAAGCGGTGGAGACCTAAACAATACATACCTATTTGTGTGATCATCAATAATAATAATCATAGTCAAAAGAAAATGAGTTGATAAAGTGAGCAGAAAATGGTACTTAACTGTGTTATCTTAGTATATTAGTATTTAAGTGACATTTACTTTTTTTCATTTATTTTAGGCGAAAGAAGTAGATTTGTTAAAGGAATCAAAAGAGAAAATTCAAGAGTTCGATAGTATTTTGGATAAAGTCTGCCAGAACAATAAAGTAGTTGATAATATTAGTAATATTACAATTCAAGGGATAGGTAACAATTTCATTTCTGGTGCTGGCTCTTTTCAAGATTTTGCTTCTGGGGTCACAGGTATTACTTTTATGTAGTTTTAATCCAGTCTGATAAAAATCTTTTTTTTTGCTTAGATGGGTGAACGAGCTCACAGCCCACCTGGTGATAAGTGGTTACTGGAGCCCAAAGACATCTACAACGTAAATGCGCCACCCACCTTGAGATATATGTTCTAAGATCTCAGTTAGTTAAAACGGCTGCCCTACCCTTCTGACCGAAACGCATTACTGCATCACGGCAGAGATAGGCAGGGCGGTGGTACCTACTTGCGCGGACTCACAAGAGGTTTTACCACCAGTCTAATTTGTTAATATCCATTAACCAATAACCACCACCACCTTTCATTTGTTTTTTAATAGGTTGTAATAGTCCAAATGCTCCTGTGACTGAATTTTCTGCATCAGAAACTACAAAAATGCAGTATGTATTTGTTTAATTGTATAATAAAAATATAATTCACATTCAAGTCTTATATTTTGTAAATAAAAATATTTTAGGATTGCCGCCAATAAAGATACTGAAAATATGAAAGATGCTCAAGCTGTAGATAAGTGTGAATTGTTTTTTAAAGTAGAACCAAAAAGGAACTCTCAAAAACGGAATTCCCAAGTTCTTACAACATTAAAACCTAAACCACCAAAAGAACAGAAGATAAAAATTCTATCAAATGTTAAAGTAGATAGTCCATTCCAAAATAATGAGAGAATACATAAAATGCCACAGAATAATGCTACCTCTACTCCTGTACAAATGCAGACTATTGTCATCAATGGAAAACCTGCTTATAGAACACACCCTACAAGGGCAAATCTACAGAGTTTTACAAAAGATGAAATTCTGGCTATGCCTACAATTATTGTGGTGCCAGTGTCTAGTAAGTATAAGCAAAGTTAATGATGTTTGTGTTTTCAACTTATAGTACAATTCAATTAGTATAAGGGTTGGGATTACATAATGTCAAAAAATTTCAGATCAATCTCAGATATCTTCATGTTCCCAGACAACCACCACAACATCGCAAAAGGAAATGACGTCAAATACAATAGATCCGGAAGAAAGATGTTTGGGACCCCTTATAATTGACGTCCCTAATAGTCCTATAATAAAAGGAAATAAAACTAATGTAATAGAAACTTCAAAAATATCTGGTCTTGTTAAAACTGTAGATATTATGAATAACCAAATTAAAAATCCGTCTGTGCCCAAAGATAGTCATCTCACAAATGTAGTTGATACAAATACTCCTCAAGTACTTCCAGTTGCCAAAAAATCGTCGTCGACCCCACGACGCACTTCACACATCAGGGTTTTAGATTTTGCAACTCCCAGAAGGGATTTACAAGAAACTATAAATGAGAAAATGATACATCATAACGCAAATACTCATGTTGAAGTATTTATTAGTAGACAATCAACTGAAATTGGTTTTGACAATAATTCAGTTACTACCACTGAAGAAATTAATGGAATGCCTAGAACTGAAAACAATAGTATAGAAAAAGGTGCGACAATAATTAACGATTTCATTTCAGATAATGTTTCTTATCAGAAGCCAAAAAATAAAATTTCGGACTGGGATGCTGACTTACGTGCAATGGCGGCAGTAAATGAAAATCAGGTATTACAAAACTCCACTAGCAAAAAAACAAAGAAAAAGAAACCAGAGAAAAAAAAAATTAAAGATGATGATGTTGTAGAAATTAATACTGTTAAACCAAAAAGTAAGAAATATCGAAAAAAAGAAGCATCCACTGTTGTTATAGACAAAGAAGTTGCAAAGGTTCAGGATTTCCCTACTATTAAACCTACTATAAATATAAAAAGTGGAAATGACTGGAATGCCGTTTCTTTAAAAGGTGTAAGCAAAAAAGAGAATGAAAAAAACTCTAAGCCAAATGACGAAAAATGTACTGAAACCCCTGAAGGGGATAGATTAACACTGCAAAATGTTGTTGATGCAAAGTTGAATATTTCTGAATTATTAGAAACTCCATATAAACAAGCTTTCTATGATATACAAATGGAAACGCCCCGATGCTTAGGTCTTGACTTACCTGGAGAACCAATGTCAGATGTAAAAATTATGAATATACCGACACCAAGATTTTTTGATAGTCCTAAAATAGTTCATTTGACTCCCTCATCGTATTCATCACGCCCTACTGACTATTCAAGTGGTGGATCATACTATAAACCTGATGACCAAGACTATTTGAGAATTTCTGATTTAGAAGGTCCGATCATTTCGTCAAAAGACGAGCCTTGTAAAGAAATATCCAATGAAGGTTGCGATGATAGTGCAAAGCCTTCGAGACCTGTAAGAAAATGTGCTAAAAATGTTTCATATTACAGAAATTCTAGACTGAAAGAAACAGAAAACAAGTCTAACCTCATTTCTCCTAAAAATGATACTATAACAGCCAAAAGTATATCTGATGACAAGAAGGAAGAATATATAAAACCTGAAAATAAACCCAAAGAAGCGCAATGTAAAAGTGAATTAAAAAAGAGGAATTCCAAAAAGCGCAAATCACCCATGATAAAAGATAGATCTTTTATGAAAATTAAACCTAGTGCTCGTACACCATCTAAGGAAAATTTACGCAGGACAAAAAAGAGCGTTTTCCTTAGTAAGTCCCCCAAGTTTCAAAAAAAATTCAAGGAGAGGAATAGTAATGCAACACCTATTATTCCATCTGTACCTACAAAATCACGTAGAAAGTCGTCTACACCTAGAAAACTGCATTGTAGTAAAACTTTTAACTCCGAAAGTTCTGAACAAGATTCACCAAAAGATGTTAAAGGCACAAAAAACATAATTTGTGGCACAAATTCTACTAACGTACAGGATTCTGATACAGAACAGTTAGCTTTGCGTTGGTCAGATGATGGGTCACAAGACATTAAAAGTGTTCAAGAATTAAGCACAACAAATGAAATAGAGGACTTATCGAAAATCCAGGAATACCTTGAAACCACCAATAAACAATATGAAGTCCAGGTTGGCACTTTGCAAATTGATTTAATAAAAAGGGGATTTGATGCTGAGACTGCTAAAATCATAGAGAGGGATTTATTAGATACGCCACCGCGAAATGATGGAAACACTGCAGAGCTTGAAACATCAAGTAATTCACAAAATGGAGATAAGACCTTTATGCAGAAAACTCTTAAACCCGATGATAGCAATTCCACTATTGAACCAAAAACATGTAAATCATTAGATGAAAGTGAATATGAAGTAGAACTCTCTGTCAGTGAATGTAATGAAGAAAGCAAGAATTTTTTTGCTTGTGAATACGTTGGGCAGATAGAAAAATCGAATTCATCGCCGGTTACTCTCAAAGACTCCTTCACAATGGAAATATGTGTAGATGATGATTTGACCATAAGGTTACGAGCAACCCCATTCACTGTGCTATTTGATCAAGATCCTAGTGAAGAACAAGAAATGTATAATGCAAAAGAAACGGAAGATGCGGTTAATTCTATAGTAAACATTGATAAACTTTACACTCCTCTTAAAGATACCGCAAAAGCCCAGTGTTATGAAATTTTTAACTCCACGCTAACGAGCTTGGATACTCCTCTCAAAGTTAGCAGTCCAAAAACTGGCCATGAAGTTACTGTGTCTGAAGTAGTTATAGAACGGGATAGAACGGATTCGAAAGATAAGACAGAAACGAAAAAGCGTAAGAGACCACAGAGCAACAGCATAGATGAACCTATTGAAACAAAGAAAACAAAACCGGATCCACAATATTTATTGTCATCTGCAAATATTCAAAATATGGATATAGATTCAGTACTAGAAAAGTTACATGGGCCTTAACAGATCGATATGTTATTAATGTGGGCTTTGCTAATCAGATCTCATTGTGTTCTTTTGTATGTTAAGGAGAGTTATTGAATTTATAAGAATCAACACATATTTTATAAGAAATGCTTTAACTAAGAACAATAAAATTATATGTGTAAAACACATAGTTGAGTCCTACTGTAATTGGATTGATTAGATTGTTAAGATAATATAATGTAATATGTTATTGTGCGAGCCACTTTAGTGATATAGTAAACTTTGTACATGTAAATTGTGTTATTTTTAATGGAAAACTGACAATCATAATACGCAAATGTTATAAGAAAACTTCCAAGGGCCTATGAAGTGGAATATAGTGCCATAAATATGGGTCACTAGGTAAAAGTAAAGACAGCGGTCCACCACTTTGAAGATGCTATATGTGGGACAAGAAAAAAATTAATAATTTGGTATCATGAAATTCAGTTTGGCACCGGACGAAAAGGAATCATAAGGGTTTTGTTATCGGGCGGAAGGCAAAAGCGACTCGGAAAGCAAAAGCGACTTGAGGCTGAGTGATGACTGATGACTAAACATTGATAATTTTTGTGGTAAAATAAAACTTTCAGTACACGCTCCTTAAGGAGCTCTGCACAAATGTATATATAGGTCTTAATTTTTGTGTTAAAATAATAAATCTATGTACAGTGAGTAAATTAACATTATACTCAATTATGTTATTTTCGTAATAAATACTTTATCTATAATTAAATATACCCAAGAGTTGCATTCTGCTGTTATTTGTACCTACCTGGTTTCTTACAAAGACTACGTTAACTGCAATTAAAAAAAAAAGGGACAAAATTCTATGTTTCGAATAAACAAGCAGGATTTTGTTTTCTTTTAAAATTTACTGGCGTTTTTGTGAAATAAATTGAATCTGAAATGAACGGTTAAAAGGGTTAGGTGTCGTGTTAAGTGTGAAACATAATAATATGATTTGTTTGTAACGCAACGAATAAGAAGCAAAGTTTCCCTGTAAATACAGACTTAACATATATTCAGTGTTTGAATAAAATTCAAATCTATAAAATTATAAAGTTGCGGGGATGCATGACGAAGAGCCGTTGTTTTAAACCAATTGATAACTATTGTAGGTAAACTGCAGTATTAACTTGGTGATTTCCGTGTACCGATAGCCACCTACTACCAAGCGAGACGTGAGCTAGTTTGCATATTTACGCAAAAAAAAAACAATTGAGATTGTAACGTAATGTTTACAACAGCATTATTTTCATAGAAAATCATAAAATTTCGTAATTCGTTTCGTTATGAAAAAATCAGACAGTTATACATGTTAATGCAAATAATTAAATGAGTGGTAAATTGGTACAAAGTGCAGAAAGTTTATAATACTTACATGTTGGAGTGCTCGAGAGGCGACACGAGGTCACGCGGCGAGATGCGACGTTGCTATTTGTGTCGGGAGCCTGCATCCGTGACCCACTTTAGCAACACCCCTTCCTGTTCCCCTAACGTATATTTTGGTCTAGGTTATCTGTTGTTTGAATTACTACTGTTTTTCGTTCGGTATTATTTTATTGGCGTTGATGGCCGAGGTGGTCATGGGT
This sequence comes from Bombyx mandarina, assembly GCF_003987935.1. The sequence continues at coordinate 1,547,872 of NW_021011516.1, read as the reverse complement.
CGCTGGTGTTAATTGGTTAGCAGAGCTCATAAAATGATTTGACAATCATCTTAATTATTATTATTAAAGAAAAGCTTAATTAAGCACTGAAGACTGGAACTTAATTAAGCAATGAATTTGTAGATTCGGTTAATTTTTTTATATAAGTATATTTCATATTTCCTTACTAAATACAGACCGTATTTTTCTTTTTACCGTCTTCTGTCGCGAAGCAAAGTCTGATAGTAGCAGTCGTTACAATACAATCGAAACATGCCTAAAGTTCAGTGGGAACTTAACGTCTAGTGGACGGTGAGAACACACTCGTCTGTCCACTTCCAGTAATCAAAACAAAATTCTAATTCTAATATTGGAAACCACTATAATAGATACGGCGTTATTATTTCTAAAAATATCACCCGTGATATCTAACTAGTATATTATACAATATAGAATTCAAATGGGATAATTTACTAATTAACTTATTAAGGCAGGGTGTATTGTAAACCCGTGCGGCTATATTTCACCGTCTTTAGAATATCATCACGAGATCCTCGCGCAGAGGGCACGCCCATGGTACGCTGGACTACCGAATCCACCCATCAGACGACTCCTTCGCAATCTTGGCTGACGGAGGAAATGATGCAAACCACTCTACGTCGGCCATCACAGTTGGTAATTTAAGGCAGGCCACTGCTGTTCTGGGATACTCCAGTGAACCAGAACCAGTCTACCAGGTGGGAACGCGATACACCCCCAACCGATTGCTAATCACTCGATATCAACACTGCGGCACGTTAGAGTAACACCGCATTGTTCCCTAGTTTCTTTTTTAAAACATTTTATATATTTGCGAAATGTACTGGATACTATCGTAATCTTCTATAATCAAACAGCCGTGCTTATGCAATTGAGATCTAAATTCACAAGGCGCACTAGCATTCGCATGGTGTTTATATATTCCGGTAATCACGTAACTAATTGGAGGGTCTGGTTCTTTTTTTTAATGAGAGTAGACATAAAACCTATCGCACGGCCAGTTATAAAAAAAAAAAAAAGAAAAAGAACAAAAATAAAAAAAGAAGACTATCGCCGAACGCACCGCACGCATTGTACACGCACACGCCGCTTGTTTTTTCACCTAAATATTTTTATGGAATTTTACTACTTTTCTATTAAATTGCGAACTCTTACTGACGATCATACTCGTCGTTGCGCGAGTGGTATACCAGTTTTGTGAACAAACAATTTAGAAGAGTGCCGTCAAGTCGTCAGGCCGGCTGCCGCCATTACGCGTCGTCCAACAGTCACGTTCGTTGGATTCTGCAGCCTGTAAGAAGCTAGCGACGGGTTGGCAGGTAAGTACATCTACTTCTCATAACCTAGCCTCGGCCTGCCCTTCTTTTTGTTCATCTTTTAGTGATGCCCCTGCAGAAACTTCCCAAAATATAGAACCAGCGCACCGCCGTCGTGAAAATTTGTAAATAGTTTTTCCCATTACGGTCATAATCCAGTGCTGTTAAGGTTTTAATGTCCATAAGATATATAATGAGAGAAACAATTATCATGTAAATTTAGCATGTGCATCTCATTTTTTACAGATCAGTAGCAAGGTTTGTTTAAAATAAAGCATTTTAAATTTTCATATTAAATAGAACTAGAAGCTTTGCGCCACCGTGAATTCTGTGATGGCTAGTAATACCGCAGGTTGTTCGGGTATAAATGATTGTGGGTGATTTTACACCACCTTTCGACCGCCTCACTCCCCCTCTCAAAGTGCAGCGCCGACGCGACGTCGCTCCTGACAATCTGCGTGCTCTGCTTATTTTCACCCGTAATTCCTTTGGCGGAAATTGCCTTTATAAAGAACGAGGAGTTTAGTTTTGGAGAGAAGTGCCTGGCTAGATTAAAATTAATTGGATGTAATTTTAAGCTGAAATGGTTTGTGTATATACTCGTATGTTAAGGTTGATCATGAAATTTTTCCATGTTTGATTAAATACTATAGAAAACTAGACAAATACATTTAATTGAATTTACACAAATGACAAAGAATAAATTGGTTATAGGTAATTTTAATTTCAAGAGAATATAATACCTACACATTTGAGGAATGCACTTGTACTGTAAGGTAAATTTAGTAGCAAGACTAACTGAGACCAAGAATGTAATTCTACAAGTATGCAATCCTATTTATAGGTTTGGTAGGCAATTATTAATTTCCTGTAATTATGTAGTGTTGGTTGAGCCGTTATTGCGTTATTAGCTGAAAAGGTTGAAAAGGGTTTTCACCCGAATCGAAATTAATATTTTTTTGTAAACAAAAAAATTAATAAATAATATTTTTTTGTAAACAAAAAAATATATGTACACCTTTTTACCGAATACCTATCACATGACAAAAGCAAGTGTGGCTATTATATAAGTACCGATAGTGAGTCAATAACAAAATGAACGTACTAGTTCATTAAATTTATTTAATTAAGAAAGCCCAACTATCTGACTGCGCATATAAATAGACTAATGCAAGGCGCAGGATTTGATACAATATAATAATAATATGACCTTAGAAAATCTAATAAACAAATATATACTAGAATATTGACATGTCAATAAAATATAGTAATCTGTCGTTTTTATTATTTTTCTGTTCCCAGAATTGCTAAGGGTACTTAATCTATAAACAATAAATATATCTAACCTTTTATTAAATTGATTAGATTGAACTTGATACAGCCAAAGTACACACCATTGTCGATCTTTTACTACACGGGCTTCCAGCCAAATCGGTCGAGCTCACTACATAACTTTCAATTGGTTTTTATTATATTATTCTAGATAATCCAGTATTGTTTTATTTTGCCATAATATTTATTACGATGTTTTGGTTTTTATATGACTTAAATTTATAATTTCATATAAGAATTTCATCAAAACTATCCAGTATTATAAGTGCTAAGTATTAGGTACCTTAAGTGTGTCAATTGGAGGCTTGATGTGCGTGGCCCCCGCTTCCACCCGTTTGGGCGGTGAGCGTGGGGCAGGTCGTCGGATCGATACCCGACGTCTGGCCCACGACCTCGCCTTTCTTACCACCTTCCTAAATACTAATTATGTGCTTTGACACAGGCTGCACAGGCTCGCACTGAATGAAAGGAACCATGGGTGCCAACGGGAGCGTTATTAATGTCGTCGCGATGCTTTGTCTTGTTTGTTTGTTAAAGACGTCCTTTGGAATGTTTTAACCTCGTCGATGGTTGGTAGGTTTTGTTTCGTTTACTGTTACTCAGAAAATACAGATTTATTGTTTAGAATGTAGTTGTAACGTTTTACGGGAGATGAAACTGAATTTATATTTAAAGAAACGAAAATATTCTTTGATAATGTATAATTTATTTCAACAATTTTCTTGGATAATTTATTTGAAAGTACACCTATGACACCGAAAAGACTTAATCAGATACTAATTTTTTATCTATCAGAGTAGTTTAACTGCAGCGTATACCTAATATAAGGAAACAAGATTAAAAATGTATTCCCTGCACGTGGGCCATAATGCGATTTATCGGAGCAGGGTACAGAAGCACGTCGTGACTGGGATAGGTAGGTACTTCCAACAAAATACATCATAGGTGTTCCCTTTGTTATCCTATTCTTAGTTTCTGTAAACTGGATTTGTAACATTAAAATAAATTGTAGTTGTTCTTTCGAGATTATAAAATATGCCAAATAATTTAAATTAGGGTGTTAAAATAATATTATGTTATATTCGCGAAGGACCGTTCCCGGAAACGAAAATAAATCTAGATACTTCTGAAAATGTCTAGCACAATATAATTTAAACATCGTTGTGTTCGCTTTGGATCACGGTTTAAATATGAACTTGTTAAAACAATAATTAATAACCTATATTTGTTTAGTTAACCATATTAAGATGTTATTAGAGCCATTTTAATACAAAATATTTTAGTTTCGATTGACGAAAAATAAAAAGAGACAAAATTCATTAGCATTACGTGCAGTGGGAGTGCGGATTTGTCCAGAAACTTGATGCATCTTTGGGTGTGAGCGAGACACTTGCCAGCCTCGTACTTTCGGCAGACCTCCCTCCACCCTGAAGGGAGGTAATGGACGCATGAGGCTCCTCGGCCGTGCGCTGTTCGCTCTTTATGTTGGCTTGCACGCGTGCACCAGCTAGTTTCTTTGACGTACCTTTGTTGTGGATTCCAATTTCCGAGCGAACTCTATCGGTTTTGGGGATCGTTTTGAAACTTCAGCTTTTGAATTATGTATACCTAATGACTACTACGTTTTAAGTAAGTACAGGTCGATGTGTTTTTAATAAATCCACGAGTCCGATTGAAATGCTGAGGGATATAAGAGGCCTTGAAGATATTACAGAAGTAGTTTCTATATAAAAAATTAAAGGAGCACTATCTATCGATTTAGTATTACTTATATGTATTTCATTATATATGTACGTGTATGTATATGTTTATGTTATTATATTTATGTGTGTAATTGTGCATGTATATAGTCTGGTGTATATAGTCTGATATATTATGTATTAGTGTTTTTTTTATTATTATTGTTATTGTGTATTGTATCAATAAGTAAATTGATTAGATTGTACTCTTCTACCCACTTATGTAAAGCTCTCACTTTTTAAGAGCGGTTAGCTGGTAGATAACTCAATTGTTGAGTTAAGCTCGCCATTTTATAAGTTTTCGCTATTATTGTATTGTATTAACTGTGTGTACAATAAAGAATAAAGAATAGAATAGAATAGGATAAAAATAAAAATGTCTGACATTGAATTATAAAATACAATCAGAACACTAGCAGTAGATAGCTACAATAGGGAGTCTTATCATTAGAAAAGATCTCATAAAGACAACTGTTCTGTGAATACAAGAATTATCCAAGAAAGGAGGTTGGAGGATGTTGTATGCAGTGTACAGTGGAAATTCCTTTTTATTCGGCAACCCAAGCTCAAAATGATAATGCATTTCAATTGATTAATTTTAATCAAATTACTTTTTGAGCTCAATCATCTATTTTATTATTTTAACCGTATTTTTTATCCCTTTACTGTCGTTTCTAATCATGCAAATTTTTCAAGAAGGGTGGGTGGCGCTCTGAAACCGAAACTTGAATATCCACCCCGCGAAGGTCGTTCAAAAGTTCTTCTACGAAATGAATCCGCGCAAGCGAAACACTTTCATTTACTATTTGCTTTGAAAGTGCACACAAAATGAACAAAGATGTTTATAATGTAAACTTATGAACTTTAGCTACTCTTCGCTTGTTATGAAATTAATTAACTAGATCTTAATCATGTTGGCTTAGAGTACCTATCTACTCTGAGTATACTCAAATTGTAATAAATGTTTATTAGTGCCATTATACAACAAATAATAAATTTATGAAATCAGTTTTACAATCAATAAGACATTCGAATTGATTATAAAATTCATTTAGACCGAATCTAGAATCATGCAGAGAGATTGATGTACAAAAGTTTAATTTCATTTTCATAATGAATTATTGGTGGTAGGACCTCTTGTGAGTCCGCGCGGGTAGGTACCACCACCCTGGCTATTTCTGCCATGAAGCAGTAATGCGTTTCGGTTTGAAGGGTGGGGCAGCCGTTGTAACTATACTGAGATCTTAGAACTTATATCTCAAGGTGGGTGGCGCATTTACGTTGTAGGTGTCTATGGGCTCCAGTAACCACTTAACACCAGGTGGGCTGTGAGCTCGTTCACCCATATAAGCAATAAAAAAAAAAAGAATTAATACTACAATATTTATTATAGCTCCGATCTTATTATTCGTTCTTAGTAATGAGTGCAGCGTGAAAGCGTATCGGGCGGGTGCACTATCGATCTCCTTTAAATTAGTGTACGGATCGGTCGTCGTCTTTGTGAGGCGTCGGTTAGGGCCAAACAGACCAAAACAAGGCTGCCACCCTAACGGCGCCGCCCGCTTTGCTCACGACCTAGCCGTCCTTACCTCGTTCCGTGGCGTTCATTTCATGGTACGAGGACACTTCGAATTTTAAATTTGAAATTCGTATGCCTTGCTTGTAAATTTATGTCTCAACTGTCTGTAGATTTTGGCACGAGATATAACGCTTATACATACTAAGATACTTAAACTTTGTATGATTAAGGTGATTAAAAGAAAGAACTAGTGTTAAATGAGGAGGGTAGATTCAAAAGTAATTGATAGCATTTTGGTAACGTTATCATTTACTGAAACAAAATAAAACGAAATAAATTTTCAATTACATATTTGTAATGAAATTTTAATAAAACTCAGTCATAAGTTAAATATACCTACATATAGTATACAGTAGGTTAATTAAATTTGGATCAATTAGTAAGAGTACCTAAATATTGTAGCTCGTAGACATTTCGCAAAAATAGCAGCTTGCAATTATTATTGTGAAATTAGCGGGCCACAGCGGCTTACTTCGTAACGTTTATTTATAAGTCAGTTAAATCGCAAAATATTTTATTACAAAGCACCGGTTTGATAATCAATTTCGGTCGACTACTAACTAATATGTTGTTCGTAACATAATATTTATTCGATAAACAGTATTAATATTCTTATAAGTATTTAACAAAAGATCCAAGGCGCACAGCGTCCATCTATTGAATTAGTAAAGTCTGTCAAAGTGCATCGTCGTAGCACAAAGGTCGTTGCGTGGGAAACGGGGGTGGTGGGTTGTTGCCACCCACCACCCCGCATCGGTCTCGTGGGCTTGCACGAACTAAGCTTACAGCTTCAGAAATTTGTTATGACGCATACCCTTCTACGAGTACATAGTTATCGTATGAAAGTAAACATGTTTCGAACGATGAAATTTAACGAGATTGCGTTGTATGTGTATAATAACAATAGAATCTATATTCATTGTTTGGTTTAAATCTATAGTAAGCCTTGAGAAATTAATTGTTAAAACATTCTAGTGGTAGGTCGTCTTGTGAGCCCATACGGGTAGATACCTCCACTCTGCCTATTACTATTAGTATTACGTTCCGGTTTGAAGCGCGGGACAGCCGTTATATTATACGATTGAGACTTAGACCTCGTGTCTCAAGGTGGGTGGCGGCATTTACATAGCGATGACTACAGAATCCGGTAACCATTTAAAACCACGTGGGCTATGACCTCGTTCACCCGCAATAAACAAATAATATTCCGTTCAAATCCTTAATTTTATCAAGATTGTGTAATATATTTTTAAACTGGAATTCGAAAATCCCGACTATAGCGAAAGAAAACCTGTATGTCGTACCGGAAATTACCGGAACGATTTAAATTTTTGAAATTTATTGAATCCAATTTTATTCAGTACAAAGATTTTTTTTAAATAAAAGGTTATAATGTATAAGTAACTAAAATACATAATTTTAATGCTTTATCAATTACGAAAATATTCATTGCGAAGTGTCGGAAGGTAGTGTTGAAAAAGGTATTGAATGAATAACACTGATTTTAAATACTTACTAAACTTAATAATTTGCTAAAATGCAAATTGAAATTTGTTTCGAATCGCAGTCTATGTACGAATTCGCATATACGGATTTCTCTAAATACGAAATACACGAAACTTAGCACGTGTTCACAACCTACTTTCAATTTAGAAGAGGAACGCCATCGTATATTACAAATCAGACGCGCAATTTTTTTGTTGTTGTTGTAATTAATGCTAATATTATGCCAGCTGCTTACTTACGTTGCGAAGGGGTCTTGGTTTGTTAATCCCTTCTTTTTTTTGCTGTCGAAACTACATTGCAAGACTTCGACCTCTAAGATCGCATTCGTCTTGTGGTGTTTATTGATCCCGGTAGCTATTCACAGTAATTTCCATTTAGAAATAAATATAAATTATGCGTTTAGATTTGTTACACCTATTAAGATAAGAGAAATAAACGTTAACACTGGTAATTATGCAATTAAAAAACGTCGTGGAAGTAATAAATCAATTGATGAAGACTTGATAAGCCTTTTGAGTATTGGAAAAAAAAATCGTAGTTAATTTCGTAGTTATAGTGTTTAATCATAAACTTTTTTGAAGTGCATTGCGTGTTAACGGCACAGTGACGCATGTTGCAATGGTGTTGTCTACTTATTCCTTATATTCATAAAGAAAAATACTCTGGCAACTTGCTCTTATAGAATTTGAACATTTAATGTATATTTTTAATTGGTTTAATTTGAATGGTGCAGAAATATATTAGTATTATAGTTAGTCCAATTATAATAGTTATTATTTTGAAATATAAATAAAAAAATCCTTCACTCTTTGCTAGATTGTAATGCCATTTACAATAAGTGTCAATTTAAATGTAAATTGATACTTATTGTTAATAGCGTTTGAACATTGATTGTTTTTAAATAAATTCAAATACTGCAATCAAATTTTTGTTGTTGGTATATTTGGATTTATCGAAGTTAAAAATATTGGGGAACTATTTTTTTTTATTTTTTATTGCTTAGATGGTTGGACGTGCTCACAGCCCACCTGGTGTTAAGTGGTTACTGTAGCCCATAGACATCCACAAACGCATTACTGCTTCACGGCAGAAATAGGCGGGGTGGTGGTACCTACCTGCGCGAACAAGAGGTCCTACCACCAGTAAAAAATCGGATGATAAGTAAAAACATCAGTCTACATTTTTCTGCAGTCATCTACAAAACTAAAATGTTTAAAATGATGTTATAAATTTCGCTGTAAGAATTAAATAAAAAAAGTCATCAAGTAAACTTCTGTTACATATTGAAAGATAAATACATTTATGTAAGCTATAAGGCTATAACGGGGAAAAAATTGAGATTATGAAATCGTAAAAGTCGAATTACATCGAAACAGTTCATTGATCTCATTTTCTTCAACACCTATTCCAAATTAACTTATAAACGTTACGTTGTCTGCTTAGTATTGTAAAGTTGACAGGGCAATGACGTCGGCGGTTCAACGGTTCTTGCTCCCCCCATCTCGTCGCACCCCCGGCCCCTTCATTGCTGGCGGTCGACGCTCTACAAAAGGAAAAAGAAAGATAAAGGATAATCTATCACGGCCGAGGCTCGCCTCGATAAAAATGAACGATTAGAGTATACTCAAAATCGATGGCTTCAAAACGATTTCCGCAAGCACTATTGTAGGTTTTTAACCACTCTGAACATGGCGCGACTAAATTTGATTAAATGTTTCTACTTAGATATAATTTCAATTGTAAATGAATTGAAACTGTAGTTTCAACACGTAATTTCGGTGGACGCAAGAACCGTGCCAAGTTTAAATTTAATTTTAATGAACTGAAATTTCATTGATTGCTCACGAAAATTCAAGGTTTGAGTTCATCAATCTTTGACCTGGGAAAGAGGAGGCATAAGCAGTTTACAGGGTGCATGTGAATTTAATATCGGCAAGTGAAGTTCAATGGCCGGGCATAGTCCTACGCGCTACGTAGCTACGCCGTAGAACATTCGCGTGTGTACTGCTTAGTGTTTAGGTAATTGTCTTTTTTTAATGGTCGACAAAATATATGGTTTAAGTTTACAATTAATTATATTTAAATTTAAGTGATATATTTTAAGTTTAGAATTATGTAACTTATCAAATTTTGAGTTGAACGTATTGTGTATATAATTATAGGAAAAAAATCTGCTATAAGCTCATATTCCATTATTTTTTCGTGTGCGGCGTTATATTGACATATTTTTCTTTTCACTATGTTTAAGGAGTATTTCGCAGTAGGCAGACACTGAAAGAAAGTGACATGTATCGGGCCCAATGCTCGGCTGCCTTCGAAGACAATAAATAGTTGTTTTAAAAATACTTTATGTTATGCTGTTTTTTTCGGAATTATATATGAAGTATTAGTATATTATTTAGAATTGAATTACGGGAAAGCCACATTTGAATGTATCCGAGCAGAATTATTTAAAAACTATAATTGCCCGAACATTATTAATTTTATTACCGATCCGAAATCCAGATATTTTAATTCTATTTTATTTATCTTTTCAAAAGGTGTTTAAATGATTATTTATTACAATCGTCACCGGGTGGAACCTCGGGTATAATTACAAATAATAATAACAAAAGTATAAATACGGTAGCGTATTTCTTTGTTTATCCTGCCACGGAACAATGTATTGATACATTTTTTTCTAAATCTCTTTCGACTTGTCTTGACTGCAGAGTTACTGACGTATGTAGGCTCCTTTTTAGGTGGGCAAAAAACCGCATGTAAACCGACCAATATAGAAATGAATGCGTTACAATGTAATTTGAAGAAAAGGTTAATCTCATATTTTTGAAAACATTTTGATTATCGTAAATAATGGTTCAATGTTAATTTGTAAGTTGATTTCATGACTTTTTAGTATTTTCATTATTTTTTCATGAACTTAAAAGATTGTTTTAAACAAAGTCTGCTTTATGAAAGAAAAAAAAGATACAGTACAAAAATGAGGAAGCGACAGTTTCGATGAAAACATCTTCATTAGTTTTGACATCTCACAAAAAGATCGGTTCGTATCTTGTTTGTAAAAAGAAATACTGAACTCACTTGCAATAAACTGTGCTGATTGTTCATTTTTTGCTGAATTATTTTAAATCGTAGCTCACTACCGCTAACTCTTATAAGCAAAAAATGTATCGCAAATAAGATTTTATTTTGTTTTTGGGGGTGTTTTTTTATTATGAACGATTTCATTACAGAGAACAAGGAAATGACTTCAGCAATACATTTCTTCAGTTGTTATAAGTTCGACAAGTATTTTTTGCATTAGTCTGTGGCGAGCTACATAAAAAATATATCTTATTGTCTTAGTTTTTTTTTTTGTTTTCCGTAGTTACAAAACAGAAACTGCATTTCATCGTGCCTGTTTATGTGTGTATCATAGCCATTTTACTCCTAGATGTAGATATTTTAAGGATGAGTTTTGAAAGATTTTCTATGAACGGCTACTCAAGGGTGTGTTTATTATGAATTAAAACAATTAGAGGTATTTTTAGTTGGAGTATTTTATTTATATATTCCATAGAATGTACGCTTCTAACGTTCTAAAAACGATCCCTATCCTCCGACTTGCATTAGAAGTTTTTAATGAAATATTCAGTGATTTTTAGTTTAGAATATTAGTTAGATATTCTCTTAGGCACAGATGTTACAAAGTTTTTTACAGCGTTAAAAATGTTTGTGGGTAACCGAATCGAAATGGATTCAGCATTAATATAGGCAGCCGCTTTGCTGTGCCCCTGAAATACTTGAAGTGACGGTGCTCATTATTAGATAGGCTGTATGCTCGCCTGCCAACAACAATAATAAAAAAGCCTCCGCGAACCAACACAAGCATCTGATTTTGATTGTATATATATATCCTTGGTCTTATCTTCCTTTTCCTTACGCGTTGATAATCCTCAATGCTGAGGGTCGTGACCTCCTTTAAGTTTCTCCTGGATTATCCTGCGGTAGCCTTGCCTGTCTTCGACTGCGCGGATGGCGTCGTGGACTGAAGTGTTGTATCTAAACCGATTTTAATAAAATTTGGGATGAAAATATTTTGAGTGTTCGGAAATTACTTGGGATAAATTATCATCTTACTGCTGAGGATGGGTCTCTACCCATGTGATATATTATGTAGTGTAGATGTAGTCTATCTTTAATACATTAGAGTTGGAATGAAACTACATTATACAAATTTGTAATCGAGAATACCGGAACCTAAATAACCGATTTTAATGTTTTTGCCAGTTTCTTTGTATATTTCTTCTTTCGAGCATCACAGAAAAACGACTGGACCGATCTTGATGAAACTTTTTTATGTTGGTTAGCTTATGATCAAATTTAAACGAACGGCTGATATTATTATTTGAGTAACTTGACAGTTGCTAAAGTTACAACTAACCAGACATTTTCAGAATCAACAATATGAAATTATGTAATTATAATATATTTAAAATGGATTGATAATTGTCTAAAGTCGATTTCCATTTAGAGTAGGTTGCTTTTAATAGATTAAAACGATTTTACTCAAATGAAATATATAAATTTTTTTTTTTTTATATTTTTTTTTTTTTTCCCTCCCCTGGGGATGGAAGGCGGGGCATGTCGGAGTCGAACTGACTAAAACCTCCTGTCGCTCAACAACCCGCGTCCGAACCTCGCATGAGACAGAACCCATGAAAAGGCAAAGGGGGGAAAGTGAAGCGTTTAGTGCGGAGCACATCTCTCCCATCACCCTCCCCCTCGGGACGCCGGACCGGCGGTCGTCGGCGCCACGACCACCANGTCCCTTCCAGCTTCACCGCGACGAACCCTTGGCCCCTGGTCACCATCGCCAGGGGGGGGATCGCCGCGTCCCTTCTTATGACTATGGCCGCCAGGCCGCCGTCGTCCCCAAACCAGCAATCATTTGCCGGGGGAACGAAGTACGGCTCGGCGACCACAGCCACATCTATGGACCACTCCGCCATGCTCTGAGACAGCAAGTCCTGAGCTCTGGCGGAGTGGTTCAGGTTTCCTTGGAGGAAGCGATAGGTGCGGTCCATTACTGTTGAACCACATCCATCGCCCCCTCCCTTTCACTGCTGCCCCCGCCCTCCGGCACCGGCACCGCAACGGGGATTACAGCGTTGGCCAGTGCTCCTCTGGCCAACCTTCTCTTTTGCCGGCGCTTTGATCTCCGGCGCCGGTTTCGTTCGGTGTTGTTACCGGACGGGAAACACGCCTTGCCTCCCGCCCGGTGGTTTGCCCTGCGCCCGGCCGCAGCGCACGGAGCGCAGTGCGGGGTGGCCGTGCAGGACGCTGCTTTGTGGCCGGGCTGGCCGCAACGGAAACAAAGACCGCTGCGGTCAACCGAGCTGGTGCACCTAGCGAGGCCGTGCCCCGTGCTAAAGCATCGGAGGCATCGCCAGGCACGTGGTTCTTGGAGACGCACGTGGGCCGCTATCCAGCCCACGCGCAGTCTCCCCGGATCCCCCGTCGATCTTCCCGGTGGAGCGGTGGCCAAGGAAGTGGCCGCCTCCACAGGGCAGCGCGCCCACGCCGATCTGGCCCCGGAGTACCTTGAGCGAAGTTCGCCCACGGTCACGCTCTCCGGAGCACATCCCCCCTGGGCGGCTATCGCGGCTGCCACCTCTCCCTTGGTGGCGCAGTCGTCCAGGCCGGTGATCCTAATCTCGGCCATCCTCACCGGCCTGTGCACGCGCACCTCTTCCTCCGGCAATGCCACGCGGAGCGTCGCCACTAGTTTGTCCGCGATGCCAGAACTATCGGCACCGGGACACTCCAGCATTTTCGCCCCATTGGCGGTCTGCCGGAAGCGTAGACCTTCCTCTGCCCCGATTTCGGTCAAGTTTACAGCTGCACGCGCCCGGGCCATCACCTCATTATAGGTGAGGCCCTTTTCGGCAGCGGCCGGCAGCAAAGTCACTACCACGGCAGCCAACCCCGCTGCGCGCGGCTTCTTCCTTTTGTTTTTCTTTTTGCCAGCGGCCGGTGCTCGACCCTCGCGGGGAGCAGTCACGGCCGCCAGCGCTGTGTTTCGGGATGTAGCGGTCGGCGCTCGACCCCCTCGGGGAGCTGCCAGAGCTGCTATCTGTCGCCGTGCTGTGGTGCCCCGCTTCACCACTTCTGTCCAGCCCTCGTCCATGCTTAACGGGGGCGGAGGAAGGGGGCGAGGCTGTGGTTGGGATCGCGGGCCGGGATTCTGGGCACCCGCACCTCTGATATTCCGGCCTCCACGTCGTGCCACCCTTGCGGATGGGGCAGGAGTGGAAGTCGGCTGGGCGGCCTGATCCCGTAAAGCGGTCGTGGCTGTTGGTGCCGGGACGCCATCTCCGGAACCAATCGAGGAGCGGAGCATCTCCTCGAGGCCGGCAAAGTGTTTGCGGACCTCAACCGCCACCGCCCGCGAGATGCAGGCCGCCATTTTCTCTCTGCTTGGCGGCTCTGCAGGCCTGGGCCGCGGCAGCGCCGGCCACTCGTCTATCATCCTCGCCAGTGGCGAACGGATATCTTCAGCCTGCGCTGGCGCAGGCCTTAACCTTCCTCTTTGTACGGATGCAGGGGTGGCCGATATTTGGGGAGGCGGCGCAGGCCTCAACTCAACCCTCCGCGGGGGGTGAGGGAGCGCGGGAGTAGGCACTCGTGGAACAGGGGCCACAGAAGTAGGCGCTGGCATGGGCGCCGCCACACTCATCACGGGTCGTGAGGGCACGCTGGTATCCATCTTCCTCGCGGGAGGCCCAGAGTGTGCCAGCGCAGGCATCGGCGACAAGGGAGTCCCCTCTTGCAAGACGGGGGAGTTCCTCAGAATGCGACTCTCCATAGAGTCCAGCTGCGCGACGAGTTTGGACATGGTGGGGATCAACTTTGTCCTAACCATAGCCGCTCCCTCCCGGAGCCTTTTCCGGTAGCTGCTGCCTGGCTCGGCGCCCTTGGCAGCCACGGTCGACAGCAGCTTAGCCAGATTGACCAGCGCAAGGTCGAGGTCGCGGAATGCCTCGTCCCCGCTAGCCAGGGACGCGGCCGACGTCGACATCGACTCCACCGACGTCGCTGGTGACACTGCGCCCCTCCTCCTTACTGGTGCCCACTGGGGAGCGGGCATCGTCTCTTTCTTTGCGGCAGGCCCCGCAACCACCGGAGCCACCTCCTCGATGGCCATCGTCTTTTCCGGCACCTCGGTGCTGGAGGATGACGCGCCGCCGTCGTCGGACGTTGATAGTGGGGTCTTCCTTCGCCCCCTTTTTTTCCCCACCGATGGTCTGGTGGGGTTGACCGCACCCGAGTCGCTGGCGAGCGCAGAGCGCATCGAGCCGGCGATCGGGGAGCGCCTCGGTTCGACGGGAATTCCGCTGCCCGTCGCACAGCCTCCTTCATCCTGGCAATTGTTGCCCCCCCCAGAATACGTGGGGCAGCGTGCTTCCACTGAGGTGGAAGCACGGAGGGATTCTCCGCCCGACTCGCGGGCGGGGTACCCTCCTGGGGTACTAACTTTGTACAATTGTCCATCATTTCTATTTATTCCTTTTTTATTAACCAGGGGTTTGGTCCCCTGGGATCTACGACACCCTCGCGACTGGAAACCCTCCAGCCATACATCCCATCGCCGGGTGTCGAGCTTGAGATTGGGGCATTTTTGAAGAGGTTTGCGTCCTCGCGGCTCCGACCAGTAAAGGCAGGAGCCCCCGTTCCCCATGACTGGGGTTTACGGTTTGGCCGACGGTGGCCGAGGCCTGTCCGTCGCCCACAACGCGGTGTGGAGCCACGCCGGCGAGCCGGTACCTCCCATATCAGGAAGGCTTTCCCCTGTAACCGAAGCCGGGGACATGGCAACTCGCAGCCGGAAGACACAAAAGTGCCGCCGGCTCATCAGGCTCCCGAGAGCCAACCCCTCATCCCCTGAATGCCTCCCTTTGCCAGTGCAAAGGGCGTGGGGAGAGAGTCCCTCGCTCTCTCTCAAGGAGCGCCCGCTGTATACGGAGGCAACCAAGGAGAGCTGGGCGCAGTTCTCTTGGTCGCGGCGTCCCACACAGATTCCTCTGCACGCGATTTTAGGGACGCACGCTTAAGCCCCACCGCCACGACAAGGCGGAACTACATTCGGTGGGGCAAATGAAACTTGAGAATATTTTTTTGTAATAAACAACATAGCGTCCTATTAAGTCACGTCGATGTACAAAAACTCACAATGACGCTAACCCACAAAACCCGCAAACGGCTAGTGAAGTAAATTGTTAATCCAGCTGCAGAACGCTCTGACGGATCAGAGTGTGCCAACATACAAAATATAGCGATACATTAACATTTAAAATATCACTATTCGATAATAAGCATTTGCAAAGAAAAAAAATAGTTTGATAGCTTAATGTTATGTTTTTTTTAGATATTAGTAAATTAATAATTTAATTAATTTATATTATTAAACAGCAATTTTTCTACCTTTCAATAAGTTAGAAGAGGAATAATTGTATTTTACAGTCTGCAATAATAAGGAATAGTCAGTAGTGATTTTCAGAGAAACAAACTCGAGCACTTTGGAAACCTTACGCGATTAGATGAGCGAAGTCTTGAAGTGAACTTCGCTTCTCGTTTAGGTAGTATGCACGCCACATTTTTATCTCGCCTGCGTCTCGTCTTCTCGTTATCTGTTGCTAGAGCTCCAAGCACCGAGAAAATTATATAACTGAAAGTCTTTAAAATAACTTCCATTCCTTTTTTGAGCTTTTATATGATAATCTAAGTTGACTGTTGTTGAGAATTACATTGTTTATCTCAAATGATTAGTTTGCATTTCATTATTATTAGATTTCCATGTTGTCTTGCTTTGTTTTTGTGAAAATTTGCCTTTGACCTACCTAAGCGAATCGGTTCCAAAGTTGCAATCTCAGTTAACTGCTTATTTAAAGTAAACGTAAAGTATTAAGTAGTAAGTAAACGTAAAGTATTACGCAATAGTAAGTCAATATATGTGAATGCGATTCACGTTCCATGCCGATCGAAGCGATCTATATTCAATCGAGGCCGGGAATCGTGCGAGCTTATACATCTTACAAAATTCGTGTAACGCACAGAATAAATCGAGTTACTACCATTAGTAAATAAATCATGTATAAGGATGCCAATCAAGATGCGTCATAATGCTATCGAGGGATTACTCCAAAACCAAAATTCAGTAGAGAACTACCTGGAGGTTAAGATAATACAGACAGAACAATTTGTATAAGCCATTTGGTTAGGGCCCTCCTTCGCAAGACCTTTCGACGCTGGGGAGGTCTTATAAGTATAACATGAATCGCAGAATGGATAAAAATTATTAATCTAATCTGATATTACTTTACATAGTATTGTCTTCATTTTTAAAGCAGTTTTACACCTTTAAGATATTGGTTTATAGTTTCCGAAATGCTAAACTATTTTATGACCACAGGTCACCGGTTAAATAATTTACCATAACATAAATAAAATTATGAATAGTATAAAAATATTAAATTGAATTGATTAATTTACAAAATATCGTGTCGTATCTTTGCATATAAATAGGATTCTATGTTTCCATATACCTATGCGTCTCACGGACCATTTAAAAGTGTCAGTGCAGTTTTTCACGGTTTGAATTTATAAAAAAAAAATTAAGATTAGTAAGTATTTAACATTATTTGCGCATCAATCATATTTACATACATATTGTATTTCTCAAATAGAATGTATTCATAAAATTATTTTTTTCTGTTTATTTTCTCAGAGGAATTGTTCATGACCTATCTCCTTTTTACTCACCAGAGCAGAGTTCCTCCGTAATTTCTGGAGCCACTGCGTTCATAAACAGTAAGTTTCCAGTTAATGCTAGGCGGATCAAGAGCTTCTTCATTCAATTATGCATAAAAAATATGTTGGTAGTAAATACGAGTACCTATGTAAACTTATATAACATGGAACGCTGGAGCGTGGTGTCGCCACTGTCGTCCCAGGGCCATCGTTCTCAAAGATAACGTCACGAAATGTTCCATTTTTCGAACGATATCTGATCATCGAATAGTCTACGTGTTGTTCCGACCGTCTACGTCTGAAATTTTATCTAAACTTCATTTTCTTTTCTATATTACTATCCAATACAACTGTAGCCGCAAATTGAGATATGCGAAGAAAACAAATGAATCAGGCAGGCGTACTTATATTTTAATTTGTTTAAAAGAGCAGAGCACGTTGCCACGTGGGCCGTATGCTCGGCTGCCTATACGGCATTAAAAAAAAAAACGAACGAATATTTTTGCAATTAAATGTTTGAATTAAATTAGTTTCAAATTCTTAACATTCACGTTATCTTTAAATTGTCCCTTTAATTTCGTGACTATACGATGTAACAATATTATTACTATAAATGCGAAGGTATTTTTGTTGGTTTGTTTATTAATTTTTTATTTTATTCACGCCAGAACCGAGAAGTGTATTGACATCATTTATTTGCAAAGAAACGTTTACTATTATAAAAGAGCCTAGTTTTATTCACAAAAATATCATGTGTTGCATTATTCTAAAATAATAAATTAACGAGTGAAACTGCGAAACACGCTCTGCAAAATATAACTGTAAACAACTTAAAATAAACCTTTCGCAACTTAATGACTTTTTTTTATTTAAATTCTTTTTTTTCTTTTGTGTTTGCACATTAGTCAAATTGATTGTATTCATAGCCTTGTTCTGTATTATAGAGCTATAAAATTTATGTTAGAGATAATAAAAATAGCCTGTGGGTGTATATTTGTGAATGTTTAAAATGCTAATTTTAAATTCAAAACTTTTTTTACATATTTTTTTAGTAATTGATATTTTTTATGTATAGACCCAGTTCACTGTCTACCGTCCGATATGAAGCTATGGAAGCCCACGGGCATCGCAATGTGATTGTTGGTGCCTACTTTGCAACAATAATTAAATCTCATAGGCCAATCCCTGTCTTATCTTTGAACAGGATCTCGTAATTGCTTCATTTCAGAAATAAATTTACCTTTTTTTTAATGTTGGGGAATCCGTTTACGGATACCCGTTCGATAGGGGTAACAGACATTGTTATGTCGAATTCCAGCGCCTCCAGAGAAGAAGAGGGAGAAGAGGAAGACCCAAGTCCTCCTCTACTTCCAATTCCTGCCGAGAGACTATGCCTTGAGATAGCCACGCGAGGCTCTGTGCGGAGTTAGCCACGCAAGACTGACTACCGAGTAAACGCCATCGAGCTCCACTATTCCGATTCCACGAAACACGCGGTACCACAGAATACGCATCGAAAGTTCGCCTTCGCCGGTACCCGTCCTGATAATAGGACGGGACGTCATCTTGGGAGACACACTGCGAGCGGCGCACAGGCACCAACTTGCGCTGTCTCGCCACGGGACCGACAACCCCTACGGGAAATGAACGGGAGTATCGTGCCTGCACCGCCTACCCCGCCTTCTTCACTGAGGAGCCGAAGAGGGATCCCACTCACTTTTACGCTCTTCAGCCTTACGGAGCACCATGAACAGGTCCCAATCTGGCCATGTCCTCCAATGAACTCTGGTCCTCTTGTGGCGGGTAGCCATCATACAACGCAAGATATTTGACAGATGCCTGAATCTCGCTTACGACATTTTCAAGATAAAGCGCATATATACAAGTTCCGAACAACAACATTCGGACCGTCGGTCTACCGAGCAATATCATCCGCTCGGTGGAAGATCTTCCCTTTGTCGTCTAAGCCTTCCCAAACTGGTGACCCCGACGTGATGTGAACACGCAACCTTCTGATTCATCTTCAGCGCATCAAGAACTCCGGCTACCACAATCCCCCCGCATTCTCGCAGATAAAAGCACGTCATTGACAGTCGTCCCACAGCAAGCCAGCATCGCAGCCTCAACAGGACCATCGCAGCCGACTCACCGCGCTTCCTGGTCCTACGGCACGCACCTACACTGCCTCATCGCGCAGCATTCAAGCTCAGTCTCGACTCACCGCAGACTTCGAGCAGCACTGGCGACAATCACGCAGCATTCAAGCTCAGTTTCGACTCACCGCAAACTTCGAGCAGCACTGGCACTTGCAAGCTAATCTCAGCACGGACAACGATAACTAAAAATGACACGACCTCCAGTCTCGGAGGGGAGTGATGTGGCGGGTAGCCATCATACAACGCAAGATATTTGACAGATGCCTGAATCTCGCTTACGACATTTTCAAGATAAAGCGCATATATACAAGTTCCGAACAACAACATTCGGACCGTCGGTCTACCGAGCAATATCATCCGCTCGGTGGAAGATCTTCCCTTTGTCGTCTAAGCCTTCCCAAACTCTAACATGCGGGCGACGACAGCCCGCAAGGAGAGGACTCGAAATCTCGCCGCGAGTGCTCCCAACGCGGGTACGCTTCGAGTACGTGCCGAGCGTCATCGTCCGGATGGCCGCATTAGTGGCAATCCAGATGACTGTGTCCTGCACCGGCATACCGCAGCCAAACCTCGGCTTCGAGATCCTAAGGAAGGGAACCGGCGAGGGCGTAGGCGTCCTCTCGAGAGATCGTACAGTATCCCCTGATGATCCTCACCGCGAGCGTCCGGCACGCAAGCCTATCTCAAAGCACTCTGGTGATCAGTTACAGGCATTGGGCTGTGAGGGCCGTCTGTCACAGATAATAAAAAAATCATTCACTTTTTTTATTTTTAACACGTTCTTGCCATATAGATCACCGGTGCCTACATGGCGCACTGAAGTAATTATGTCGATTTCTGTTACTAAGCGCCTAGATTGCCTAGCGTTGCCGTCTTTTGTTTTTAATGTATGTTTTTATTTAGTCTTTTAGGTCTCTTAGAAATAGATTCATCCTCAGTATTTTCGGATTCGTATTAAGGTTTTACTACATATTTCGGCGCCTTAGTAAAAGATCGAAGAGAGAAATCGACATAATTACTTCAATGCGCCACGTAGGGCACCGGTGACCTACATGGTAGTCAACGTATTAATATTGAATTATTATGATAATAGTGACTAAAAACAGAAAAAAATAAAATAAAATATACACATAATAAAAGTGAATATTTAATGCGATTTGAATTGTGTAGGCTTCCATTTTGCGGCCATTTAACCGACCTACACACTTGTTCGTTTTTGTCCGCTCCTATTATAATGACGGCTTAGGCACTGTTCACATTGCTACTTAAATATTCGCGTAGAAGAAATAAAACTAGCTTACGCATTCACGCGTGATGTTGTTGCCAAAGGTCATGGACACTATAACATGAATGATCGCCAAGAGAATGTAAAGCGCAGACTTTATAAATTTACGGAATTATGATCTCTCGTGGATAACTATTGGGCAGGATGATGCTTGCCAATTTTTCTTGTTCTCAGTCCACTTATAAAGCTAACGCCGTCGTTCGTCTTGAAAAATGAGGTGGATGCCTTAATAGAATTGTAATATCAGAACTTTATTCAACGCAGTTCAGAACTCTATTGAATTACGGCAAATAAATATATATGTAAGTATTTGTGTATATGAACGTAATACAACGTACGCACGTAAGAATCTGTATTTCTGTGGCGTGATTCGATTATTTACATATTCAACAATTACAAAATTTAATTCATTTTTTATATGTGGACGAGCTCACGGCCTCCCTCGTCTTAAGCGGTTATTGGAGCCCATAGACATCAATAACGTAAATACCGCCATTCACTTTAATATATGAGTTTTAAGGTCTCCGTTTTTACAGTTCAACAGCTGTCCCATCCATCAAACCGAAACGCATTACAGTTTCACGGAAGAAAATAGGCATGGTGATGGTACATATTCGTGCGGACTCAGAAGACTACCTACCAATTTATTCATAAATGCAGCTCCAAAATTTATACATAATTTTTACGACGAAATAATTTGGTAAATCTGGGCGCATAACAAATACAGTGATCTGTTTTGGCAAGCGTGCCTAATAGAGTATAACTTCGAAATAAGGGTTATTCAAAGACGAAAGTATGACTTCATGTTTCAAGGTGAGCAGTGGCAGTCGATTTATAGAATCCTGGTCTTTGTCGCTGTATAACCGTGACGAGTCAGGTCGTTCCACCTTCGAGAATAATAAAATAAAAATCGGAGAAGTGATTTTCCGAGATTAATTTTGAAGTTGTTCATATAACTTACAATCACAATTGAAACTAAATTCTGAGCTTAAGAGACGGAACTCACGACGTGCCACTGAAATGTCTAATATTTCACTCAAAAATAATGAACATATTTTATCTCGTTGAAACAAATTTTAGCGGATAGTTAAATTTTTCCAATTTCGATGGTTTCTTGGAGTCTTTTTTTCTCGCGTGCGTCTCACATAGTATGAAAAATATTTAGGAACGCATATTATTATGTTAAGACTTTACACAAAGATTTCTCACACGCTTATGTTCTCAGGGAAAATAAGATATCGAAAATAATAAATTTATTTATGTGCTCGTTTTTGTGGAAATAGTATTTAAAATACGAAGAATGGCTTAATTGTATTTTTTTATTTGTTTTAGGATTTTTGGATAGTTTTATATTTTATACTTTATAATAAAAAAAAGTGATTATTTGCTATAATAATATTGTAACACAAACTAATATTAAATTACAAAATACGTTTCATTTCTGTGGATTCTTTTCGTGTTAATTATAAATGATTATAAAAAGTAAAAAAAATCCGATGTTTAATTCAGTGTGAAAGAATCCTTAGAAATTCTTATAATCAATAACATAAACTACAAGCCGGCTTTACAACGGCTATTTGAATTAAGGTTTAAAGTTTAAGTCCATTTAGGCCTTCGTATCCACTAGAAATATTCAGATATTTATATCTATACCAGATATTAGAAAACACTGTTTGAATTTAAAAAAAGCGATCGATAGATATTTTTATCCTAACGTTTTTTTTGACACACTTTGTAGAGTCACACTGTGTCAATAAGAATCAGCTGACGCCAATGAGGTTAATGCCCTCGTCTAATTCTACTAACTGGAAGACGATATAATATAATAAAAAGATAAAATAAAAATATATATTCATTTATTGCATTGTAAAGAAAGGTCAACTGAGACCATAGATCAAGAGAGTAATATGAAATCAAGAAATATCAGGTAGGTAGTCTAATTCACAATGGGATAACGACTGTCTTACTGTTCAAAACAGAACGTATTACTACTTCGCGGCCGAAATAGACAGGATAGTGGCACTTACCCGTGCAGGCTTATAAGAAGACCTACCAGTAATTATGCAAATTATTAAATAATTAACGCGAGTTTGTTTTCTTTATCATGAAAGTTATTCGTGAACATGTCGTTGCTGCACACCAGCATAGTTGCATCGTTCGATACTAGTACGCCAGCCGTCTCATCTTTTAAGCCACGATGACATTTAATTTATTTATCATTTACATTGTATTCACGTGTGTACGTATTTCGAATTTAGTAAATAGTAATATTTATCAAACCTCCACAGTCAGAACTGAAGGTAGCAAGCGGATGCCGCCTTAATTAGAGGGCATTGATCTCTTGCGACAGCTGTTTTTTGCTGACATTGTGTCAAATTTATGCCTAGCTTAGCAATTGGTTGTTATTTTATGTTTATATTGAAATTAGTGATGTTAAACGTTCCATATGCAACTAGAAAAAAGGCCAACTAGGAAAAAGAAAGAAGGGAAGATATAATAGATTGGAAGAAGATATAAAGAAAGTAGCAACCACAAACTGGGTGAAAATTGCCCAATACTACCTGGAGCCACTGCGGTCATCCACAGTGCGTTTCCAGAGATCTTTTTTGCCACGTACCACCCGGCTATGGAATGAGCTCCCCTCCACGGTGTTTCCCGAGCGCTATGACATGTCCTTCTTCAAACGAGGCTTGTGGAGAGTATTAAGTGGTAGGCAGCGGCTTGGCTCTGCCCCTGGCATTGCTGAAGTCCATGGGCGACGGTAACCACTCACCATCAGGTGGGCCGTATGCTCGTCTGCCTACAAGGGCAATAAAAAAAAAATCANCCCCCTCATATGTCGGTCTGGGGACCGGCGAGGGGGACCTAAGAAGACGTCGTGCAAGCTGCTCTGCACGCGTTTTACGCAAGAGCATCCGGGTGATGGAAGGCCGGCTATCCTCGACCCACGCTGGTTCTGACCCAGCGGGGTATTCCGTAGGATAGCTCACTCTAACCGGCGCCATCTAGGCGGGCTCCGGATAGCCTGTCGACCGAGAGGGCTGGTGGTCGTGGCACCGACGACCGCCAGTTCGGCGTCCCGAGGGGGAGGGTGATGGGAGAGATGTGCTCCGCACTAAACACTTCACTTTCCCCCCTTTGCCTTTTCATGAGTTCTGTCTCATGTGAGGTTTGAACGTTGGTTGTTGAGCGACAGGAGGTTTTAGTCGGTTCGACTCCGACATGCTCCGCCCGCCGTCCCCAGCGGAGGGCGGAAGTCCGGCGATTTCCTCCTGACCAAAAAAAAAAGAAGTTAATTAAACGTATAAATCACATTGTTTTTTTTTTCGTTTTTATAAGTCACGAAGTATGAAATAAAAGGCTTTTTTATTTTTATTTAGGGGTATTTATTTATTCAAAATGGAGTGGTCAGGATTTTACAAGTGCAGGAAAAGTAAAGAACAAGAACACATGTAATGAATGATTGAATGTCAATCTGTCATATGACAATTGATAGTTGTTTAAATAATTTTTCGGTTAATGGACGTTTTGAAATGTGTGTTAAAGAATTATTGAAGAAAGGGCATTAAATGTTGTTTCTTGTTGTTTAGAAGAAACGCAATTTCGTCTTTTCTTATTTAAACACCGTAATTACCATTATACACATACACCCAGAAAATATTTTTAAACAAAGTGACCGTGAATCGAATCCGGAATCGATGCTTAATTAATCAGTGCCTTACCTAGACAGACTAGGTGATATTATTACCGCTCAGGTGTCGAGAAGAAATTCCTTATGTCCGCCTTGTGTGTATAGGTTTTATTCTTCCTTATTTATCAATGAGACTGGCAGAGACGTAGGATGTAAAAAAAAAACATTTTTAATAAGTATTTATTCCTGAATTCTGTCTTTGCATAACTGGCACTTCATTCTAGTTCATACTTTAATAAGGTAGTGTCAAATATCCTAGAGGATGTTTCTGCAGGAACTGTCAGGTTATGAACAAGAATGCAGCCTCTCTGGGAACCCTTTTTCAAATAATTAATGCGATAAAATAGTGCGAGAGGCGCGAGCGCAGTGCAGCGCGTGACGAACCCGCGGCCGCGGTCACGACGCACGGGCTCCGTACGAGCTAAGAGGCCGCACGCGCGACCCCAGCGCTAGGGCCGGCTTTACAAAGTAATAATAATTAAAATAATTGAAAAGATCTCAGTACATGAGGAATATTAGTTTTACTGCGAATTTATAATGCAGAAAAAAATGAGTAGATATTTTTCCGGATGCGTCTGTTTATTTTAGTAAATTTAGAGTTTAAATTCGCGTATAGTGCGCTTAGTGAGAATTTTTTAACGTTCTCGATAGCGTAAAAGTGAACTCAAATTACTATGCAGTTGGACCAGCGCAATTGGGCGCAGGATCTCCTCGTCCACACCATGGCAGAGTGGTTCATCGACATCGCGATCGTTGCGGAGCCATACTTCGTACCTCCCGACCGGGAGGATTCCTGGGCCGGAGATGTTGATGGCTACGTGGCGATCGTGATGCGACAGTCAGCGGCGTTACCCCCCCTTGGAATGGTGGCCAGGGGGTCCGGGTACGTCGTAGTTAGGGTCAACGAAACCGTCGTGATCGGGGTGTACTTCTCTCCGAACAGGAGTCTCGCTGAGTTCGAACGGTTCCTGGGTGGGCTCGAGGCGTTGGTTCATCGCTTCGAGTTTCGCCCGGTGATACTGGCGGGGGACCTCAACGCTAAATGTACAGCGTGGGGCTCCCCCCGCACGGACTCGCGCGGCGAGTTCCTGTCGGAGTGGGCTTTCGCGACCGGCCTCTGTCTTCTGAACAGAGGTTCGGTCGCGACCTGCGTGCGGAGGAACGGGGAATCACACGTGGACGTGTCGTTCGCGTCTCCGTTCGCCGCACGTCGTATCCGTGGCTGGCGTGTTCTCGAGGGGGCGGAGACGCTCTCGGACCATCGGTTTGTCCGATTTGAGCTCTCCGTTTCCACTTCGTTGAATGCGCCGGCCGAAGACGCCCGCGGCGAGGAGGAGCTCCCGCGTAGCGCTCCCCGATCATTCCCACGATGGGCACTGAAGCGCCTGAATAAGGTGGTCGCGGTGGAGGCGGCCACAGTGGCCGCGTGGGCGCCGATGCCCACGCGTCTAGTGGACGTGGAGTCGGAGGCCGATTGGTTCCAGGGTACGATGCGTCGCGTCTGCGATGCTGCGATGCCCCGGGTCAGCGGCCGCGCTCCACGTGGCGGTGCGTATTGGTGGACGCCCGCGATCGCATTCCTCAGAGAGGAGTGCGTGCGGGCACGCCGCCGAAGCGCCCGCCACCGCCGTCGCCGTCTTCGCGGTATGGATTACGCGGAGGTGGCGGCCCGCCTACATGCCGACTGCCGTGAGAAGCACGAGGCTCTGCTGCAGGCCATCGGCGAGGCCAAGTCTCAGAGCATGAAGACGCTCCTGGAGACGCTCGATCAGGATCCCTGGGGGCGCCCGTACCAGACGGTATGCAAGAAATTGCGACCGTGGGCGCTCCCGGTGACGGAGCGTCTCCAGCCTCAGCAGCTGCGGGATATTGTCTCCTGGATGTTCCCGCAGATGGAGAGAGACTTCGAGCCCCCCTTCATGGGTGTGCCGCCACGCCATGACATGAGCGGTGATGCCCCTGCTGAGGTGGTCCCTCCGAGCATATCGGAGCAGGAGATTCGTGCGGCCGTGTCGAGGATGCGGAGGAAAGACGCGGCACCCGGCCCTGACGGTGTTCACGGTCGGGTTTGGGATTTGGCCTTCGGTGCCCTTGGGGACCGGCTCGTGTGGCTCTTTGAAGGCTGCCTCGAGTTGGGGCGGTTTCCAAAGCAGTGGAAGACGGGCAGGCTTGTTCTGCTAAGGAAGGAGGGAAGCCCTGTGGACTCACCTGCGGGGTATCGTCCCATCGTGTTGCTGGACGAGGCGGGAAAACTACTCGAGCGGGTGGTGGCCGCCTGCATCGTCCAGCACCTGACGGGAGTGGGTCCCGATCTGTCAGCGGAGCAGTTCGGATTCAGGGAGGGCCGCTCGACCATCGACGCGGTGATGCGCGTGCGCGCCCTCTCTGATGAGGCTGTCGGCCGGGGCGGGGTTGCACTGGCGGTGTCCCTAGACATCGCCAACGCGTTCAACACCCTGCCCTGGTCGGTGATCGCAGGGGCGCTGCAGTATCACGGCGTCCCTGCGTATCTCCGTCGGCTGATCGGGTCCTACCTCGAGGATAGCTCGGTCGTGTGCACCGGGCACGGTGGGACGGTGCTCCGCTTCCCCGTCGAGCGCGGTGTTCTACAGGAGTCGGTCCTTGGCCCTCTCTTGTGGAACATTGGCTATGATGGGGTCCTGCGGAGCGCCCTTAATGCTCCTCTCCCGGGTCTGAGCATAGTTTGCTACGCGGACGACACTTTGGTCGTGGCCCGGGGGAAGGGTTTGCGCGAGTCTGCTGGTCTTTCCTGCGCGGGGGTGGCCTTCGTCATCGGCAGGATCCTACGATTGGGTCTGGAGGTGGCGCTTGATAAATCCCAGGCCCTGTTGTTTCACGGGGCCCGGAGAGCGCCGCCTCAGGGGGCCCACCTCGTGATCGGAGGCGTTCGCGTCGGGATCGAGGCAACCGGGTTGCGGTACCTCGGTCTCGTACTGGACGGTCGTTGGAGCTTCCGCGCTCACTTTGAAAGATTAGGTCCCCGACTGATGGCGGCCGCCGGCTCGCTGAGTCGGCTGTTGCTGAACGTCGGGGGGCCTGACGTGGTGGTGCGCCGCCTCTACACGGAGGTGGTGCGGTCGATGGCACTGTACGGGGCTCCCGTGTGGCGCCACGCCCTGACACGCGACAACGTTGCGGCGTTGCGACTGCGGTCAGGGCGGTTCGTGGATACCGCACCGTCTCGTTCGAGGCGGCGTGCGTTCTAGCTGGGACGCCTCCCTGGGACCTGGAAGCGGAGGCGCTCGCTGCGGATTACGCGTGGCGATGCGATCTCCGCTCCAGGGGAGAGCCGCGTCCCGGTGCGGCGGAATTTCGAGCGCGGAAGCTTCAATCTCGGCGTGCCGTGGTCGCGCCGCCTGGCGGACCCCACCTACAGGCGACGGACCGTCGAGGCGATGCGCCCGGTCCTCTCGACTGGGTGAATCGCGACCGAGGACGTCTCACCTTCCGAGCGACGCAGGTGCTCACGGGACTCGGCTGTTTCGGTCGCTACCTGCACCTCGTCGCCCGGAGGGAGCCGACGCCGAAGTGCCACCACTGCAGTGGCTGCAACGAGGACACGGCGGAGCACACGCTCGCGTACTGCCCCGCTTTCGCAGAGCAGCGCCGCGTCCTCGTTGCAAAAATAGGACCGGACTTGTCGCTTCCGACCGTCGTGGCTACGATGCTCGTCAGCGACGAGTCCTGGCAGGCGATGCTCGAGTTCTGCGAGTCCACCATCTCGCAGAAGGAGGCGGCGGAACGGGAGAGGGAGAGCTCTTCTTCCCTCTCGGCGCCGTGCCGCCGCCGTCGAGCCGGGGGTCGGAGGAGGGCGTTTGTCCAGCTCTAGCCCCTATGAGGAGGCAGTCTCCTCCCGGTGATGGTCACGGGGCGACCTAAGGGGGTTAAGGCTGCGCCGCACGCTACCGTCACTCTAGCGCGCTGGCACCAGGAGGACGGGATGGCGCGTCGGCGGCTGCGGACTGCGATGCGGTCCGCATTTTCGTCGTCACTGTCGTCGCCGAACATACTGTTGAAGAGCAACCCGGTCGGCGGTGTATTGCGTTCCGACCCGGCAGGCTGGTTCTGGCCCAGCGGGGTATCCCGGAACACCAGCGGCACCGCCCGGGCGGCCTGGTAGGGCCGCCCTACCGCGGAGACCGACGTCGTTGGTCGTCGACTATCGCTTCGACAACACGTCGGTCGGGCGTCCTCGGGGTGGCGCCGCGTGTGTGGTTGTAGTGTTGACCGCGGGAACCCCCCTACTCTGTCCAGGTTCTGACCCCGGACGGAGATCGGACGTCGGGTGTAAGAGTGCAGGGGAGTCGTTTAGTGGGTGGGCCCTAAAATCCTTGGGCCCGCGATCTGCTCTCAACACCTGCAGATCGTTGAGTCTCATATACCCCGCGCGCCCCCTAGGCGCGGGGACCTCGTAGAAAATTCGGCCCTCGGCCCGAAAAAAAAAAAGCGCCCTCGACGGCAAACGTAGGCAAACGCTCCAACTCGCAGCCGTTGTACTGTTAATAGTAAGACCTTACAACTCATGTCTCAAGGTGGGTGGTGGCATTTACGTTGTAGACGTCTATGGGCTCCGGTAACCACTTAATATCAGGTGGGCCGTGAGCTCGTCCACCCATCTAACTTACAAATTTGAGTTAACTTTTACGCTATCGAGAACGTTACAAAAATCACTCAGCACAGAGAGCCAGGTAAAGACGTTTTCGTTGTGATGTTCGTTTGTGGCACCAGATATGCTCTCTACTTGGTCTCAACATGTGCTAAAGTTATTTTTAATAGCTTTACCCGGTTTTGTACCGCCCGCTGTCTTTTAGCTAAGATTGAATAGACAGGTATCATTTTATTGCAGCGAACGTGCGGATTAACGGTAATAAAAATATCTAGGTATGTTTACAATATTTATGATGTCACCACGAAATTATATAAACGGAAAGTAAGTTCAAGTGCAGTTTCTTTTCAACCCTATTCACTATGCCGCCCACTGCTATTGGAAAACGTTTCTTGTACTTCGTTTTGTTTATGTATAACTGTTTCAAATTTTAAGCATTCAGTGAATTTCGTACCAACGAAGTGTTATGTGTGACCAATTTCTGTAACATTCCTTATTATTACAATACTATCATTAAATTACTTTAGACAAAAATCACAGGAGCATGACCGCGGTAGTAGGCACCCGGTAACCGTATCCGTCGAACTCGACAAAGAGGTCGACGTGCAACCTAAACCTAACCCATGCATCAGCCCTCTGAGTTTCTCGCCGGATCTTCTCAGCGGGTCGCGATTTCAATCCGGTAATAGATTCATTCGCGAAGGGATTGCTCTGGAGTTGTTAGGTCTCTTTCGGAGGCGCGTGGACAGTTATTAACAAATCCCACCCCTCCTGGCTGAGCCTTTGGCTCCGGAAAGTTCCTCCTTTGGCTCCTTTCTTTTGGAAAGGCCTCCGAGCCACCAGTAATCTTTCAATCATAAAAAAAAATATTGCAGTCTTCGTGGCCTAAAGGATAATACGTCCGGTGCATTCGTATGTAGCAATGCAACGGTGTTCGAATCCCGGCGGCGGGTACCAATTTTTCTAATGAAAGACGTATTTAACAAATGTTCACGATCGACTTCCACGGAGAAGGAATAGCATCGTGTAATAAAAGTCATACCCGCAAAATTATAATTTGCGTAATTACTGGTGATACTTTCATATCTTGTGAGTCCACACGGGTAGGTACCGCCAATCTGCCTATTTCTGCCGTGAAGCAGTAATGCGTTTCGGTTTATGGGGTGGGACAGGCGTCGTAACTATACTGAGACCTTAGAACTTATATCTCAAGGTGGGTGGGACATTTACGTTGTAGATATCTATGGCTCCAGTAACCACTTAACACCAGGTGGGCTGTGAGCTCGCCCACCCACGTAAGCAATAAAAAAAAAGATAGATCGTTTTTTTTTATTATTGCCTTTTTAGGCAGACGAGCATACGGCCCACCTGATGGTGAGTGGTTACCGTCGCCCATGGACTTCAGCAATGCCAGGGGCAGAGCCAAGCCGCTGCCTTAATCGTGTGGTATAAGTCCAGTCGAGAGAAGAAACAGAAGTATGGCATAAATCTAGCCCTGCTTACTTTTAAACTTTTTAACTAATCTGTTGATTACAGGTGCACTAATAATCAAATTGCCCGTTGTTATATTTAGAATAAATATTACAGTTTTCTCTTTTAATGGCGTACATGGATCGATTTCCTGCCCACTAGTGAGCATGCGATTTTTTACTACTTGGTATAACAATTTTTTACAGAGTTATTAAATGCATATTTTTGGTGGGAAAGATAGATTACAATCGTCATCATTTTACTTTAATCTTGAAGCGTTCCTACGTTACGGTTTGTAAAGTAGAAATGACAGTCATAGAATATAATTTAAAGTCTTAAAGTGGGCGGTGAGATTCATGTCGAAATGTTTATGGGTTCCACTGACCATATAGCTCTAGGCAGGCACTGAATTCATCGGTTCGTCTATAAAATTAAAATAGAAAAAAAAACGTCATCAGAATAGACTGTATTGACTGTTTGTACTGTGTGACTATTGACTAGTATCAACCAACAAGGATCTGTAAAAATAGACAAAATATGTTTGTCAGAAGAATTCCTTTTTTTATAACTACATATGAGCCTAACTGTTATCTAGCTATTTTTATTTTATTTGGAAGACAAACATTAAACACTTAAACTATATGAAAACTAATCTTATAACTAAACACCATTTAAATATCTCCGGTTTTAAATAACCAAACGATTATGGCGTCACATCGCCTACAATTAAATAATTAACACAAAACGTAAAAAAAAAAACAACAATTTAAAAATAATAGAAATACATTACTATGTATTTATAATATATAATAATAGAATGTAATCAATTAAAATTTTGCATTCAACCATCGACTGATTAATGTTCTCCTAATACACTTAGTAGAAGTGTCAAAAATGTCCATTTCAGGGCAGTCAACTAGAGCATTGAAACTGTTAGCAGCTCTTATAAAGTATGCATTACGTCTGTAATTTGTATCACCACAAGGTACTCCGAGACGAGTTGATTGACGGCTCTCACGCATTACGGATCTCAGGGGCACCCTTAAACATAACAACTATACTGGTGGTAGGACCTCTTGTGAGTCCGCACGGGTAGGTACCACCACCCCGCCTATTTCCGCCGTGAAGCTGTAATGCGTTTCGGTTCGAAGGGTGGGGTAGCCGTTGTAACTATACTGAGATCTTAAAACTTATATCTCGAGGTAGGTGGCGCATTTACGTTGTAGATGTCTATGGGTTCCAGTAACCACTTAAAACCAGGTGGGCTGTGAGCTCGTCCATCCATCTAAGCAATAAAAAAAAAAACAAGACCAGTCCATCTCAGATTAAGTCCAACTATATTGGTTTAGTGTTTTTTTTTTTAACATTTATAATTCGCAAAACATATGCCCTATTTGATGGGAAGTAGTAAGTAGTAAGTAGCTCATTGAATCAATAATGTAAGGAGTACAGTCAAATCGCAGCCTACATATTTTTTGGAGTTTACTCCTTTAGAATCGATTTACATATATAGGCCCGGGGTATGAAAATTATGGGGACCAAAATCGTACTAGCATGTCACACGAAATGCGTTATGCGCCTGATTGGCTCCTGATTGCGTGATGCGTGCGCGCGCCAATCAGGAGCCAACGCGCGGCCGCGTTATCGCAGGTGACGCCGGGCTGCTGCGCCGGCAGTCCGCCACAAAGCCTCGTACTGATCGCGCGTTTCTCTCATTATTGTATTTTCATATATTTGTTAGTCGTTTGTTTTGTGTCTCGTTAATTTGTTAATAATCTGTAGTGTATCGTGTTGTCGTAATATAGAACTATTTCTCGTATTGTTTCGTTTAATTTTTTATATCCAGTAAACTCCAGTCGTGCGTCGGACGGACACACACACTTTTTTTATTTTCATTTTTTTTCAATATATGCATGAACAAGGCAAAAGGGATATATATGTATGTTATATACAAAATTATTATTAAATTAGTGCTACCTATAGTATAGAATAGTACTTAGAAAAGCTGATGATAGTTGGTCAGGTTGAAGGGAAAAGATCATGCGGACGCTCACCCACCCGCTAGTGTGATCTAGTAAAGACGCTCACCGGCCTGCTTTTTTTTTTCTTTTCTTACCTAAGCTGATAGCCTTGAGAGGCTATATCAGCGTAGCCTTAACTAGTAGATGAGCTCACGGGGCTCAAACCGGAGTGTTTGCTAACACTGATCCTACCAAGAGCAGTGCTTCGCAGAATCTACCACCGGATCGGAAACGCGACCCACTGAGAAGACCCGGCGAGAAACTCAGTGGGTTGTGTTTATGGGTTAATTCGCTCGTCGAGCCCTTCGTCGCAAGCGACGGGTTCGACGAGGACGGTGACCGGACGGCCTGCTAATAACCGAGGCTATAAAGTCCGCCGAGGACAGACAATTTTTACATTGAAAAAAGTAATGAAATGTATAATAAATGAAATGTATAATATATATAAACTGTTTTCTGTGTTATTCATCAACTTTAAAGATCTGAAGATGTTTTTTAAATTATCATAAAATGTTTCCAGCGTATTTACTAAAAGTGATTTGTTTTCAAATTATATTTACTGCTGTTTACTTTCACGAATTCCCAACACGTTCTTTTAAAATTTGTAAAACTATGAAGTATGGTTATTGCAACGTTTCCTTAATTATTTTCTCTTGTCTAAGATTCGTTAGATAGAATCGTTATAAGATTCGTTCGATAGAATTGTTATAAAAGTACCTTTGGGAATGCTTATAGCAAGCGGATCCATATCTTATAATCTGTTCGACTATTATTTAGAAGAACGCAACGTCGTTCTTTCCAACCTCCCGCTAGTTATCTCCTATATAGTTCGTCTGTGGTTGCAGTGCATCTGTATTTTTATTTTTATTTCCTAACTTCTGACGCCTAGTTCATACCTTAGGTAATTGGAGAGAATGTTACAGGCCCGCGCTGTTTACTGCCTCTTTTATCGTATAGCATTCACATGTTTCTAGTTGAATGGTAAAACAGCCGTTGTATCAATTCAATTGAAACTCCAATCTTGTAATGATAATAAAAGCTTATATAATAAAATAAAGCGTCAGTGCCTAACTATTTCAAACGATTAACTAATCACAAACATTGTCTAGAGTATTTTAGTTTTTATTATTTGGAGATCCGGTTCAGTTTTGAACCAGTTTAACAGCGGTGGCCAATAGAGAAAAAGGAAGCATAATAAGCGGAGAAAGTACCGTTACGTAGGCTTATATAATCTTGACGACATTATCAATTCAAAATTTAACTGTGTTAGATTCATACAATGCTGTTCCTTTTGATCGTTTCTATGTTAAGCCGTAGATGGACGAATACACGTCTACTGTGGTTACCGGCGCTCAAGCTGCTCATCTAAGACGCGAGGTTGAAGTCTCAATTGCTTTTTTCCCCTAACTATTCGCTGGTAACCTAAGGGCTATTCCAGTTACGCGCGAACGGAATCAAATGTATTCTAATCGGGTAATCTATTTACCGCTACACTAAAAATTCGTCCTATAATCACAACAAAATTAGTAACGTCCAAGACGGGCAAATATACTCGCCATTCTACCCATAGCGGCATATTCTGTGAAGGACAGTACTAAACTGCGTGAATATCGTTGAAGTAAAATTTATCTCTGGCATCGAGATATTATGTACTAGGTACGTCTCTAGATTCGAACTTGAGAGTTTTAAATTAAGATTTGTATACGTAATCCAAAATTAAATATTTGTGTCATGCTATTAATGTCTATGTTTTTTAATAGATAAGATTTATTATTGAAACAAAAAACAATTTATTAAAATGCTATCGTAAAGGTATCTGTCTGGAGTGACATGTGACTATTATATTTCGATTTTCATGACGTCGCTTATGGAATAGATCGATTAACAACGGTTATAGTTCACACTACTTAATTATCATTTCTAGTTTCGCACTTAATGTTATCAATAGTAATTTGTAATTGAATACTTGATTTTCGATTCAGTTTCGTCAACACTCAATCACTTAGAATTTACATTTGACATACTAAAATGCTATTTAAATTAATTATACTTACAAAGTAGTGGATTCTTATCTTTTCGCCATCGATTTTGCTTCTCGGATAATATCAGAGGAATACGGCTTTCTACATACGAAATGAGAAGCTCCACTCACGCCCCGTCTCACAATACGGCATTAATTACTGAACAAATTATACGTTATTTATCACCGTTCTTTTTTTTTTAATAACAGGCATTGTTGTTCATTCGTGCTAAGAAACGATTCTTTTCAGCCAGTGGCTGATTTAATTCGATTTGTTCACGGCTAGCGGCTCTCGACTGATGTATTATGGAACGTCTTCATAATTCCTTAGCAAACGGCTCAATTTTTGTATATTTGCACCGTCCCGTTTGAATGTTTTTTTTTCCATTTCAATATGTACATGTTCTAGGAAAATCTTGTTTCTAGAATTAAGCTTAGTTACCTACTTAATATTTACGATACATTTGGATTTATAGGAAGTAATGATTTGTTCTGTTTTAACAAAGCTATTTGCACCTTTTTTTATTTTTTTTTATTGCCTTTGTAGGCAGACGAGCATACGGCCCACCTGATGGTGAGTGGTTACCGTCGCCCATGGACTTCAGCAATGCCAAGGGCAGAGCCAAGCCGCTGCCTACCTATTTTTTACTCGCCAAAATAGACGAAAGATCTAGTGTACCTACATTTAATAAGAATTTGCGTTGGAACGACATTCTTTGGAAAATACGTCGATACCACTTGGTCACGTATTCCCAGTAACTTATAATGCTTTTATGCCCATTTGTTAAATGCCCATAATTCATTTTTAGTACTTAAAACTAGAAATTAATTTGCTGGATCTTTCATTTCATTTACTGTTTTTTATGATAGTTAACATTTTATTACTGTATTCTTTAAAATTAAACCAAGCAACACATTTAAATTACTTATACAAGTATATATTAATATATGTAGTATAGCGCAACTATAAAAATGCACAAAATGTTTTAAAACCTAAAGAAGCACTATAAGATCCAGATTACCGTCATAATGTTGGTCATTTATTTTTGTTCATAATCTGCTCATGTATTGTGTTAATGGTAGAAACTTGTGTGTGTTTGTTTCCCTATTTTTAATATAATATGCGAATGTTTTGTACTGTTAGTTTTCTAAAAATATAATATGGCGGAGAGGCTGATTCCATGGTGTTTTTAATATGATGACACCAGCGTCGCTGACGCCATTCTCTTTTTTGTTATCATTGCCTTAAAGTCAAAGTAATTAAGGCTCACTTTTCCAATGAATTCCATGTTTATTACATTTCAAATGTACGACCATAACAACAGAGAGCTCCGATCCGCTTGAGGTCTCGTGCCGGAATGTTTTTTGCGGCAATACAGTATCGTCGTCGTAGTTTTTTTTTCCTACCTAAGCTGAGAGCCTTGAGAGGCTATATCAGCGTAGCTTTAACTAGTAGGTGTGTTCACGGGGCTCAAACCTGATAACGCGTCGTAGTCGTATAGTCACACGTATTTATAGTAGAAAGCGAGGGTAGCTTAGTCATGAATTCTCTTGAATACCGTGTTAAACAGTTGTTGATATGCGTAACGTCCAGGAAACAGTTAACTTTAATTATTTTAGTTGACTAAATAGTGACGTTGCGCCGACAAATCTATACCAATATTATAAAGCTGAAGAGTTTGTTTGTTTGAACGTGCTAATCTCAGGAACTACTGGTCCGATTTGAAAAAAAATTTCAGTGTTAGATAGCCCATTTATTGAGGAAGGCTATATACGCTTTCTATAACATCAAGCTAAGATAAGATCACCAATAAATAATGTTTCAAAATCGTTTTTTTCCCCTTTGAGAGCTTCCGCTGCGTGCGCTGCAGAAACGGTTGAAGTTTCGCTAAAATAATGTAGAACAGAATTGTTCCCCTTTAAACGATGTAAAAAAAAGTCCGCGACAGCATATGTCTATATGTTAAGGTTGGCTCAGTATAACGTTTTTTATGCTAACCAAATTTGTTCTAAAATAAAGCATTATTTGTGAACTATACCACGCGGACGAAGTCGCGGGCAAAATATAAAGAAACTGTTGTTCATCTTGCCACATTAATTTAGGTTATATACAGGCTTTATCTCATTTATGGGAATTGACGAGTTACTGATAATCTTTAATTATAAGAAAACGTATTATATAATAACTCAGCAACCGAAGCACACCTTAGTGGTAGATAATAATTGTAATTCGTTTCAAATACGAAATTTAGCTCCATTTGAAAAACAAGTCGACAGAGTTAACAGGAATAAATAAATAAATAATAAATAAATAAATCTATATATATAAAAATTAATTGCTGTTCGTTAGTCTCGCTAAAACTCGAGAATGGCTGGACCGATTTGGCTAATTTTGGTCTTAAATTACTTGTGGAAGGAAGTCCAGGGAAGGTTTAAAAGGTTAGATAAATATGAAAATGCTCGAAATTACATAAAAATAACAATTTTGTTTTTTCTTTGATGTGTTTCCGTCGGGCGGATTCCTTTTGTTTGTTTTAAGTTTTTTATTTTATACAAAGGTTTAGGTTTAGGCATTACGAAGTCTGCCGGGTCAGCTAGTAAATAAATAAATATTTACTAACAATCACGCCACGTTAACTGGTCCCGTGATAAGTTCGTAAAGAACTTGTGTTACAGGTACCAGATAACGGAAAAAATGTAAGATTTTTTATTATACTCATACATATATTTAATAGGTGCATATTCCTACATTGAGGGCTCAATTCCTTGTTTTTTTTCCTAACTGATAGTCATTTAGCGCCGAAGGGCCATTCTGGTTGTAACTAAGCAGGATCGGGTAATTGCTTAAAACCAGATGCGTGTTAACTTGTCCGCTCATCATCCAACAGGAAAAAGCAGCCTAAAGCTTAATGAAGTCATTTTATTTTCTGGCTCCTTGACAAAATATAAAATGCACTAAATAGCTACAGAGTGCAGTGGAATTACGCGATGAAGCGTACATCATTGTTATTGATGTCTAAAACACTACAAACGTAACAATAAAATAGGTACGAAGCAACAATATCCTTTGTCGTGCTAAAACAAACTGGGCCCTGAGGAGTGGGCGTGACGGCGCGATGGTAAGGCACGCGTTCCGTTCGATCGCCGGGATTATTTTGTTATAGATATCGATTTATGAAATCGACCGTACCTGTGTCACGGACGGATAAATGTTAGGGGAAGATAATGTTTAGTAATTTAACTAGATATTGTAAATGTATCAAATGGTTGTGTTCCGTGAGTCAAATAATTTAATTTTGTACAAAAAAATATTCGTAGGTCAAAAATTTTGTTTGGTATCTCAAATAATATGTAAATATATATAGTAAATAAAAGACAATGTGATCGTAAATCAACACATTAATTGCCCTTATCTTTTCTTTCTTCATCTTATATTTAAATGTTTAATCAATACGTCAATGAACTTGACACAAAACCACGTGTAAAGTATTGAATAGGTTTTGTAATTTGTTAAGTATGGGCATCATACATCGTGCTACTATGATATCTAATACAAAATTAGATACAAAAGTTAAAACACAGAAATGAAACATTTATAAGGTGGCAATAAATCGCTTTTTGCAAATTACACGTCGGCGAGTACTCATGTCCTGCGAGAACAGTAATTAAACTCTGTGCAATTGAAAGAGTCATTCAATGTTGGATACGTATAAACAAGCGCGTATAAAATTAGGTGTGTGCAGCTTAGTATCTGCTTGCATAAGCTAAAAAGCAGTGAAAACAATGCCTTAATTTGTTGCCCGTTGCCGCAAGTAGATATACTTTCAACATACGCAGCTACTGTGAAATATAGAATAGATATGAATACAATTTATTGAAGAATCTGAAATAAATCACAAATAGTAGTATATGTTATGTATATTTAAATAATGAAACACGGTGGTCGTTTAATAATAATTATTAAGATACCACTCTTTGGATACTCCTGAACTTGTTACTCAGGTACATTCATCATCACCGATTAATTATAATTATCGCTATAATACTTAAGTGTAGTGGAGTACAAAAGTAGTTATTAATAAGGTCCAACCATAGTATTATAACTGTAAAAGCCTAGCTTATTTGAAATTCTAAAAGACAACAGAAAAGTAATTAATCATTAAGACAAAGTTCACAGCGAAACTAATTTTGTTTACTTCGATATGTTTGAAACTTACGGCACTTAGCTAAATGAGTGTCAGAACGACGCAGGTGTGAACCACCTGCATCTTGATTAGTGATTGCACTTAATTCTATCTATCAATTATACTGTATTTTAATTCAAAACAAAACGGTAAAGATGACGCAATTAATCTGGACTTCATTATAATTTTATTCGTTTACTGTGTTTTTTATTTCTTCATCTACACGTGTGGATCAGCACAGCGCACACTATAGTAAGTAATTATCGAACCCCATAACTGGTAGCAGCTTACCATAAGACACGAGGTCGATGTCTCAACAGTAACTAGTTCTTACTTGTACTTAGACTTTCTCATTTATAAATAATAGTCACCCAGCTACATTTCGGCACGAAACGTCTCAAATACGACTCAAATCTTTAGTAAACTATAAAAGCATATAAGCAGTGGCCTTTTAATTTATTCTATTTAGCCTATTTATTCAAAGTACTTCTTTTTATGAATATGCTCTTACAACGCAGAACTTTCCCAGTCTCGTCGAATTTAGTTGTGCACTCATATGTATAACCTATGCTAATCTTACTGAATGGATTTAGTTATTATTTTCATTAAAAAAGATTGATAACAGAAGAAAAATAAATTCTATGTATAGAGCTATGCAACATTCAGTTTGCGAGTGTGAATTCGTTGGCATTGTTCGTTTAAAATATTTGAAAAATTAAATATTTGGGAAGTGGTCAAGGTTAAACACGAATACTTAGACAAAAAGACAAATCGAAAACGATTACTTTACTTGATTTATTTTCAGTACACAATTGAGATCAGAGATTTTAGAGTTGTGTTTTAACGAAAATTGTGTGTAGAAAATAGAAGGAATCGACTTTTTTTTTTTTTTTTTATGATTGAAAGTTTACTGGTGGCCCGAAGGCCTTTCCAGTTTCACCAGGACAGGTGGGCGAGCAAAGGCTCAGCCAAGAGGGGGGGGATTTGCTAACAACTGCCCGAGCGCCTCCGAAGGAGACCTAACAACTCAAGAGCAATTGTTTCGCGAATGAATCTACTACCGGATCGGAATCGCGACCCGCTGAGAAGATCCGGCGAGAAACTCAGCGGGCTGATGCATGGGTTAGGTTGCACGTCGACCTCTTTGTCGAGTTCGACGAGTACGGTTACCGGGGTCCCTAAGCCTGCCCCTAGTATTAGAGCTGAAGGCATCTAATGCAAAGGTTATTGGATCTGATGGATCCGTAAGGACNCCACTTTGTCGGCAGATGTACCACGAACACAGAAACAACAAAAGGAAACAAAACAAATAAAAACTTCCAGAAAGAGCACTTAGTCGGCAGATGTACCACAAACACAGGCCGCGCGAACAATGGCCGGGCTAACAAAAGCCGGGCGAACAAAGACCGGGCGATCGAGTGGACGATGAGCACGTCCGCACGTGACGGGTGCCTCTATCGGAATGAGAAGGAATCGACTGTGGTGGTGCACGGTACGGACGCGACCGTATAATTTTCATTATATTTCGTTCACTTTTTATAGTAGAACTCCTAGACTTTTTTGCTTGCTTAATCTGACGGGCTTTACCGTTGCCCATGGACACCAGCAATGCGAAGGTTACAGCCAAGCCGGTACCTACCGAATGTTGGCATCCACAATGTATTGCATAACGACTGCCCTACGCTTCAAACCGAAAAGTATTTAGTGTGGCCTTCGTTTTCGGACGTGCCGCCCTCACCTTGAGACAAGAGCTCTAAATTGAAACTGTTTACTATAGCGGCTGTTTGTGTGTGGTGGCACACTGGAATGTGTTATTTCTTCGCGGCAGAAATAGAATAGTGGTTCTTGCTCACGTGGGCATGACGATAGATCCTTCGACCACTTACCACGTAAATTGTAATTTAGTTAATGCGGGCTCGGTTAGCGACCCGCCCTCGCTTCGCTTCGGAAACATTAAAACACACATGAAACCAAAAAAATAAAATAATTTTTTTTTAAAAAAAGTAGCCTATGTTCATCAGGGACAATGTCGGCTTCTAATGGAAAAAGAATTTTTCAAATCGGTCCAGTAGTTTCGGAGCCTATTCGAAACAAACAAACAAATCTTTCCTCTTTATAATATTAGTNGAGTGGACGATGAGCACGTCCGCACGTGACGGGTGCCTCTATCGGAATGAGAAGGAATCGACTGTGGTGGTGCACGGTACGGACGCGACCGTATAATTTTCATTATATTTCGTTCACTTTTTATAGTAGAACTCCTAGACTTTTTTGCTTGCTTAATCTGACGGGCTTTACCGTTGCCCATGGACACCAGCAATGCGAAGGTTACAGCCAAGCCGGTACCTACCGAATGTTGGCATCCACAATGTATTGCATAACGACTGCCCTACGCTTCAAACCGAAAAGTATTTAGTGTGGCCTTCGTTTTCGGACGTGCCGCCCTCACCTTGAGACAAGAGCTCTAAATTGAAACTGTTTACTATAGCGGCTGTTTGTGTGTGGTGGCACACTGGAATGTGTTATTTCTTCGCGGCAGAAATAGAATAGTGGTTCTTGCTCACGTGGGCATGACGATAGATCCTTCGACCACTTACCACGTAAATTGTAATTTAGTTAATGCGGGCTCGGTTAGCGACCCGCCCTCGCTTCGCTTCGGAAACATTAAAACACACATGAAACCAAAAAAATAAAATAATTTTTTTTTAAAAAAAGTAGCCTATGTTCATCAGGGACAATGTCGGCTTCTAATGGAAAAAGAATTTTTCAAATCGGTCCAGTAGTTTCGGAGCCTATTCGAAACAAACAAACAAATCTTTCCTCTTTATAATATTAGTATAGACGAGGCTATTTATTCATCGTGAAAGCCATTGGTCAACATGCTGTATATACTAATTTTATTTTTTATAATTACATTGTTAAATTAGAAAAAGTGCTTCTCTCTTATGGGATTTGGATACCAGCGTAGTTTTTCCGTTTGATAAAACCACACCGGGCGTCCTATCCTTTAGGTCAGTACAACTTCTAAGCGGCGACGACTTTGTAAAAAAGTCAGGCCCATTGAGTTTGATTCGCCGGTCCTTTTCCTCTTTTTAGAACCAGCGGTAGTACTTACTTCCTTTGACTTTCAGGAATTACATTAAAGTTTATCTAAAGATAAATAAATTTTTGCAAAAAAAATGTTCTTAGGAATTTCACGATATGCAGCTCTTTTCTAACACATTGCGACATGTGAACAACATTGCTTGGTGTATTTAACACAGTTCTTGTTTTACTATGAATTCCGATAAGGCTGGTGACAAAGAAGATTATTATAATTCATTGTACGTTTCAAAGTACTCCAATAGATGAGAAATTCTACAATAAGTGTTAAAGACTTACGTACGAATCATTCATATGTTTTAATTAGTGGTTTTCCTGGTTGTATTCAGCATTGTAAATCCATAATCAGAATTTAGTAATAAGCACACGGATCTAGTATGAATTAACCATTTAAATAGTTAGCATTCATCGTACTGGACACGTAAATGATATAAATTATATGTACATATAAATAATATATCTTGAGATATAAGTTTGAATTCTCAATTCCATTGAAGCCTCAATCAAACAACTTTTTAACAAAATTAGTTCACGGTAGAAATAGGATGACGGTAGTCACTCGGACTTGCAATATGGCCTGCCATCAGTACTTAGGTGTTCTTGTATGTACTAGATTGTTGATAAGACTTTGTTACAGATGTATGAAGAGTAGTATTAGCAGTAAGAGAAGTCAGGGTCGCGTGTCCGGATTTTGATTAATAACCGAAGAGATTATATTATGTCGTGATATAATGAATACTAATTTTACGTTTTAATCTCTACGTGTTTATTTACATTATATTTATTTATTACCCCTTTAGGCTGAATTTTCAAATATGATTATGAAGATAATTATAATATACCTATCATAAGCAATAGTGGCATATACACCTAGTCTTGCCATAAATACTGAAAAA
Organism: Bombyx mandarina; assembly: GCF_003987935.1. The sequence goes on along the minus strand of NW_021011516.1, from coordinate 1,505,141 downwards.
AGGAAAAAAAAATTCTATTGAAAATAACATTTATTACTTTTACAGTGTGTTAGTTTAATACATAAATATAAAACAATTTAAAGTATAAAAAGCTTATTCGAAGTGGTCTCCATTGGCTGCAATACAGTCCTTTAAACGTTGAGGCACGCACTCTTTCCATGGGAAAATTTTTCACTGCCAATCGTACGGATTGTTTTAGGGACTCTTTAAATATATATTTATATATTTATATATATTTAAACGTATATAAGTATATATGGCAGTCTCTGGTGACCATAACACAGGGGATCCTAATTTGGGACCGGAGAACGTAATTTGCTCCCAGTTATTTATTAATTATTTAAAAATAATTTGGCCTCAGACAGAAGAGCGGGCTTCACGATAGTTCTAAACGAAATCATAGATAAGCAAGTAAATCTTAACCGGGTTGTTGGTTTATTAATGGATTTCTTTTTTGCGTAATGAATTCTGTTATTTAAATTCAATTTAGATATACCAACAGAAGATCAGAGATAAGATAAGCAATATTCTAATTTAAGAACAACTTAGCATTTTATCTTTTATATTTTCGCAAGAAAACGAGATGCAATCAAATAAAAGAATTGACAAAATTGATTATGAAATTAAATTTAGTCAACAAGTAGGTACATAGGATCTGCTCAATCTGAAAATGGCGCTCAGGAAACACTGTAGAAAAGAAAACTAGAAGATCATAGAAGACGGCCAGAATGTTAGGAATCTACTTAGACCAAATCTTTATGGATCGAGTGGTCCGATTGGTGATATATGAGTGTTAAACGCATTAAAGATGGTCCTCCGTCGCTTTTCCGACGATGGTCCGAATCCGCGATAGCTGTTGGATTAAAATAGCTAGTAAAACCGCCGTTATACAATACAACGAAACTTTCGACTTCAAGCTCTATCATTAGGGGTGACATTCAAGTTGTAATGTTTTTTGGGTTCCACTAGTTGTTTATTACCAGGCGAGTTTATCTAAAAAACATATTTGATTGATTTTTGTTACATTTATGTTTTGACGTGCAATAACTTCACTATATAACATTTATAAATTATAATACACGGCCAGTATCTGTACGAGTACAAGCCTAAAATTAATTAGCACGATGTCAGAAATCTCAAAAAGTGGCCTTCATATTTTAGTGAACGGTCATTTAGTACATATTATATGATGACAGTTAAAAATCTATCAAAAAATCTAAAAAAAACACTGCTTAAATGAGCTTTGAACAATCATTAAATTGGTTTTGAACATAAATTACGATTCACTGATATCAGATAAGATGAGAATCAGCCGATTCCGCAATCAAACTGGAATGCGGTTTTATGGGACTTACGAAATTATATACAAAAATGTTGACTGAATAAATACAATCTGAAAGTTGTTCTGACCTTTTAATAAATAAAATAATTTATAAAATAATAGTGAAAACCTATTGGTATTTGTTTAAATCTAAGGGCTACAATAACTAACTATCAATTTTTTTTATTTAATTGCATGTGGAAATCAATCCAATTGATGGAAATAGATACGTTTGGATATAATATCGCACGATCCATTCAACGTTGAACGTAAATTCAGTATCTAGAGCGTTTCCGTTCTGTGAAGAATAAACTGTTCTCCGTCTTGTTCACTCGCGCTATGTAATCTGTTTAAACAAGGCATATCTATTAAACTAACGCCTTGGGAGCGTTCATAGCATGGTCAAGTTTGCGATTTATATAGGCTTCGGTAGCCATCTACCACATAATGGTCTATCTTCTCATCTTTCTTGGACGGCTAGAAAAAAAACCTATTAATTTCGATTAGGATGAAATCAATTTTTTTTGCTCAAAGCGTGCTTCTGTAATAAAATATAAAGCCGGAATTTTATCTGATCGTATGACAACATTAAGATTTTAAATTTGGAGAACAACCCACGTAAGAAATTTAATTTCTAATTCTAAACATATATACATAAATAAGATCTCATGCCTTTGTCCTCTAGAATCGATTCGTAAATTAATGTGATCTTATTTATTTTTATTATAACTAAACTTTAAGCAATGATTATGTACCTGCTTAGATTTGTATTTATAGAGAAGTATCTGGTCGTGTACAACGTGGTGTGGCCTGCGTCACGACTCAGGCATTGCTTGTCGCGAATGTACCATCTTACTGTTTGTATTTAATAGAGATATTTTGGTAGTTTACGGCTTTCTTTGATGTAACATAAATAAGATTTTGAACAATTCGACTAGTTATATATTCATTTTATAATGTTTTTCATAGTAGGATTAAATTTAAAAAATTAAAGACCATATAACGGGTATTCGAGCGCTTAAATTGACGTCCTTAACACGATGAAATATAAGTAAGTGTTGGTACGTGAGGAAATTTCGGATAAGAAATATACCATAAAACAAAATTAGTATCTTCGTTGTGGGAAAGTGGACTATTTTTAACATACATAAAATATACTATAACGTATTGATATACAACAGTCCCAATATGGGACACATGTGTCATATTTTATGTTTAACATGAGATCGCGCAAAATGGTCTATAATCACAGCTTTTTCATTGAAAAAAATTAAACTAAGCGAAAAAATTGTTCATCAAGTATACAAGTTAATGATCAATTGTATATGTATTAAATAATGGACGATGTGGGCGCTCTTCGCTACCGAAAACATTTAATTTTATATACATTTTATATCTTATTACAAAGTTAAATGATTTATGAAGTGAACCTTCTTTAGAACGCGCCTAAACTGCATATAAAAAGAAAGTAAAATTTAACTCGTGACATACTCGTTACGGATAGAGAGAAAATATACAAATTAGGACGAGCGAGAGTGAGAAAATAGATAGAGTGTCTCGCGAACCACTCGATCTTGGAGAGAGGGAGAAAGCGAGCTATGTCGTTTCTCATATACACATTTAGTTTACGGGCGTTGGCGACTAGATGGCTTGTTTGTAGTTTTTCATTGCTACTGTAGATGGCAGTAACATATTAACTAACTTATATTTAATACTTAATGAAGGATTTAAAAAAAAAACTATATATAATTTAAAATTTATATAAATGTTGTAGAAGTCGTTTCTGTTATTCACAGCATTCCCTTGTACAAGAGAAATTTGATTTAAGGATGAAAAATACAGAAAACTACAATACTACACACCGCGTAAGAAATTTCACTGCTTTCACGTGCACCAAGACACCTGGTGTGACGGTGTGACAAACCAAGACGCCTTGTTTTTTTTTCCAGTTTTTTATTTCAATTTCATTTTTGCACTCAAAACAATAAATACAGTACCGTTCTAAGTAGTTTGGCTTAAGAAAAAATAATCCATTTTTTTGGCAGGGAATAAATAACACGGATTACTTACTTAAAGTTATAATAAGAAAATGATTCCAAAATTACTAACAAAGCATGACTGCGTTTAAAATTGCTCTCTGCTTATCAACGATAAGCAAAAACATTTGACTATAATTTTTTTATTACTATCCGTAAAACACGGACAGTCGGCTGTTGTCGATTAAGTTGATTTTATTGCTCGAACAGGTAGTTAATACGCCTAAACCTAGATTGGCAAAAAATCTTGCATCACCGGTTAAAAATGTTTACATGTGATCGAACAAGTTTATGTATAGCTAAGTTTAGACACTTCATTTTCTAGTTCTGGATTGTGGAGATTTTGCTGTGAGCATCTCACGCTGTGTTACCTACGTGGTTCTCGGTCGTGCGCTATCTTTGCATATTTCAAGAATGCTCGTTCAATGCGTGTTTTGGACACAGGAGATACGTAGGCCGTGAGTTCACTTCATATGTTTCGGCTCCTATGTTGTCTTTCTGTAAATGAGCTACATGTCAGTGTGGAATGTTTTCATTTATTTATATGTAAGTGCAGTCCAGCTAAGTTTTTGAGTGTAAAGGCTATCGTTATAAATGAAGGTAGGTTTTTTTTCGAGTATTTTCTTTATGACACCTTTATTTATAATCTTATTCACACATATGGAATAAAGACCATTTAAGGTTGCTACGTTGCTTGCTTTTACGGTTGTTTGTTCGAAAATCTTTCTTCGAGAAGATGGGAAAGGAGTGATAAAAGATTTAAGGAATTAAAATGTAACTTGTGCTCTTGAATTGACACTGCTCTGGGCGTAAATGAAATGAATCGGTGTGTATGAAACTAACGGCCGGGCAACTGCTCTCTAAGATTCTCACGTTAGACGAGATTCCCTGAAGCGTCATTGTTTGCAACGGTATCTTTAATGCTATTCCATTCAAATAACAAATAATCATAATTGATGTAAACTCTCAACAGATATGTTGGTGAACATCCAAAACAGTTGGAACTTACCTTGTTTATGTGTAATTGAGTTATTAATCATTTCAGAGATCATATACAGTCGTGGTCAACTAATTAGGGACATTCAAGATAGTGAAGGGCTATAACCGGTTATGTACATTTAAATATAAAACCCTATTGATTTCTCAGCACCTATTATTTGCATAATGTGGTCCGATTATTATGCTATAAATGGCTGTAAATAAAAGATTTAATAAATAGAAAAAGTATTTAATATCAAAGATTAAACATGTATTANTATGATAATGTATCAGCTATACTGTAAAGAGGTTTAATGTTTAAGAAGTTGTTATTGTTTGTATAATCGCGCACATAAATGACTAATTACACTTACATGTAAAAGATATTGAATATTGCTAAGACTCGTTGGAAAATAAAAAAAAAATTCACAATTTGGCTTAACTAGAGATCGTCCCTAATTAGTTGACCACGACTGTATATCGTTATTAAGTATTTTTTCTAAATCTAATTAGAAAAGGGACTAGTAAGTCATACTACAGTTTTATTTGCTATCCTATTAATATTCCAAGCAATCAATATTTGTTTTAATAGTCTGCGACAAAATTAAAATTTCAATTAACAAAGACAATTATTATTAAATTAATTTTAAAGGAGTAAAATAAAATAAAATAAAACAAAAAGCTAAATAGCATTTTAGTATAACAATTATTTTATTCAAACTATACGACATTTTATTAGTGAAATTGTTTTATTTCTAAAACTGTATTTTAATCACTAGTTTATTTATTTTATTTTATTTTATTTTAATTGACACATCCACATTAAACGTAAATTTAAAATATCTGTTAATAAATATTTATGTGAGTGCAAAAATAATAGTATAGTATAGTGGTTACTGATGCCCATGGACTTCAGCATGCCAGTGATACAGCACAGCCAAGTCGATGACAGGAGTATTTAATTTAACAATTACGCGTAATTTACAGTAAGCGTTAATTAAACCGAAAATAATTATGATGATATGTATAATAATTTATAACAACTATAATGGTTCTTTGTAAGATCGTTTTAAATCCATAAGCCTCTGTGATGTCATAGCTATAAATGATGCCAACGTAAAGCAAGCCCGCTTGACCCACGTAATTGTGTGCTGAGTTCGTTTATAATCCCTTGCTGCGCTCCGATCGTCTTTACAATCAACGATTGTTTACTTTTAGAAATTGAATGTTGAGCTGTCACTATTTCTATGTTTTCAGTGATTTCTAAACTGAAAAAAGACGAAAGTTGATATCGTTCTAAACAGATTCCACAATGAATATTTGATAGCTCCTAGCTGTGTATACTGATAGCGCAATTAGTTGTCTCAATTTCAATAGTACGTATTGGAATTCGTATTGAATTTAAATAAAAAAAATTGTAAAGTATAGTATTGTATGTAGTATTGTAATGTATAGTATAAGTATATTTATATTATTAGTACTTTAGTTGACTACTCAAAAGCGAGTGTTCAAGATTTATTCCGTAGCACGCACAGTATAATGTAAACGTCCTTTTTGTTAGACCTTACCTATTAGTGGCAGGGCAAAAGCGTGCGGAAGTCTGCGCCGACTAATTGGGTTGTATTGAGACTGCAACGGCGCTCTATTCTATCGATATAATTATAGTGAGCTCAGCCTTCCGAGCTTCGAAAAATATCGACTCGTCTCGGCAGCACCAATTACGTTTTTTGAATTACTATTAGGCGGCTCTATTCTTGCACGTTATTACGTTTAGATTTTATATCCTTGTGATTTTTTTAATTTAGAATGATTTTTTCATTTCTTGCAACTTATTGAATATATTTTTTTAAATAGCTTTGATAAAAAAACAATCTCACGGTCCGCTTGATTTGAAGCGATGACTGGAATTCATAGAAATGTAATAAAATATAAATGTAAATGGCTCCACCCATCACGAGGTTTAAGCTTGATACAACATTTGGATTGGTGCGCCAATTCAGATTCTTAGCTGTTAAGTTAGTTTGTTATCTTTATTTAAGTAAATTCATTATTATTTCTGTAATTCGATTTTTATGTGGTTTTAACTGTTCCTATTCTTGTTTTTTTTGATGCCTCTAGATTGTTTCTTTTTGTTAATTGTTACTTTTGTCGATATCAACACGAGTCAGTCCAAAACAGCTTCTTAACGGTATAGCAGGTTCATCTTTGTTGTCTGTCACAAAAAAAACGAGCACACGCAGCTGCGGCTCTGCGGTTTTTTCTTTGTCGAATCTAGGTTTATACGAGCAGTTTTATTTCGTCGTGCAACGCTTTCTTACTCAATTATTTAACCTAAAAATTGTGACGATTCTTAGATTTGTTCACTTTATATATCATAGCAATCTTGTGCCACCGTGTTTGTACTTAAATTGTTCTCATATTAAATATTTAACTATATTTCAATATATTTCCGCTTTTTAAAACAGAAATATATCTCAGGGAGAGTTGCAAGAATGATATAAAATATTTAGGAAGAAAAAGACAATTAAGTTTATCTTAATTGGATTTGGACAGTCCAAAAAAATGCGTGTCACTATATTGTACAGTGAGATAAGAAACTGATGTTTGTTATTGGGCAACAAAGGCAACGCAAACTGTCTCTAATGATATACGCCTTATAAAATTCTACGCAGAAGTTTTGCCTTAATTTTTCAAAGAGTCAACTCAAGCTATTGTGATGTGTTGAAACTGCTATTGTTTCCATTACAATGGGCTTACAATGGATACGTATCTCAAAAGGTCGCAAGCTCCCGACCTAGGTCAACTTGTACCCTGTATCGATATGATGATGTTTTTTGAGAGAGAAAAAAAACGCAGCGAATTTCGAGTAAATATTTTGGATACGATTACTATTAGGAGTATATGCTTATTGAGACAACAAAGTCACATTCAGGTGTAAATGTTAAAATTATAAGTCTTTTTGCGTAGCCCAACGTTTAGTTTATTATATGTACATCATTACTGGTGGTTATACATTACTGGTGGTAGGACCTCTTGTAAGTCCGCATGGGTAGGTACCACCGCCCTGCCTATTTCTGCCGTGAAGCAGTAATGCGTTTCATTTTGAGGGGTGGGGTAGCCGTTGTAATTATACTGAGACCTTAGAACTTATATGTCAAGGTTGGTGGCGCATTTACGTTGTAGATGTCTATGGGCTCCAGTAACCACTTAACAATCAGGTGGGCTGTGAGCTCGTCCAATAAATAAAATATCACACGCCGAATTCTGGATGTTTACTCACACTAATGCTTGTCTATAGCCCATAAACATAAGTGGTGGTATCTACCCGTGCGGCCTCATAAGATGCCTTAAATCCACCACCAAAGGGGAATACCCACTCTCCATAGTGTGCTGGGCCCAAGATAGACATCAAATATTACTATAAAAATGGACTGATTCAAATTCTTAAATGTATTGGATATCTAAAAAATATATTGAAATTGACGCTACTATTATAAAAAATATAATAAAAATAAAAATTCTTTTTGAGGTTAATTTTCTATATAAATAAGTGTCGGATTGTGAGATACTTCAAGAACTTTCTTTTTTTAATGTTTAAGATGTTCCTAATGTATTTTTATCCAATTGCAGTTATTTAGGGTATAAAAAAACACACATGCTTCTTTAAATATCTATATTTTCTTCATCTTCATACACAATTAGTAAATCATCTAAAAATAGCACAGGAGGATATACACGGTTTTAAATCTCGGTTAGGTTAAAACCACAATTCACACAATGTTTTTCAGTCGTAGTATGAAAAGTTATTGATAAAAGTAAAATAAATCGAAGAAAAATCAAAACACATCAATTTTTAATGCAAGCACAAGCAGCAAGCGAAGTGTCGATCAGTCAGATTAAATTCAGTGTTGTCAGTATAAAGACAAAATAATTACATGAAATTCATATATCAATATTTTTTTTAAATAACCGATAGTTGATTTATTTTTTAATCTTTTTTTTACGAGTAATGTGTACTTTTTATTTTTTATTTTTTTTGTTTTAGCTGCACGTATTTAAATAACAATACTAGTAAAGTTTTTATTTATTGCTTAGATGGGTAGACGAGCTCACAGCCATCGTGGTGTTAAGTGGTTACTGGAGCCCACAGACATCTACAACGTAAATGCGCCACCCACCTTGAGATAATAATATAAGTTCTAAGATCTCAAGTATAGTTACAAGTTAAAGTCCAATGGGTATATCTTTGATATTATTTTATGTGCTTATAATCGATTAAAATCCATTGATTAATGATAATACTTAAAATGATTTATTTATATGTTTTATTTATAGACTTAAAATGTTTACTTAATACGTAAAAGGTTTTGATGCTGGCAATATTTTTCCCGCAAAAATAAAAAACCTTGTTTTTTCAATAGAGTTACTTTTTTTAAACTACTTATTGTAAACTGTAGTGGCGCTTATTTAGAAGAAAGTAATTGCATATTTATTTATGACAAAATTAATGAACTAAGTATTTTTTCTCTACCCATTCTAACCGGCGCCATCTAGGCGGGCTCTGGATAGCCTGCCGACCGAGAGGGCTGGTGATCGTGGCGCCGACGACCGCCAGTCCAGCGTTCCGAGGGGGAGGGTGATGGGAGAGATGTGTTCCGCACTAAACGCTTCACTCTCCCCCCTTTGCCTTTTCATGAGTTCTGTCTCATGCGAGGTTTGGATGCTGGTTGTTGAGCGACAGCAGGTTTTAGTCGGTTCGACTCCGACATACCCCGCCCGCCATCCCTAGTGGAGGGTGGGAGTCCGGCGATTTCCTCCTGACCAAAAAAAGAAAAAAGTATTTTTTCTCTAATCTATTGTCCGCTTTGGGCCTGAAATGGGCATTCCCCTTTAGACTATCACTGGTTCATTGTTTAAAACGCCCCCCGGATTGAGCACCGTGACCTCACCTACTTGTCAGGTTACGCTGACATAGCCTCTCAAGGCTATCAGCTTAGATAAGAAAAAAGCATGGTTTAAAATATTTTGTGGTTTTGAACTAACCTCGTGTGACATTTATGTCAATCAATCTCTATGAAAATCACGAACAGGTTGAAGTTTAACTAACGTTTTTTTCCCTCATAACAGAGAATGTGATAAACCAATAGAATTTTGTAATCAAAATTTGATGTTGTGATTCTGAATTTGGGTTGACACAAACGAGTTCAGATAATAAACAGCTTAATGACGTTTATTAAAAAGATGTTTGGCAACTGTTTTGTATTGAAATTTGAAAGTAACAAACAGTTTATAAGCAGTTTTCTTTCGTTTAGCGTTCTTAGTTTCCATTATATTATTATGATTAGGAAAACTAAATGTTAACCGTATTCTAATGTAACACTTCGCTAATCATAACAACGGCGAGACTAAAATGTAAATAGCTAGTTTGAACACAATATTTTGTCATTTAATCCTATTTACCCGTTTCAGAGTTATTCAGTTCTGTCGTGAAGGTGTGCAGAGTATTGCATCGATCAAAGTCGTCTGGCGTCGACCGCCGACCGATACTAATAGCCGCTTAGAACTCACTCTGAGAAAACACCTATAGATAGTACCTTTAAGGGACTTACCTGTCTAGCAACTCCGTTGTTGATTGTAGCTGAAACTTTGATCTTGTGTCTCAAGGTGGATAATGACATACACGTTCTGATGTCTACGGGCTCCGTGGATGGGTCATTTGCTCGTTCACGTATTTGTGGAATAAAAAAATACAAAAGTAGATAACAACGATAAAGAATTCACTATTTTATAGATCGTGCAGTTCAATTAGTAAATAGTAATAGTAAATAGTGCTTTTCAGGATATTATCAAAATAACCCTTTTTTTACTCATATATGTTCATAAAATATTTATAACAACTGATACCATGCACCCCACGCTTTTATACAATAACACCATTTTTTATTACACTAATTTTAATTCAAATTTATTAAAATTTATTTTCAATTTTTTAGTTGGATTTTTTACAAAAGCGTATTTTGTTAGTTTTTTTAAACTATTATTTATTTTTATATTTTTTTGTTGAATATAATTTTTTTCAAAATTTTTTAATATTGAATTGTCATCGGTCCTTAATAAGTATACCAAATTTCGAGTTAATCCGACGTTCGGTAGGGGGTCAAAATCATGTTCAAAGATTCCGTTACAAAAATACATACGTCTGAAGCTGATAAAAGCGTGTTAAAATAACCCTTGTTTTTCTTCTTGAAACATAATATCATATTTTTATGTCAATTACGGATATCAGCTAAGCCAAGTTCACAGTAAAACTAAAATGAAAAATATGAACAAATAACGATGGTAGATCTAATTGCTTAAACTATCAAATTAAATAACAAATAGGTTGCATTTCGGCGTCCTCACCCACAAAGAAAGTTGGGCGGCTGTCGTAGTTAGTTGAAGCAGTTTGTAACGTCTGAGTGGGGCGGGGTGAGACACGGAGGGGGGTACCGCTGTGCGAACAAAGCCTTCCGTGAAAGCCTTCGGACGTTGATAGATGCGATAAGCTCAGATGCAAGTAAAGCTTCTTGCATTTTCATGGTGAATCTTTGGGTTTTTGTCATTTGTTTTATCTAGATGTTTCTTAGACACTGCAACTGTCTGCAACCAAGTGATAAATGAGCTTTTTATTTTAAGCGGACGAAAATGGTCTCACTATAGATACAGTTTATCTTAATGGTTTACACAAACGGCTCATTTTAGATATTATTTTTCTTGAAATGAGATACCTCGTTAAGCATACTTATCGTACATGCACTTTGTTACGATGAAACGACGAAGGTACTTCGCTTGTCGCTTAAACCTATAACTATTTTCTTAAATGCACCGAGACTTAATATATTTAATATTCCTAGACCATACCGTAAATCAGTCTTAGACCACAATACATATGAGAGAGAGAGAGAGAGTATTCTTTATTGTACACCAAAAAACAAATAAACAGTGCGATACATTAAACATATGTACAGATTATGTATATATTTTCGAATAGTAGTAACTGAATTCAAATATTAAACCCAACTTTTTAGTCTAGTAGAACAGTTTAAATTAATGTAGTCTGGGTAGTAAAACCGATGTAGCGTTAGGCACGAAAATACCACGTCGTTCTGTTCTGTGGTGCAACGTCGTAAATGCATTTTCTTATAATTTAGATGCGTCACGTAGCCGGCCCGTAGCTTTAGCCTTTAAACTTGTAGCCCTGAGGCAAGCTCGCTGCATAAAAACGCAAAGAAATTTGCAGCTACCTCTTTTTATCTCTAGACGGAATCTTTTAAATTGTGAAAGTAGATTAAGCTGAAGAAAGCGTTGCTTTAAAAAGGGATGCAAGGCTTTTTTGTCTTGTGAAACGAAATAATTTGTATTGTTCTTTGTCAGCTAAAATGTCTTCAAAAAGAAAATTGCAACAATATTCATACTATATTATTTCATCCAGAAGGATGCCGAAGACTGGGCAAAGTGGAGTAATTTAAGTAAGAAAGTCGATCCTGGTACGTAAAATGCTAGGACGAAGAAGATAGTATATTATTTCAGAGTCACGTTATTAATTTAAGTTAAAAAAACAGAAAAAATGCATTTCAAAACAGAACTCATATCTCAAGATAGGTGGTGGCATTTACGTTGTAGATGTCTATGGACAACCACTTAACGGCAACACTTAAGCAATAAAAAAAACCTATTAACACATGGTGATATACCTTTATTATAGGGCCATTGGGATTTGCCAGTTACTACTACCAAGGATCTAAAATGTTTTCCAGGGAATTATGAACGAAAATTGCTAAATTAAGTTTGAAAATTTTATTTGTTAAAGTTCGAGGACGTCACTGCCTCCCTATGCCTATCCATAAAGGGGGGAGACTAAGCGGGTGCAAGGGGTGGGTGGACGACGTTGATCGATGCACGTCTTGCGCCGGAGGCTGCACCCGACGTAATTCATTAAACGCTGAAACTGCAAGCGGATTTTGTGTATTAAAGCTATTTCTCACGAGAGAGACGTCCAGTCAACCAAGTACATTGTATACATATATAGTAATAAATTTCAAGTTAATAGAACAGTTTAATATTTTTAAGAGCGTACACTGTTTCTCTTGGTACGATATGCTCAAAAAAAGATTTTTGCTACGGTTATGAAAATTTCAAAACAATGGAATACACTAAAATACACTTTGTGTGGCCTATTCATTGAGCTATCAATTTACTGGTTTGTGATCTCGATCGGTTAGCGGTAATACTACTGGATAGTGGTAGTACTATTTCTATCAGAAGCACTCTGCATTCTAGTTTAAGCTATGGAAGATCCGACCCATCTTAAGCAAATCAAACTTTAACTTCGTGTTTCAAGACGAACAGCGGAATGGACGGTGTTATGTCCATATGCCGACCCGGTAACCCCGTACCACTAGGTGTACTTACGGCCTATATCATTTAGTGCAATAGAGTAATTAAAGAAGTCAGTTATTTCAATGCAATTTCTAGAAGCTGTTTTACATCGTGATGTTTGCCTTGAAAATCTGCCTTATTTCTACTCCTCACATATTTTGTTGCAAATTTAAATGTAACTCACAACAGTTCTATACAATAAATTATGATTTATCTCTGTACTACAATAACAATGACGTAAACAAACGCGTAAAAACGGACGAACGCACATAAATTGCCTATTTATATTTTTAAAGTCATTTTACAATAACAGAACTTGGTACATAAAAAGTTATTGTAAACACGTGTGAAACGTAAGTACGTGATGTAATTGATGTCACTTCGGATACGATAAGTTACATTTAAAAGTATGGAGTACATGGCTTCAAAATGTTTTAGTATGATTTAGAAGATTTATAAGTAGAGTAAGGGAAAGTTGTCGTCACACTTTCTTGAAACTGTGTTTGATACGCTATTGAAGTTTGCATATAGATATACTCGTATATCACAATGTGAATACGAGAACCTTAAGACATAAATTTGAAGCCTTCATTGTAACTACTACATAAATAAACCCATACCCACTGAGTTTCTTTGCCGGATCTTCTCACTAGGCTGCGATTCCGTTCCGGTAGTAGATTCAGCAAAGCACGGCTCTTGCTTGGGCTAGTGTTAGCAATTTTCTCAGATTGAGCCCGTGAGCTTACCTACCGGTCCGCGTGAAGTTGGAATAGCCCCTTAGGCTACCAGTGATTAGGTAGAAAAAAAAAGCCCGTTGAAAACTGGACTACATAAGTGATTTGCGGCAGGATGGTGACACCTTCTTATATTTATTACACTAAGTTATTCCATAGTGGAAGCCGTTTAGTAGATATGTGCTTACTTATAATAAAATTGTACGAAATTGTGCTAGAGTCGCATCACTAGATGTGAATACACAGACCTCTTACCCTGGGCCACGGACCTCGTTTTAGCGTGATAGGTTTGATGATCTCTAGAGATTAATTTGCAGGGAGGCGACGGAGAGTGCGCCGCCATGTAGACGTCTAGATGGCGTCGTGGAGAACCAGTGAAAACGCCACAGTTTTGCAGAGCGCTACTTCCGATAATACCACTCCTTCTGCTCGAATTCAAAGCAAAATTAAGAACCTTATTATTAAAAACGATACGATATTTACTAAAAGATAAGATAAAATTAGTCATAATTCAATTTTTAATTTAGAAATGTTAATTTTGTATTATTATTTATTCATGCATGTATACATTTAATCCAGTTTGTCATAGTAATCGATCATTTATTTGCATTTTGTAAATTTATTGCAAACAATATATTATGGTAGTAGTATAATGATCGCGAATAACTTTCGCGACGAAGCAATAGCACTGTACAATAAAAACCAAACCTGCGAAAGTCATAGTTTGTGTAATTACTACATAATTGTGCCTTCGATCTCAAGTATTAAGGTGGATGTCGGCATTCACGTTGTGATGTTTATGTGCTTTATTTGACACAAGGTGGGTCGTAAGTTCATTTACGCGTCTAAGTAACAAAAAAAACATGCTAATAATGACACGAAACGGACATGACCGTCAGAACTGGAACCTTGAACGTATAGTTAATTAGTTTACAAATTTGCAAGACATAATTATGTACAATAAAAAATATAACATATCGAATAACCGGCGACAGAGCATATTATTATACACATATCGTAATCGATATAAAGGTGTCAAAATTGTAAGTATGCCTCGTAAAATATTTGATTATATTTTAATTATATAGTATATTCAATAAATTTACTAAATAAAATTTTAGATATTAATTTGTGATCATGTTAGGATTCATAAATTATTATATTTAAGACAATTTCATTGGCAAGAATAGTTAGTATATCTGTTTTACATAGTTGGTCGTGTACAAAAATTTTATGTTTTAAATCATTAGAAATATATTATGAGGTTCCAAGTGGATTTCGATGTTGTTCAGTATTAAATATTCTTCTAATTTTTTTCGCGTTAAGATACAGCTTCACAATTGATAGTTGTATTCATTTAATTGAGTAGAAAAAAGTTCATCATATATTTTTTTTTTTTTTTTTTTTTATTGCTTTTTTTTTTTTTTTTTTATTGCTTAGATGGGTGGACGAGCTCACAGCCCACCTGATGTTAAGTGGTTACTGGAGCCCATAGACATCCACAACGTAAATGCGCCACCCACCTTGAGATACAAGTTCTAAGGTCTCAAGTATAGTAACGACGGCTGCCCTACCCTTCAAACCGAAACGCATTACTGCTTCACGGCAGAAATAGGCAGGGTGGTGGTACCCACCCGCGCGGACTCACAAGAGGTCCTACCACCAGTAATTACGCAAATTATAATTTTGCGGGTTTCATTTTTATTACACGATGTTATTCCTTCACCGTGGAAGTCAATCGTGAACATTTGTTGAGTACGTATTTCATTTGAAAAATTGGTACCCGCCTGCGGGATTCGAACACCGGTGCATCGCTCAACACGAATGCACCGGACGTCTTATCCGTTAGGCCACGACGACTTACTTCATATAGTTAATGTTTTAAGACCACACACAATAATCATTCAATTAATTTAGACAAAAGAATAGGCACAGAGCTTAATTTAAATTAAATTATCTGTATGCAGTTTCCATGAGATAGGTGATCTATTTCTAAGAAAATATTACGAAACGTGTAATAATTTTAGTCAAGTAATTGACAAGTGAGAAACTATGTATTCCCGTGGCCCCGGGAGGGCAACCTACGGTTTTTCCATTACGATCGATCCTGAGCCTCGCATTTGATTTCACACCGTATCGTTTTGATGCTCTTTACAGTTCAGATAGTTACATTTTGTCCACCCTATCCACAAGAAGGAGGACAAGTCAGACCCTTCGAGCTACAGGCCTATCGCAATAACTTGCTTGCTGTCCAAAGTGACGGAGCGAATAATAAATACGCAACTTTTGAAGTATCTTGAGGATCTCCAGTTGATAAATGACTGGTAAGTGAAGTGGTTTCCGTCACGGTCGCTGAACTGGGGATCTTCTTGTATACGTTATTCACAAGCGGGCTGAAGCCTTGGAGAGCAAGGGTGAGGATCTCGCTGTAAGCCTTGGTCGAAGGTCTTCGACAGTCTGGCATGGGGCACTTCTGTTGAAACTACCATCTCATGGCATCCCCGAGGGACTGTGCAAGTAAATCGCTAGCATTTTGGATGGGTGGACCATCATGGTCGTTCTAGACGGTTGCTGCTCAGATACCATGACCATTAACGCTGGCGTCCCACAAGGTTCGGTGCGCTACTTCGCGCTTTTCATCCTGTATATCAATTACATGCTATCTATTGATGACATACATTTTTCCGTGGATAACAGCATGGCGGATGTGCGACATATAGACCATTAGAATCTCTCTCGGAGCGTGGTGCATTAGAAACGATCAAAACTTATGTTTGAAGTGGAGAGCTCTCTGAGGCGAGTCTCCGAGTGGGGTAAATCGAACTTAGTCCAATTCAACCCGTTGAAGATACAAGTTTGTGCTTTCACAGCGAAGAAGAACCTCTCTGTCATGGTGCCGCAATTCCAAGGAGCACAGTAACCTTCCACGAGTATCGGGATAATTGCGGTCAACATTTCGAGCGATGTCCAATTTTGGAGTCATTTGGAGGGCAAAGCCTGGTTGGCGTCCAAAATACTGGGAGTTCTCAACAGAGCGAAGCGGTACTTCACCCCTGGAGAATGACTTTTGCTTTATAAAGCTAAATTCCGGTCTTGCATGGAGTACTCTCACCTCTGGACTGGAGCTCCGAAATACCAGCTACTTCTATTTGACTAAATACATAAGAATGTCGTTCGATAATCCCATTCTGATGGATCGTCTGGAGTCTGGGTCTGCGGAGGGATTTCACTTCTCACTGTATTTTGTACTGTATGTTCCAGGGCAAGGGCTCTGAGGTATAGTTAGAGATGATTCCGTCATCTCCTTTTTTACCATCGCACTGTTTGCCACCGGAGTAGAATTCATCCATACTTACTGGAGCTACTGCGTTCATTCACAGTGCGTTTCCAGAGATCTTTTTCTTTGGAATGAGCTCCCCTCTATGAAGTTTCTCGAGCGCTATGACATGTTTTTCTTCAAACGAGGCTTGTGGAGAGTACTTAGCCGTAAGCAACGGCATAGCAACGTCTTCTGGCATTGCTGAAGTCCATAAGCGACGGTAACCACTCATGATGTCCTTGGTCCTTGGTAGACATGGTCCTACTGGTGATCTCGTCATTAAATGAACCTTCGCAAAGGATTTACTACCTTTTAGGTAGTTATTCTTCTAGGCTATTTAGGTTCCCAACAATTTTTGTTGTTAATTTAGTTTTCTTACTCGACTTCAGTCCAACTCCTCATATTAAGTTAGTATCCCACCAAGGCGCATTCCTACTTGGTCGACTCTACCCTATGATTCGCAAGCGAAGTAAATTGTCCCTTCATAACCAGATAACACTCTACAAAACTTGCATAGTTCTGTCATGGCCTATGCAAGTGTAGTGTTTGCTCACGTAGCCCGTACAGACATCAATCTCTCCAGGTCATGTAATCCTGTTGTTTCTGCTGTTAGCTGATAGCTGTTGGAGCACCGTGGTATGTGAGGAATGTAGATCTTCACAACGACCTAAACCCAGTACCGATATGTATCTTAAGGAAGCGTCAGAATGCTAGTATAACAAAGCGGCGCGACAGTGTAGTCGTCGTGGCCTCAAGGATAATACGTCCGGTGCATTCGTATCTAGCGATGCTACGGTGTTCAAATCCCGCATGCAGGTACCAAATTTTGTAATGAAATACGTACTCAACAAATGTTCACATGTGACTACCTCGGTGAGGGAATAACATCGTGTAATAAAAATCAAACCCGCAAAATTATAATTTGCGTAATTACTGGTGGTAGGACCTCTTGTGAGTTCGCACGGGTAGGTGCCATCGCCCTACCTATTTCCGTCGTGAAGCAGTCATGCGTTTCAGTTTGAAGGGTGGGGTGGCCGTTGTAACTATACTGAGACCTTAGAACTTATATCTCAAGGTGGGTGGCGCATTTTACGTTGTAAATGTCTATAGTCTCTAGTAACCACTTAAAATCAGCTCGCAGTTCGTCCACCCATCTAAGCAATAAAAAAAAACATGAAAGCCATTATAACCTGGTCGCCGCTATTCACTTTCCCGACCGCGACGCGGCAACGCAAAGCCGCGTTCGCCGTAAGCATTTCTTGTCGGATACCCCGGATTCACTCTCCGTGCTTTTAGGACCCTCAAGCTCCGGTCACCGTCCTCGAGCGTTCAAGCAGGTCAAGCGTTCGACGAGCGAATTGACCATAACCATAGAATAGTTTCTCGCCTAAACTTCTTAGTGGATCGCGATTCCGATCCGGTGGTAGATTCTGCGAAGCACTGCTCTTGCTAGGGTTAGCGTTGGCTAACTCTCTCAAGTTGAGCCCATGAGCTGACTCACCTACCCGTCAGGGCGTAGCTAGAATAGCCTCATAGGCTACAGCGAATAGGTAGGGAAAAAAATACACACACACAGCACAAGGCACACAGAGAGCTATAATAGACCATTAGTTTTAACTAAAAAAAAACTTAACATAATACCATGTGGGCCGTAAGCTAATACATGTGCCGGAATCTAAGAAAGAAAAAAAACATTGTTAATAATTATGGTCTCCGAATACGAGGTTTTCTTTTGCATTGAACAGAACCGGTTAATTTTTTCTTTCACAAATTACTAAATTTTAAAGCCGTTTAAGCAAAATTTATATCTTCAAGTCGATATATATTACTCGTATATGTATAACTTTAAAAAATAATTAATAACATTAATTATTTAAAAATAGTTAATAATTTGATTTGATTTTTGTTTTGTAGGTACACAAAGATTTCTGCGCCATATATTTTTAAATTTATGCACTTCATTACTCATATAAAATTAGCTTATCTCCTTCTATTTGGATTCAGTAATGGTCAATAAAATAATTAAGAAACTGCATTGTATTGTTTAACAATGTGTGTATTTATTACCACAGGCAACCTTGTCTTACATAATTTTAACAACTAAAGTTATTTTCTGAGTTTACATTGAATGCGTGACTGAGGATATAAATATATGTCACGTCTATTGGCCTATTAGGTTTGATTTTATGGCGACATTGCCTTGAAAAGGTATTTACTTTAATCTATTAAGAGATAATGTGGTGAACTAGTACGTAGGCGTTAACCACTTATATTATGTTAGTAACATTGTCACAGAGCCTTCGTGAATTTTCCGTCAAATATTGTCACCATAACTTGTCATTTTTACTTGCTTATAAAATTATCAGTATTATTTTCCAGAGCAAGTTAGTTTTGAGGATATCTTTTCTTACTTTGAAAATTAAGTAGTACGAAGAATATTGTTTTTTTAATTTTGAATAGATTGCTGACATTAAGAGTATTTGTCTGCTAAGTGATAACTGAGTGAATTAAAGTAACAGGTCAACTGAAACAGTTGTTGTAAATGAAAAGGAGGTTTTCGTGCAAAATTGATGTATTTTAATATTCTATCGTACGATTATAATTACATGTTGTGTCGTCTTATACGTACAACATAAGTCTGGCTACTCGAGCTTTAGAACACAAAAATACTACTTTATAACTTACAGACTATAAATCAACACTATTAGGAACTAACAATACATGATATATTAGTTAGCGGGACCGCGAAATAAATTGGTGTGATCGATGAAGATGAATCGATAACTTTCGTGTTATCGATTTATTAACTAAAAATCGTATTATAATTTTATTACTATGTTAAATTTTTGTTTAGTCTGTTATGATGTATATTACTATCTGTTTATTTTTTGACTCTTGTACATTGTAACGCAGTCATTAACATCGTAGGTCTCGTTTGGAAATAATTTAATAATTCAGTGATAAAATAAAATAATTAATTTAGACCTTGTTCACTTCACTTTGAATATTTTTTTTTATTATTTCATGGATGGGTGGACAAGCTCACATCCCCCCTGGTGTTAAGTGGTTACCGGAGCCCGTAGACATCTACAACGCAAATGCTGCCACTCACCCTGAGACATGAGTTCTAAGGTCTAAGTTACACCGGCTGCCCCACCCTCCAAACCAAAACGCATTACTGCTTCACGACAGAAATAGGCAGGGTGATGTTATCTACCCTAGCGGACTCACAAGAGGTCCTACCGCCAGTAATTACGCATATTATAATTTTGCGGGTTTGATTTTTATTACACGTTAAACATGTTATTCCTGTACGTACGTATTTCGTTAGAAAAATTGGTACCCGCCTGGGCTTCGAACATCGGTGCATCGCTCAACACGAATGCACCGGACGTCTTATCCTTTAGGCCACGACGACTACTAAATATTAACCAATGCTTAGCTCCAGATGGAATTCTTAGATCTGTTAATAAACAAAACTTAGTTTATGAAAAAACGATCATCAGCTAAGATTGTATTTAAAATATATAAATATAATTGATATTTCATCGAATAGAACGTAAATTATTACAACAAAATATAGTTGTCGAATGTACCTAACTCATCAAAACGGGTTGGTCTAGTTAAGTGCGCACAGTCTGACTATCCAGACGTCTACATGGATGAGCCCTACGACATGGATGCTTGGCTAAATTAATTCGCAGCGAAACAAATTGCAGCACATAATATGTATATTATTAACTTTTTTATGTATGAAAGTGCTGTATTTACTAGTAGGAGGACGTGTTGTAAGTCGGTATAGCCATGCTGCGATAGAGTGATTAGTGTGCGGAGGCTGCAATCTCGGCGGTTCGTGCTGGAAGCGTGGTCTTGCCGTTTGGCGAACCTGTCAGCCGGTCTGCGGACCATCGAGTCAGTGCGCCCAGTCCTCGCGGACTACATGAACCGCGACCGAGGGCATTACACCTTTTGGTTAACGCCAATGCTCACCGCCCATCGGTGTCACGAGGACACTTTCGCATGACTCGGGGAGGATCGTGTCCTCGTCTAGCAAATAGGACCGGACCTGTTGCTGCCCACCGTCGTAGCCACGATGCTCGGCAGCGACGAGTCCTGGGAGGCGACACTCGACTTCCGCGAAACCACCATTTCGCAGGAGATGGCGGAACGCAAGAAGGAGAACTCACCCCTCTCGGCACTGATCCGCCGCCGCCGAGCTGGAGGCCGGAGAAGGACTTTCCCCGGCATACAAGAGCAAGCCGTTGGTAGTGTATCGCATCCCGATCTTGCAGGCTGGTTCTGGTCCAGCGGGATATTCCGGGCAGCGGTACCGCCTGGGGCGGCCTGTCAGACGGCCATGTCGAGACGGCCGAGTTAGAGCCGTCGACTATAGCCCCGACGACTCCTCGGTCGATCGTGACGAAGGGGTGACGCAGCAATTTTCGTAGCTGTGTTGACCACCGGAACCAAAAACCGAGACCGTGTAGGCGTGGACACCTTGGTTTAGGTTTTCGGCCCCCTGCCCGAAAAAAAGGTATCACCATCTTACCTATTTTTGCCGAGAGTGCAAAAGCCGTCATACAATACAGTTAGAGCTTCGGCCTCGTATGCTTAATACGAGAAGGGGCTTTGCGTACGCCTCTTTATCTATGACTAGCTGACCCGGCCGACTTCGTAGTGCCTCAATCGATAAATAAAAGTCCTAAACTTTTGTATAAAATAAACTTATTATAAAACAAACAAAAGAAATTCGTCCGACGGGGGACACATCAAAGTAAAAACAAAATTGTTATTTATTATTTAATTCCGAACATTTTCATACTTATCTACCTTTTAAACCTTCTCTGGACTTCCACAAACAGTTCAAGACCAAAATTAGCCAAATCGGTTCAGCCGTTCTCGAGTTTTAGCGAGACTAACGAACAGCAATTCATTTTTATAGGTAGAGATAACAAAAAAAACACATAATAGGTATAATTCAAACTACTTTTTCCGGTTTAAATTCGCGTTTTTGACCACGAAAACCGTAAAGTATTAGAAATGTTGAAAATGGAATAATATATCGAATAAGAACAAAAAAAAGCGAAATAAAATCGCAAAAATACTTTTAATAATGTCTACGATTCGTTAAAATTGAATAAACTACTACTAAACAAGTCACTCTGGGGGCAGTCTGTACTTCTTTCGTAATAATACTAAAGTTAAAAAGAAAAGGTGTAGCTTTTTTTATTATTTTTTTATTGCATAGGTGGGTGGACGAGGTCACGGCCCACCTGATGATAAGTGGTTACCCGAGCCCATAGACGTCTACAACGTAAATACCGCCACCTACCTTGAGATATGTGTTTTAAGGTCTCAGTATAGTTACAACGGCTGCCCCACCCTTCAAACCGAAACACATTACTGCTTCACGGTAGAAATAGACAGGCGGTGGTACCTACCCGTGCGGACTCACAATACGTCCTACCATCAGTAAGTAAGATGAAATGTTTAATATATTTTGAATAAACTGAATTTAATAAATCCCAAATGTTAAACTTATCACAAGACTCATAAAGACTTGTAAATAGCTTATAAACAATGTCTCCATTTTGTTATTCGTATTCGCTCGTTGACTGTATTGCTTTCCAAATTCATATTATTACTAATATTGATCTATTAGCTTTTGCCGCGACTTCGTCTGCGAGGAATAGTTAGTAGTTTGGCATAACGCTAAATTTTACCCGCCTCTTCATTTACGTAGAAAGTGAAAATATTTTTGAATAATAGAATGTTAAGGAGCTATTTAAGGTACCAAAATCACGTTTTTTAACCGACTTCAAAAGAAGAAGTTATCAATTCGACCGTAATTTTTTATCAATGTATGTTCACCGATTTCATGAGAATGCTTGAACCGATTCTGATAATTCTATTTTTCTTTTTTTTTTCGTTCAAAAGGGTAGACTTCCCGAATGGTTCTGTAATCATCAAGATCTGGAAAGAGAAATCTGGAAAAATCTATAATTGTCAAAGCCTATCATCTTAAAGTGATTTCGGTGTTTTGTATGCGTCAAGGTTGGAATAACGTATTTATTTGGATAGGGATTAATATCATTTTTATAAAAACACTTTCACAAATAATGATTTATTTTAGAACAAATTTGGTTAGCTTAAAAACGTTATAGTGAGTCAAACTTTAAATATAGAAATATGCTGTCGCGGACTTTTTTGGTTTTATTTTTTATATTCTTTATCAGAGCCATACACCTATTAGGTTAAGTTGGCTTTAAAACTTTTAAAGGGGTACAATTTTGTCATACATTATTTTAGCGAAACTTTAACCGTTTCCGCAGCACACGCAGTGGAAGCTCTCAAAAGGGAAAAATACCCCGATTTTGAAACATTCTTTATTGGTGGTCCGCTTGTATTGGTAGTAGCGTGATGTTATATAACCTATAGCCTTCCTCAATAAATGAGCTATCTGACAATGAAAAAAATTTTCAAATTGGACCAGTAGTTCGTGAGATTAGCGCGTTCAAACAAACAAACAAACTCTTCAGCTTTATAATATTAGTATACAAGATGATAAAATGCATTTTGTAGCAACATTTTTATCTCAGGACGACGTGAATCGTTTCAGTAATTATACAACTCGACGTTATGTTTTGTACATTTATTATATTTATACCTTCAAAATTATCGAACTTCTATTCAAAATTAAATAAACATAAGCAATGAAGATGTCAAATTGAAAATGTTAAAGAATGTTTTCAACGGCTACTTAAGTTTCATTTAAGACGCGGTCTCTGAGAAACCAGCCGTCAATTTATAAATTTTATTACTAATTTATTGTGATCGCCACAAGCACATGTTGCCTCATTTATAGCAGTCACGGTGAATGACATGCGCGACACATCCTTGTTGAATCTTGTTTTATCTGAAGTATCCTTGCTTCAATAATACTGTTTCGCGCATTTTACAACCAGTTTATTATGTTCCTAGCGACGTGAAAGCGATGATCATAAATTTAACATATCCGTATCAATTCCACCTGTTATATTAAAAGAAATGAATTTTTTTCGATCAGTATTTGGTATAAAATAAACCTCTCGATTGTAAATTAATTGTGAGACACGCTAATTCATAATCAAACTAGATACGATTATAGATTGCATAAATTAACGATTTATCATTTTTATACAAATTTAATTGTTGCTATTAAAATTTGACTCAAGATTCGTTTCATAATTTTATGAAGTTAAATTTCATAAAATTCATTAAAGTTAATAAAATTTAAATACGCAATTAATTTATAAAGGCGTATTTATATGCACTTAACGAAAAATACCTATCGAAAACCTTTTAACCCTTTAGTAAGAAATCGTTTGTAGAATGTGAAATATTATTTATTGCGAGTGGAATACATTACGTCTGTGCATTAAACAAAAAAGACGTAAAATAGTTCCATATAAACTCACTTCGCATATTAATTATTTATTTGTCAATGAGTAATGAACCGTTTTATTTGCGTTTGAAATGTATGTTACGCCATAAAAGCTGCTTCCGTTCTGCTATTGAAAACACCGCTCCTTAATATGCATATATATGGGTTATTTAAGGCTCTTGCTTAAACAAAAACCAGAATTACGAAATCTTAAGTTATTAAATTAATAGGTATAGCACGCATTTTCACCGAATTAATCAAATATTCTCGCTTAAAACAACCTCATGTAAATACATTTTTGAGGAATCTAATACAAAGATCACGTGCTTATAAAACGATACACCCTGTACGGGCCTTGTGTACGGTGTTCGAAATACTACGTGAAATGCAAAATCAATTGGACCACGTTTTGACTGTGTGACGAAGGACGGATTCAAACGCGTAATATACAAACAAACAAACAAACCAACATAATTAACTATTTCTTATTTTTGATTGGATCAAATTATCTACGTATTATATTTGAAATGTAGATAAAGAACCTAAGTTCTCTGGCTATTAATTTTCTTCTGTTTGTTGTTCAGTATTGTAAAAGTTAGTTATGTTATAGTAAAAGATAGTCATATTTTTTTTGTTTATTAACTAACATACAATTAAGCCCTACGCGCCCTACTACCAGTATAATATATGTTTTGTGGCCCACAGGCGAGCATTCGCCTGTTGTTTTTACTTTTCATTGCGTAATTTATATTATTATGCAAATATTTTTTAATTTAATCTAAGCCTGTAATGGCCAAAATGATCCCTGTTTTCCTTTTTTATTACCATTTCCAATCATTAATAACGTCTGTCTTGTCTTGGATTTTAGATAAAAAGTTATTTTAATTATCTCTAAAAAATATTTGACATGAAAAAATATAAATAATCTATTCTAATATTATAAAGTTATGAAGAGTTTGTTTGTTTGAACGTGCTAATCTCAGGAACTACTACTGGTCCGATTTGAAAAATTCTTGCAATGTTAGATAGACCATTTACCAAGGAAGGCTCTATAACATCACGCTAAGACCAATACAAGCGGAGCACCAATAAAGAATGTTCCAAAATCGGGGCTATTTTTACCTTTTGAGAGCTTCTGCTACGTGTGCTGCAGAAACGGTTAAAGTTTCGTTAAAATAATGTATGACAGAATAGTTCCCCTTTAAAAGATCTAAAAAAAGTCCGCGACAACATATGTCTATATGTTAAGGTTGGCTTACTATAACGTTTTTTATGCTAACCAAATTTGTTCTAAAATAAAGCATTATTTGTGAACTATTCCACGCGGACGAAGTTGCGGGCAAAAGCTAGTAATAAAATATAATAATTTATATATTTCTCTCTTAAATGCTATAATGATATTTAAAAAATATCGACGATATGCAACAGTGCCAATGAGCGTTGGTGAAGACTTCAGAAAGGCGAACAGATGAATGTAAAACTTCATCTGCGATAGCAATTAAATAAAGGTAAAATTGAATTAGACATAATCAAAACACCTATTTGAATAGATTTACAATCTTGTACATTTTTATATTGTTGATACGTTTTAACATCCGGTGCCAATATAATATGTTACTTGTATTTCCAAGAGCCATTATATTTGTTATTTTCATAAAATTATCATAGGTTTTAAATTATATTTTATTATTTTTAAAAGACACCATTTTATGGGCTACAGATACATCATACTGTCTCTTCATAGTATGTATGTACGCGAAAAAGCGTTTTTGTAATGCAAAAAGTGTTGTAAAGCATCACCGGATGGTTATGTAGTCGATTTAACTCTTTCCACTCGATAGGTGAGTATCTGTCACCACATAATCACAAAATGACGAAATAACGATATCAGAAATATAAAAAAGATGTGAATCACCAATTAAAGAAACAAATAGTTCACACAGTGTATTGACTTCCCGCACTAAATAAGGTGGTGAGCGAAACTCACCTCTCGAGTGCAAAGGGTTAATTTAAATGTTTATTGAAACCGTTTAAAAACATTAACAGCAAGACACTAGTGGGAAGCGTCCGGAAGGAACTGATATTCTTCCTTCTTTAAAAATAAGTAGAAATTAACATCAAATATATTCAACCATATCCGTCCCTACCAATACTGAGAAGGTGAATGTTTTTGGTAAGTAATCATCATTATCATCAAAATAATTGGATTAGAAATTTAAATAGAGTTAAAATTAACACTTGTAATAAATACATCACGATTTGATACTAAATCAGTATTGATTGAAATGAACATTTCTAAATTGGTATTCATAAAGTTACTAGTATAATAATACGAAAGTGAATGAATGTCTCTAGGTGTATTACAAAATGGACTCTCAATTTAATGATATTCTTTTGTAAACATAGTTTAGATGTGGCTAGGATCACAAATTTTAGTTTCTCCGGTCTAGTTTTTGTTATTCAAATTTATTTAGATTTTGAATGTAAATTTTATAACACTTAAGTCGGATTAAGCTGATCCGTTATATATATTATTTAGTGGGTAATGGAACCTATTCTTATTATTTAATCTTTTGAATGCATTAAATTTAAGTGACTCCTCAACTTTAGATAATCTTTAATCGGTAATATTGAATAGTTTTGTCGTCATATGGAATATTTTTTCAATTAATTATGCAAAAGTTTTATTTTTGACTACATATATTTGAAATAAACTATTTGATTTGTATTGTCTGCTTACAAATTGACTTTGCAAATTATCTATTCTATATTTATTCAAAAATTTTATGTACATAAAATTTTGCCAAAGTTAATAACCTCGGTGAATATTATGTGTGAGAAACTCAAACCGGAGCTCATTGCTGCTTTGCAGCAGAAAATGGGTAATATAGTAGTTCCTACACATGCGGGCTTACAATACCTTCTATCACTAGTAAACTCATTAAACTTTTGATATTTTCATAGAAAATTTGGATAAATGGCCGACAAAAAATAGTATTGTTTGTTTGATTAGTAATTATACAAGCGTATGTATGTACTATTTCCTCCTCCGTGCGTTGTGTTCCTCAGTGTTGAGAGTCGTGACCTTTACGGAGCACTTTTGTTAGGAAATAGCTCCTGCATGCACCTTAATATGTACTATTTGTTGAAATATTATTTTTAAAATTATTTATAATTAATTTAATTCGACGAGGCTGACCTATTCCGAATAAAATGCGTTTTTCTATTTTGTTTAAGTTGGAAAACATGTTATTAATATCAAATGATCTTAATGAAATTAGTCTGTGTACCAATCAATAGTTCGTTTCCAAATGATTCTTATCCACCTGATGGTTTTCTGGAAGAGATCGCTCTAAGCGATAAGACCACCAATTGTACTTTTTTGTGTTTAATGTATCGCACTGTTTATTTGTTTTTTGGTGTATAATAAAGAATACTCTCTCTCTCTCTCTCTCTCAATCAGAAGAAACGGAGGTGACTGGCCTTCTCGAGCAAGTGTTACATCTGGTTACCGATACCATACCACTAACCCGGTCTTGTTATTGTCTGGGATCCGGTTGGTCATAAGCGTCCTATTTCTGCCGCGGGAGACAGGGCTGCGTTTTCTTCGTGGCCTTGGACCACCTCTCCAAGGGTGACCTCGCCCGTCTGTATTCAGTGAATGAACTGATGTACTTGCCGGGGGTGACGGTTGAGGGATGGCGTCCAAACCGAGGACCTGCGCAGTGTCACCGCTGCCAGGCCTTCGGGCACGCGTCCACGAACTGTCACCGTGCGGTTCGCTGCGTTCGATGTGGCGGCGAGCACATTGTGGCGGACTGCCCGAGGCCAAGGGATGGCCCATTATCCTGTGCTAATTGCGGGAAGGACTACGCCGCCATCGATCGGCGGTGTGTGGTCTACCGCAAGAGGGCAAGGATGATGGGAGTAACCATCCCCCCTCCTGCACCACCGGTGCCTCGGCCCAGGAATGTCCCGGCTCCCGTCGCACCTGTTCCCATACCTAAGGGAAAGGGGAAGGGGAAAGGGAAATCTTCCCAAGCCCCAGCCCCTCCCCCTCCTAGTACCATTCCGTCTGTCTCGGTAGTGGAGGCAGCGCCGTCAGCGACCACGCTGATGGCACAAGCCAACCCGCCGCGACAGACCAAAACGTCCAACCCCACTCCTCGTGGCCGAGCCCAAATTATAGCTGTCACCACAGCCCACGACACTCGCCAGACAGTCGGCTCAGCCCCTAAATCTACAAAAAATAAAAATAAAAATAAAAAAAAGAAGGAGAGGAAGAAACTCTTAAAGAAAATAGCGAGAGAGAGCAGCGCCAGAAACATGGAAGTGGACCAACAACCTCATGAGGCCATGGAAGCCAACGTAACTGCCGACACTAACCCTCCACAACTGGAGGGACAAACCTTGCCTCAAGCTCAACCTGAGCCGTTGGGCAATACTCTGCCCCCTCTTCCCCCCCGCCCTCAGCGCGAGCAGCGCAGCGGTCGGCAGGCCTCAGAGCCTGCCGGCTTTGCTGCGTGGCTCCTCGCGCTCTGGGAAAAATTGTCCGAGGTGGTCTCCGGAGTGATCCGCGAGATCGCCTTGGGAGCCAGCCCTTTCGGGGCTCTCTTGTCGGGGTTCTACCGAATGATTGCGCAGTTCAATGGCTAGCCAGGAACTGCGCATCATTTATCGGAACCCCGGCGGGGTAAAAACCCGCAAGAACAATCTCTTGGTTCTCGCCCGGGAGTACAACCCTGAGGTTGTGCTCCTGGGCGAGACCAAGCTACGTCCTCGGGATGTGTTCAGGATTCCAAACTACTTCATGTACCGACGTGATGAGGTGAGTCCTGCCGGGCTACGTTCAGGGGCACTGCGGCACTCGTCAGGCGAGACGTGGTGCATGATCAGTTGGACTTGCTGGCCTTCACATCGACAAGGTCGATCGGTGTGAGGATCCACAACTCGGGGGGAGATATGCGGGTTTATGCTGCGTATAGACCCCCGGGGCCTGATTTCCACCCCGGGGACATAAGACGGGTCCTGAATTATGACAGCCGCCCAGCTCTGCTGGTCGGGGACCTCAACGCGAAGCACCTCGCGTGGGGCTCCCGACTTAACTCAGCAGTGGGCAGGCGGCTGTTAGAAGATGCCGATAGGGGCGACTAATCTGTGGTCGGCCCCGACGAACCCACGCACATTCCGACCGCCGCGCAGCTCCAGCCCGACGTGCTGGATGTGTGCGTTCATAAGGGGCTACGGTGCCCCTTAACTATTGAGGCACTGTACGACCTGGGTACCCCCCATCTCCCTATCCTGGTCACACTGGGAATGGGGCTTACCCGGGTTGCGACCTCACCCCTACGATCGAAGGTCGACTGGGAGCTCTTTAAGAGACGCCTAGTCGACCTTCCCGTAATTCAGGACCCCAACACCCCTGAGGGGGTCGACGACGCGGTAGTCCGCCTTGTCGACTCCATCAGGGGAGCGATCGACCAGGCGACGACTCTTGTGCCCAGCGGCGGGCCCAGAGGTATACTCCCAGCCCATCTGAAAGCGATTATTCGCCGGAAGAGGGACCTGAGGAGGCTCTGGGCGACAACTCGTTGTCCCAGGATCAAGCGCGAGCTTAATGAGCTGGAAGCGGAGTTGGCGGCGAAGATTAGCTCCTATCGGGGCTATGCGTGGGAGGAACGGATCGAGGAGGCCCGTGAGGACCCCTCGTCCGTGTCCCTCCACCGACTTTGCCGCCAGCTCTCAAATCGACCTGCCCCGACTTGTCCACTCGTGGACGAGAGGGGCAACCGATGCTTCTCGGCTCAGGCCCGCGCCGATGTCCTGGCCGTAATGCTGGAGCGGCAGTTCGCTCCAAATGACTCTGCACCCTCAGAGGCCGCATTCCACCAATCGGTGGAAGAGAGCGTAGCAAGCCTACTCTCCTCCCCGGTGCCACCGTTGGGAGATGGTGATTTCATCACTCCCAGTGAATTGCGCCTCTCCATCAAGCGGATGAAGAGGCGCAAGGCGCCGGGCGAGGACGGTATTCCCTCCCTCGCATTTTTCCACTTCCCCGAAACGGTCGTGTCATTCATGACACGACTGTTCAATTCCATTCTGTCCACAGGACACTTCCCGGGAACTTGGAAATTGGGCAAGGTTATTGCCCTGCCCAAACCCGGCAAGGATAGGAGAAATCCCTCCAGTTATCGTCCGATCACTCTGCTGTCGCATATGGGCAAGTTGTTCGAGCGGCTGCTGCTGAGAAGGGTGTCGCCGCACATCCTTCTCAGACCCGAGCAATTCGGGTTTCGCAGCGGTCACTCGACAACGCTGCAATTGGTCCGCGTTATGCACCACTTGGCGGATCGGTCCAACGCGCGCCAGTACACGGCCGCAGTCTTTCTCGATATCGAGAAGGCCTTCGACCGTGTCTGGCATGCGGGACTGATCTACAAGCTGTTGCAGAACACGGACCTCCAGCACGCCTATGTGCGACTGCTGGGGTCGTACCTGGAGGGAAGATCCTTCCTTGTCGCGGTCGAGGGCGCAAAGTCGTCGGTGCGCCCAGTCACGGCCGGAGTTCCCCAGGGAAGCGTCCTGGCACCAGTCCTCTACGCTCTCTACACCAACGACATTCCCACGCTTGAGGGCAACCTCCAAGCGTGGGAAGCCGACGTGAAGTTGGCGCTGTTTGCCGACGACAGCGCCTACTTCTCGTCCTCTAATTTCCCCTCTGCGGCCATTTCGAGGATGCAGAGGCTGTTGGACCTACTGCCCCAGTGGCTGGACCGATGGAGGGTCGCGGTCAACGTGGGGAAGACCGCGGCTATCCTCTTCGGTCCGGTCCGCACAAGAGCCGTCCCAGGACAGCTCAGTCTCCGTGGAGTCAATGTCGAGTTTAGGCCCAGTGTCCGATACCTGGGAGTCATATCGACCGGAGTTTGAGGATGACCGCCCACGCCAAGTCGGCGTTGGCGGCCGCCCGCTAGC